>CP139502.1:316540801-316884289 GCA_021014915.2 Artemisia tridentata subsp. tridentata
TCTTTCACCCCTACGGACAATAATGTTCTCAAACCTTTAGCTCCTTCGATCCCCTCAAACTTCTTGTAAGCTACATATTCCTCACAAACAAAAGACATATGACGACACTTATCTAAAGTTTGTTTCCTAACATTCTTTCCCATTTCCTTCTCTAGCCTGAAAAAGAAATCTCCGGCAACAGATGTGGCCAAATCATTCATAGGATCATGCATAACAAACAAAGACTCGTCATTAGGTGAGTGTTGAAAAAATGAACATGATAACAACTCATCAAAGCATTCGTGACCCAAACGTTCTACAGTTGACTTGCTTGGACGTACTCGGTGCAAAAATCCTTCTGCCATCCAGAGCAGAATCAAATCTTCCTTGTCAAATGCATAGTCCTTTGCGAACAAAGAGCAATATGCAAAGAGCTGCTTCAAATCGGCAGGAAGTTCACGGTAGCTTAGTCTAAGAGCCGGAATAATTTCATCCCCCTCTTTTAACCTCCATATTTCACTATCCACTATTTCCTTCCATTCTAGTACATCCCTTTTTGTCCTCATTAACCCTCCAAGTGCTATTAAAGCGAGAGGCAAACCATTATTTGCACCCAACTCATGTTGAGCGAATAAAGACACAGCATCATCTTGGGATAAACGTTCCAGAGGGTTTGAATTATCATAACCCAACTTTTTCAGCAACTGCTCCTTCCGAGTTGTCATGATAATTTTACTTCCGCGAGAGCACTCATGAAATGGACGTACTAAGGTTTCCCAATCCTCACGGCTTTCACTCCAAACGTCATCTAAAATGAGTAGAAACCGTTTTTCCCTAAGTTGATCTCTGAGAGCTACTTGAAGAAGATTAAAATCTTCAAATTTCTTATCTTCCCCACTTACAGATTGGAAAATAGTTTTACTTATTTGGAAGTTATCCCACTCATCTGAAACACATACCTATGCCTTGAGTTCGAAATGATCCTTAACTTGCTTTTCATCATACAAAAGCCTAGCTAGAGTGGTCTTACCTACGCCTGTTGGACAACTTAAGATCAAAGTTGTTCTTAAACTTTATTTTACAGCAGACAACTTGTTACTATGTATTATGCAGTTTTATATTCGACCAATAAGGTTGAATCACTAGGATTAATGACGTGTCATTTGACAGTTATTAGAATCAGTTATTGACAGTTATGTAATGAAGGTTCATGACTATTGGTTCATGAACCATCACATCCCTTCATTCATACCTCTTAGATTAGTATAAATAGGTTAGAATTCTGCATTTGTAATTAACCCTTTCACTCTTTTTATATCATCTTATTATAGGGTTCAACCCCAATCTTTCTTTGTTTCCTACTGTTGTAAGATTCATCAGAATTTACATTATTATTCGTGTGCATATTTCGACCAGAAACACATACAACCTGTGATATTAGAACCTGTGATTCGAACCTATGATACATGAATATTCTTCATGTTAATTCGATCCTGGTACAACAGAAACATAAATCTGCATATTCTGAATTCTATAATTCTACATTTGGCATCAGAGCCTATGGTTAAAGATCCTGGAGGAGGAAGAAGGAAAACCTGTAAAAGATCCATTCAACATGGTTTGGTTATTTTTGAAGAGATACTTGGCCTATCAATGAATATGGCGGGAGATAAATAGATGCTACAATCATACTTGGATGTTCTAATTTGCTATGCTAGGGTGTCACAAGATTGGAACAGATGAATCTGTTTCAAAAGGGCAGAAGAAAATTGCCAGGCAGAAAAATTGCCATGAAGATCAAAAGATCAAGTGACCAAAACCCACTGGAATGAACATTCATCAAGAAAAGAAGATTGAGCACTTTTGGAATATTTTTTCTAATCATCTCAACAACAAGTATCAAATTGAAGGAAACTCAAGACTGGAAGAATTTAACAAGAAGAAAGCACAAGAGAAAGAAAGAAAAGAAAGAAGGCTTGTTGGTTTGCACGGTTAAAAGGGACGAAGTATCAGACCTGTAGAGATCTTGAAACCCCGGTTCATAATGAACCCTACAACCGAGATGGTTGACAAAGGCAGGATGCCAAATAAGATGGGGACAAGGCTACGATAATGGTGATGCAATGTGAATTAAAACCTTTGCCCCACAAACCAAAAGTCATGAAGATTGAAGTGGTGATAGGGGCACTAACCCTGCTGGAATTTGGTTCAATTAGAAACCGAAAATTCATCAACACCAAGAATCAAGGAACAAGAGGATTGAAGAAAGCAAAAGAAAGCAGAACTAAGATCACTTTGATCTTAGAGGGGAGAATGTTGGACAACTTAAGATCAAAGTTGTTCTTAAACTTTATTTTACAGCAGACAGCTTGTTACTATGCATTATGCAGTTTTATATTCAACCAATAAGGTTGAATCACTAGGATTAATGACCTGTCATTTGATGGTTCCAATTATTCAGAAATAAGCCAGTTTCTGTTGTCAAAGATACGCTGTTCAATAGTTCAGAAATACGTTTGTCCAGTTATTCAGAAATACATTATTCAGTTCAGTTGGAAATCATTTAAACACAAGATTAAATATAATAATTGCCACACATACAATTATTATCAGGGAAAGATGTATTTTATTGCACTAAGTCTCATGGCACGCAAAACATTAACAGAACATCAACAGTCATGAGCTAATGATGTAATAATTATCCCATAATTAAATGTAGGTAACCTTGCCCCCGGGTAGGAGATAGCCACATCTCTTTATTCATCTCAAATATAATGCTTTGGGTTACGTTACGGTAACACAAAGGGGTTGTCAGCCCAATAGATCTATCCACAATATTCGCGCTCACCCTAAGTCGCGGGTGATTAGAGGTCCATGATGGGAGGTCTTTTTGGCTTAAGGTAACTTAGCTTAAGGCAATAAAATAAGGATAACATTGGGAAATTACTTGTGTTTAATACGGGAAAAAGTCCATTAGTGATTCATAAGTCATGTAAATGCGAACAATGTTTATAAATGTTATGAGCATGTATCTCCCCCAAAAATAATTCAAAACATGTAAAAGTAGGGGTTATGAACTCACCTGATCAGTCTGGATGGAAAACAAATGAAAGAAAGTTGATAAACGTCTCCGGACAAGAAACCTGAGTTATTATGCCAATATTTAGTAATCATTTCTGATGATTATATGTTTATTTCGTTTCGTTCTGTTTCGTTGTTTGGTTGATGGTTAAATGCTTACTTGAGCCAATATGTAGTTTCAAAAGTAAGATTTTATCTTATCTTTTATCTGTAAGTTTCGGTTTGATTTGTTCGTTAAAGTTATCCTTCGTTCGTTAGTTCATTGGTTCGTCGTTTAAAATAAACGTATTATGTTAATATAGAGTCGGGAAAACAGAATAGAAAGGATGAAAATATTGATTAGGAAAAGTTACGTTTTAATCCCTAAGGTTTGGTCAAATGACAGTTCACACCCTGGACTTTTGGAAAATGATAGTTTCTACCCTTAAGTTTCAAAAATGACATTTTCTACCCTGTCCATGTGTTAATTGCAAAAACAACCCTTGATTATAAGTATTTACAACATCAACTTATTAAACTCTTATTAATTAAATTATCTCATTTGAAAAATCATGACTTGGCTAGAGTTTTGGACATCGATAACTCAACGATAAGTAAATCATTTTACGAACTCTTTGATCCTATGGAAAGTTTGTCAGGTCAACTCTGAACACACCAAGTTTCGCTATTTATAAAATTTGTTTGATGGTCGAATGATATTTCAAAAGTCGGCTGAGTAAATGAAAGTGAGACATGAATTTTTAAAATAAAATCTGAGTTCTAGACCCAACGATAGACCAAACTTTGAACGCAAATATCCGTTAAACCACTCGATAGTTTTTCAAACTTTTTCTTTCTAAAATAAGTTTGTTGGTTCAACTTTGATATGCCAAAAATATAAAATTTATAGAGGTCTTATGGGTGTCGAAAAGGAGGTTGAAAGTTAATAGTTTAGGTCGACTAAAATGAAAAATAAATAACTGAATATCAAAGGTTTAGTTTAGCGATATGGAGCCAAATTCAAGACTCGATATTTTGATGATGACTCAACCATATTTGGAAATTCTTTTTCCTAAATTAAGTTTACCATGTGGACTTTATCATGCCAAGAGGACAGAATTTTTAGAGATCAATTAGAGGGTGAAAACTGGGTCGAATCTTGGTGAGTTGGGCGATAGCTATTGAAAAAGATTAACTGGAAACCTAAGTTTTCTATTTCCAGCGATATGGGTAGGACTTTACACTTAAATAACTTTTTGAATACTTGATCGTTTTTAATGATTTTTGTTTCTAAATTTAGTTTGTTATGTAGACTTACTATGTAACAAAAACCAGATTTAAATAAGGTCGTTTGGATGTTGGTTTCGAGGGCCAAAGTTGGGTATTGGGGTGTTTTGTGGTTTGATATAGAACTCAGATATTAGACCCGATGGGGTTTTAAGAATTTTAGGGTTTTCCTATTGGCTTCTCATGTATGTTACAATTATATTTGATGTGTTTTATCATGTTTTACATATTAGTGGTTTGTTTAAACTAAAATTCAAACATATAGGGTGCGTTAGGGTTTACTGTCGAGCAGAAAGGAGTTTAACAAAACAACACTTAAGTTTTTAATTAGGATGATATTTAAGAGTTATGTTTTAGTGTTTTTAGAATATATAATAAGCAAATAAAACTGAAATAGAAAGTGTTAGAGTAATTTACTTAGGGTTTTAGCCGAATATGGTTTTGGACTTGAATTGTTTAGACTCTTGTTTTCCCAGTGTTCCTCCTCTTCTTATGGACTTTCTAAGTTTGGGTTGAGTGTATTGAGAGGTTGTGATCAGTAGGGATTTTGGTATTGGATTTGTTTTTGTGTTTGTCGAATGATATGGATATAAGTGATAGTTGTGTTGTTATTTATAGGGAGAGAAATTAGGGTTCTCTAGTTAAGTGATAAGGAGACCAAGTGTGAATAAAAAGGCTGACAGAATTCATGGAATACGCCACTTGGATAGGAGGAGGGGAAAAGTGTAAGGGAGGTGATGTGGCCAGTTTGGTTGCCAATAACTTTAACTACCAATGAGAAAGGTTCTTGAAGGAGAAGAGTGACATGTGGAAGACTTGTTAGAAATGAATAGGTGAGGGTGTCTTTGGCTAAGTTCATTGCACCTTCAAGATGTAGACTTAGTTTTGGTTATCTAACTAGAATTCGAACCAGGTTTTCAGTGGGAGGGTCGAATGGGCTCTAGGTTGTGGTACAATAGGCATTGGTGGGTTGTAACCTAGGGTTTGAAGACCTAACTAAATTGGTTTAAGTGTTTTGTTATTTAGAAAAATATGTATGGTCTTTTATATGTTTATGTGAATCGAATTATTTATGAAATGAAAGGAGAATATGTTGAGCTTAAGAAGGTTGTAAAACATGCTTAGTATGGTTGTACTATAATTTAGGATGTGTGAAAAATATATTTTTAATAGTTTACTAATTTATAACATTTATTTGTTAAGTTTTATTAATTTAAAAGGTAATTAAATGGAATTTATAGTTTTAGTGCATTAGGTACTTGCACTTTGGGCTAAAAGACTTGTAAAAATAATTAAAGAGTTTAGGAAAAATAATTTGTAAAAGTTATACATAAATGGTTTGTAACTTGTGCTTTTAAAATAACTATAAATGGGATTTTAATAAAGATTTTGTAAATAAATGAGTTTATGCATCAATGACTTGTACTCTAGCTTAAATAACTTGTAAACTTAATATTTTGTAAAAATATTATATAAATAAATTAGGGTTTGTGAAATGTATGCATAAAATCACAGTTTTATGAAATTAGGGTTTTATCGGGAGCTGAATTGGAATTAGGGTTTATGGTGCTTTGGTAACTTGTACATTAACTCAGATGAGTTGTATTTTTATGTTGTGGGGTTTAGTTAATCATATTTGGTATTGTGATGATTTTAGGGTTTCATAGAAATTCTATTCAGTTAATGAATGTTTTATTATACGTTTGTTAAGAAATTATCGTAAAATGATAAATGGTATTTTGTAATATTTTCATATAGATATGTTTATGAAATAAATATTATGTTTGTTAGGCATGTCTGTGGGAGCACGTTAATCAATGATGTGATCTACGTCACATAAGATGAGAGATATATTCAAAATAAAATAAAAAAAATACCCGTGGAAAAAAGGATAATAATTTTGTTAAAGTAAATGGGAAATTTTACGTGTGGTTACACAGGTTAGAATTCTGCATTTGTAATTAACCCTTTCACTCTTTTAATATCATCATATTAAAGGGTTCAACCCCAATCTTTCTTTGTTTCCTACTGCTGTAATATTCATCAGAATTTACATTATTATTCTCGTGCATATTTCGATCAGAAACACATACAACCTGTGATATTAGAACCTGTGATTCGAACCTATGACACATGAATATTCTTCATGTTAATTCGATCCTGGTACAGCAGAAACATAAATCTGCATATTCTGAATTCTATAATTCTACAACTCCGCCCATACCAACAATGGGCATGTAACACCTCGATCTTCACTTGGAATGAACACCGAGAGCTTCCTCTTTATCACACACACACAAGCTAGATGATGACACTCACAAACACATTAAGAACACAACAGTAGTATGGATCATATGTATAAATTTCAAGTCAAATGATTATATTCAAGAAAGAAAATAATACAAAGACTTGGGGTGTTATTCTCTCTCACACACACACTCTTTTTCTAATAATAATGAGGCACTTTTCTAAATGAGATGTGTGTGTGTGTGTTTATACGAATACACAGCCAACACATTGGATATGTGTGGGCTTTTACTTGGACCTAAAGTGGGCTTTGTATTTGCACTACACTTAAACAAATGAAACACTTATAGTTCTAATGCTACAAGCCCACTTTACTAACATATTATACATTACACACTTAAGACTTAACAACTAATGACCATCACTTTTGCAATTAAGAAAATTAATTGCTAACAATCTCCCCCTAAGGGATGGTCATTTCAATGATGCTCCCGTGATTGGTCTTTAACTTTTGACATCTTGAACTTCGTGTGTCAATGTACAATCTTTTTCGTTCAATGTTCCTTCATGCACTGTGATCTTCAAAGTATCGTCTCTTGGTCGTTCTTGCCTTGATCTGCTTCTTCTTTCCAGATGCGTCGTCATAGTAGATGATGATGGTGGATGAACTTTCGTCGGTACCTGCATAAAACAGTTAGCAATAAATCGTCCAGCGGCCATCATGTCGTGAGGCAAGATCCTTGGATCTCATTAAGACTCATACAACTTGTATCCTTTTGAGTGAACACAAGTGTATTGCATAGGAAGTGTTCCTAAGAGATCTTTGATGAATCTCATGTCTCTAGACTCAATAATGTGCGATTTGGTTTTAGTCGTCGGAGGCATGGAGCAGAGTGCCACCTTTTCAATATCAACACATCTCGGAGTGAGAGGTCGATAGATTATGTAGTGTTCTCCGTGAGAAATGAAACAAATATCTTTTAAGAGATATCTGAGTGGATAGGAGGGGTGGTGCAAATGCGTCACTGGGTCCATGACGTCTTGTCTTCAATACCAGTATCACCTTAGTGAATACCGATAGCAGATGTATTGAACCGGTTTCTGACCTAAGTTTTCATGGAGGGCTATTTCTTTTCACCCTTACAAAAACTTTTCTTTTTCATTCTTCAACCCCTTCTTTCTCCTTTCTCATTATACTCCTTTTTTCAATCATACCTAAGGACTTCTAATTCTAAGCTATTAGAATAGTCCTTGGGTAGATCCCTCCGGTTCTGGCGGATCATTGGACATAACCTAACCATAATCACCTTATTACTCCATGATTATCCTAGATTATTTGTCACATGCCATTAAACCTTGTGAAAATCTCTCAACGTGTTTATGAGAAAACACATTTTGTTAACACATCGAGAGTTTTGCATTTTTGAAACACTCCCCCTTCACATGTGCTTATGCAATTTTGAAATAAATTGCACATGTTGGGTAGAGTTCGCACATTTGAAATGATCGATTTTCCATGAACATGACCTTCGCGAGACACGCTTACATCACTAGTTAGACTAGCTTGAAGTTATTACCCGTCCTGGTCATGTTCAAAGATCATCTCTCGAATTGGTACATTCTACTCAGACAAGTCCTTTGCGAGACACGCTTGCATCACTGGTAAACCAGCTTGAAATTATTACCCGTCCAGGACATGTCTTTTCGAGAACGGACATTTAGTTTCGTCAATTCGAGGGTTCATGCTGAGTCTTTTTGAAGAACTCGTTTTGAGATTCAAACGACAAAACTTCTTTTAGATCACATTTTAATCACTTCCTCTCCCATATTTATAATAAACACCTAATCTCCCCCTCAAAAATAGCATGAAGTGGTATTTTTGAAAACAGTTGATTAAAATGAAACTTTTTGTGGAGAGACGGACTGATTTTAGCATGAAATTTGAACATTTTTTTTTCTACTCCCCCTTAATCAGAGCAAATGGTTAAACTTTTGAGTTTAAAAGCATTTAGTGGTCTTTGAGGGAGTCGTTGTGAGCACAAAATTTATAAAAATACTTTGAAAAATCTTTGGAAACAAATTTGATTAAGTGCTCACGGGTTTTAGCTTTTCGCCATTAACATTGCGAATTCTGATCGGAAATAATCAGAAGTCATTCAATGTAGCGCGGGTTTCGTACTGAAATGCACGAAAGCCTTAATGAAGAATATTTGAGAAACGACATGTTTTAGAAAAACATAAAAAATAACTCTCGCTCAAGCATCTGTAAATACCCGTATCATTGTTGAATGACATTTCTAAGTACGTACAGAATATCGATTAGACGAGAGACATGTCGTAAGAAGAATATTTTTGGTTTTTGATGTTTTATATTTTTTATGGCTTTTTAAAAATTTCTGTATTTACAGTATAAATTTTGAACAAGTATATTTTTACAAAAATAATTACATGCGAAGCTTTTTGATATAAATCAATAAGATTCGAGAAGACTTTCTAACTCTTCGGGAGTTAGGCTTCGCATTCCAATTCGACGAACTAAGTTTTCAAACCGCTCTTTTGGGAGGGCCTTAGTAAATAGATCGGCGAGCTGATATTCAGTCTTCACGAAAAACAATTCAACAGTACCCTCTGCAATGTGCTCTTTAATGAAGTGATAGCGGACTCTAATATGCTTGGTCTTCGAGTGTTGCACTGGGTTGCACGAGATGGCTATGGCACTTTTTGAATCGCAATACAAAGGTATGCGGTTGAAAGAGAAACCATAATCCGTGAGTTGTGTTCTCATCCAAAGGACTTGAGCACAACACGCAGATAGAGACACATACTCGGCCTCTGCTGTTGATAAAGCAGTGCAGTCTTGTTTCCTTGAGGACCAGCCTACTATTTTTTCTCCCAGAAATTGCGCTCCGCCTGATGTACTTTTCGCTGTTACTTGGCATCCAGCATGATCGGCATCTGAAAAGGCAATTAGTGTAAACTCCGAATCCTTCGGATACCAAAGTCCCATGTTAATGGTTCTTCGAAGGTATCGAAAGATCCGTTTAACCTCTTGGAGGTGAAGTTCGGTAGGCCTTGCCTGAAACCGTGCAAGTAAGCAAACAGCAAAATGAATATCTGGTCGGCTTGCAGTTAGGTACATGAGAGAACCAATCATGCTCTGATATTTCTTCGGATCCATGGGTTTCCCATATAGGTCAGCGCCAATTTTTGGTGAAGTGACCATTGGAATACCAACAGAGTCACAATTTTCCATACCATGTTTTTTCAAAATCTCAATTGTATATTTAGCCTGATTAAGAAAAATACCACGTGGGGATTGATGAATTTGTAAGCCTAAAAAAAAATTTAATTCACCCATCATGGACATTTCAAATTTGCTTTTCATGAAATTTTCAAAATGTTTTGAATGTGTCGGATTAGTGGACCCAAATATGATGTCGTCCACGTAAATCTGAACAATCAAAATATCATTTTTGTATTTTCTTGTAAACAAGGTTGGATCAATTGTTCCTTTGGTGAAATTATTTGACAACAAGAAAGATGATAACTCGTCATACCACGCCCGTGGGGCTTGTTTCAAACCATAGATTGCCTTCTTTAGCTTGTAGACATATTCCGGATGATCTTTGTCAACGAAACCGTCTGGTTGACTCACATACACTTCTTCTTTCAGAGTTCCATTCAAGAAAGCTGTCTTGATGTCCATCTGATAAACCGTGATGTTCTTGTGAGCGGCATAAGCTAAGAAAATCCTGACTGCTTCAAGCCTTGCAACTGGTGCGAATGACTCTTCAAAATCTATCCCTTCTTCTTGTCTGTATCCCTTTGCCACCAGATGAGCCTTGTTGCGAATAACAGTCATTTCTTCATCCTTTTTGTTTTTCCATAACCACTTAAGATCAATGACTAGTTTATCAATTGGTCTTGGAACTAAATCCCAGGTGTCATGGATTTGAAATTGAAGAAGTTCTTCCTGCATCGCTTCAATCCAGGCATTATCTGCCATTGCTTCCCGAATGTTCTTAGGTTCTATGAGACTGACTGAGCAGACATAGATGCACATGTCGCAATCAGTATGAAGTTGTTTTCTCGTCTGAATTGGTCTTGAGGGTTCACCAATAACCTGTTCAATCGGATGGTCTTTTGTCCACTGTAATGTTGAAGGGTACCTTGGACTGAACGAATGTGTGTTAGTCGGTTCATGTAATCTGGAAGATGATTCACCAGATTCCATTCCAAATGGGTTTTCAAAGACTTCTTCGTCTAACACAGCATTATTTTGATCTTGCTCATCAATTCTTGGTAGAACAATTTCAATGAATGGAGTTGCTGGAGTAGATGTAGATGATGTTGATGTTGAGGGAGTTGGTGCGCCAGCTTCGAATGTTGTGGATGCATCTGGATTTGGTGGAGGTGGTGGTGGTTGTTGATGTTGAGTGGATGCAGCGGAATGTTGGTTAGATGCATTTTTTGAAGCGCCACCATAGTATTCATCGTACATGAACTCGAAGAAATTATCAAGTTCTTGAGTTGTGGGTTGTTCTGAATGAATTGATTGAGCTCCTTGAGGTGCGAGTCCCGAACTGATATGTCCGGAAGTCATTGGGTTAAGCGCGGGTTCTAGAGCGAGTCTCTCAGAAGCCATTTGTGAAATTTCATCAAATTTCACATTCATCGTCTCCATGATCTTTTTCGTTCTCCTGTTATACACCCTGAATGCCCTCGAGTTTTCAGAATAACCAATGAAGATTCCAATATCGCCCTTAGCCTTCAACTTTCCCAGATCTTCCCTGTCATTTGTTGGATAGCATAAAGCGCCAAATACATGAAGATAAGAAATATCCGGTTTTCGGTTGTTGACAAGTTCGTATGGGGTTTTATTGAATCTTGGATGGATTAGGGATCGGTTTTGAGTAAAACAAGCAGTAGAAACAGCATCAGCCCATAGGAATAACGGAGCACTGGAATAGATCAGCATAGTTCGAGCAGCTTCTACAAGGGTTCGATTCCTTCTTTCAACTACCCCATTCTGCTGTGGAGTTCTAACAGCTGATGTCTGGTGAGTAATACCAGTTTCTTCAAAGAATGTTCTTAACTCCTGATTGACAAATTCCGTGCCATTATCCGTTCTTACTATCCTAACTGGAGCTTGAAGTAGAACTTGAATTCGCTTCAGAAAGGTGATGATGGTGCTTGGTGCTTCATCTTTTGATCTCAAAAACTTTACCCATGTATATCTTGAATAGTCGTCAACAATTACAAGAATATACTTCTTCCCATTTATGCTTTGAACTCTCATCGGGCCACATAAGTCCATATGCAACAAATGCAACCTATCAACCGAACTAGGTACGGGTTTAGGTTTATATGTTGCTCTTTTGCTCTTTCCTTGCTCACATGATGGACATAGGTGTTCTTTGGTGTATTTGAATTTAGGAAGACCGGAGACGGTGTTGTCTTTGGCAAGCTTGTTGATCGTGTCAAAGTTCAGATGGGACAAACGTCTATGCCATAACCAGGATTTTGTTTCACCTGCCCTAGTCATGAGACAAATCAGAGATGAAGAGGCCATTTGGTTTATGTCAATTGCATAGAGATTGGTGCCACGATTCCCAATTAAGAGATCATTCCCCACCAAATTCCTGACAAAACAAGTGTTTCTCCTAAAAGCAACCTCTAAATCAGCATCACAAAACTACCCGACTGAGAACAGATTGTGTCCCAACCCTTCGACATAGTAAACCCGAGTGATCAGATAATTTCCAAACCGAAGATCTCCATAACCCAGAATAGCTTCAACATGATCATTCCCAAAACGTACAGTCCCCATGAACTGCCACACAAAATTGATCAGCAGCTTCAGATTCTCGATCATGTGCTTGGAGCAACCCGAGTCGATGATCCAAAGACAAATTTCAATGACCTGCAAAGAACATATGATTTTGTATATGGAAACCGCTTAACATTTGGTTCCAGTGGGTTAGATGAAACAGGTGAATTACACTTAGAACTGGTTTCCTTAGATGCATTGGGAACTATTTTTAATGTGCCATTCTTAAGTGTGAACATTCTACCCGTTGGTTTCCATGCACAAAACTTAGAGTGATCCTTAGGCAATAGGCTGCTAGTGATTTTTCTAGCTTTTGCAATAAGTCTTCGAATATATCTAGACTTAGCCTTAGTTACTAAAGGAACCTTTTTCTGTTCAGGCATATCATACATTTTCACATCATTAGAAACATTATCATCACAAGCATTTACAGACAAAGTTTTCTTTTGCATTAAACAATCAGAATCATTACATGCATTAGAAACATGAGTCTTATCATTACAACTAGATGATACATGTTTCTTCTTAGAAAGCGGTAAATTCCTAGGGTGTTCTTCTACTTTCTTGCATGCACTCTCATAAACAGGCGAGACACTAGGTTTCTTGATATTCCACCTAGACTGTCTTTTGCTCCTAGAGTTGCTTTCTATTCCTGTAGAAGGTAAAGCACACTCATTAGAATTTTTGTTGTTGTCCTTTGATGTTGTAGTAGCATTCCTAGGCTCATTTGGAGTATCTTTCTTACTTTTGTCTATCGCCCTATATGTTTTAGATGTAGAGGTAGACGCAGTAGTGGGACTAATCCTATAAAGGCCAGGTGCTATTACATTAGTGTTCTTGACAACTGCTTTCTCTTTTTGTTTCTCACTAGGCAAGGGGGTTGATGGTGCAATACCCGTAGTTTCCTCACCCTTTCCTTTTTGACTTTCGAGTTGAGACTTCAAAAGATTGATTTGATCTTGCATATTTTTGTAAGAGCGCTCATACGACAATTTGTCATACTTGCATTCTTCCTTTTTTGTATCAAGTTGTTTAAAATATGTGCAATTTTGTTTTTCAAGTTTCAAAAGCGCCTTTTCATATTTTTCAACAATTTGAGAAGTCTCAGCTCGAAGTGTTTCATCATCCTCAACAGAATATGTTTGCAAAATAATGGACATAATATCGGTCGATAGAGCTTCGAAGGAGAGAGAGTCATTTTGCTTTTCCAAAACTTTTATGTGTTCCAAGTATTCATTAGCTTCCTTCACTAAGGATTTGTGATCCTTAACGAATTCTGCAGACTCTTTTAAAAGATTGTTTTCCACATTTTGAACAACCGCATAGATTGCAGCAACATGTGGATTAATTTCCTTTTCAAAAATCTTTTTCAGTTCATCCTGAACACCCGGAAACCATTCAAACTTTTGATTGTTAATTTTGGAAGCCACAATACGTTGAAGTTTCTCAATTCTCTGTTTAAGATCAACCAAATATAGTCTAGCTGCACTTGAATCATAAGTGTTTTTAGATGCCATTTGTTCGATGTTAGGCAGATGTTTTGAAACAGCTTTTTGTCTTGTGAAAACCACTGGTTTTTGAAAAAACAGAGGTGACTCCTTTTGAACAAGATGAACCCCAGCAAGTCTGTTAACTTCATTATAGTCAATGGGTTTTATTTCTCTGTTCAATTGTCGCATTTTCTTACGACTCTCTTCTGAAAGCTTAATCGTCTCACTTGAATCATAACCCGAAGGAGGGTCATGGATAGCATTTATTAAATTACCATTAAAAATCACATTCTGTTCTTTTTAAGCTTTCTTGAGAATATAAGGGTTTTCATAACCAATAGCCACCTTTTTTAATGTATGTAAAATCGGGTTTGGATCGTTTATTAACAAGTTAACTGTTTGTGCAGAATGACCCGTTTTTACAAGCAAATCATCCAACTTTGCAATGGTTTCCTTTTTGTCATTGATCTCTTTAAGAAGATCCTTTTCACGTTTTGAAAACCTTTCATTCAACTCCTTCTTTTCTTTTTCAAGATTGGAATAAGTTGATTTTTGTTTTGAAAGCTGGTTGGTTAGTTCAGAAATTTCCTTGTTAAGAGATTTAATTTGGTTATTCAAATTAAAATTTAGAGTGTCAAATTTGATTTGTAAACGTTTCTCTCTTAACTCTGAATCTTTTAATCTAACCTCAAGTTCTGACTGATTTTTGTTATGAAAATCATAAGCTCTTGCATTCACCTTATACCTCTCAAGCTCAGTGGTCAATTTTTCATTCGCGGCCTTAACATCACGATTGACCTTTTTGACCTTTTCTATTTCTATACTACAATTTTGCAATAATGATTCAAACATAGCACGTGTTTCCTCATCATTATCAGTATGCTGTGACTCGAATTCTTCATTAGGATCCATATCTGGAGTTACCAAATTAGTATTACTACAACTTGGTTCGTCCATGTATGTATCATAAATGAGATTAGGAGTCTCGGGATGCTGTTCATTTTGAGGTGTCATATCAAACATTTCATTATTGTGACATGTAGCATATGGTTGTACCTCAAAAACCGCATTAGTGTCAAAAGCAGGAGGTGCTTCTGAGTCTGTGTCGTACTTTGCCTCCTGGAGATTTGCCATAAAAATGCAGTTTGCATCGATGTCCTCTTGATCTTCTGAAGCATCCATAATAGCCATGAAGTCATTCTCTTCTGCACTCAACTGAAGCCCAGCCGTTTCCTTGTTTGCCAACATTAATGCTTTCTGCAAATACGCTGGATCCCTCTTATTCGGCTTGTCTGGACAGTTCCTAGCCATGTGACCAATACCCTGACAGTTGAAGCACTTCATCATATTTCCCTGATTTCTATTCCCAGCTCCCTGAGCAACATTCCCAAACTGATTCCCAGCATTCTGTACCCTTTGATTACCAACAGCTGTACCCATCTGATTACCAACATACTGCCCTGCATTCTGATTACCCATCTGAAATCTTGGAGCATATCCCTGCTGATTCCCATATCCCCCAACCATCTGTCCTTGCTGTCCCATGTTGAAACTCGGCTGTGCAATCTGCTTGTTGCGAGTGTTCGATGAGATTCGTTGATTGTTGTTGGTGGGTGTGGAGTAACGTCCTTGGAATGCTTTTGATAGGTAAGCAAAAGCTTGAGTCAAAGCAGCAGTTGACTCATCCTGATCGTCTTGATCTGGGTGTTGTGGGTATTGTTGTTGTGGGATTACATGTTGTTGTTGTGGGTAGAATGGTGATTGTGGAATATACTGTTGTTGCATGAATTGCTGAGTGGATGATGATGATGATGATGGTTGTGCACTGACTGTTGCGGGTGTAGGTGATTGGACTATGAGTGCAAGAGGATCTTGTTGTTTTGCTTGTTTCTCTTTTCTGACTTCATTTGTCTCTGCTTGGTTTTGTTTTAGAAAGTCATAGAGCTGATCATAGTTCACATCGTGAAGATTCTTAGTTTGGTTGACAATAGTGACATATCGTCCCCATTCCTCTGGAAGGTTGTTGATGAACTTGATGTTTTGAACAATTGGTTTAGGTGCCAAATTGTTTCTGATCAACTCATTCATTAGAGTACAAAACCGTGTGTAGTAAGATTCAATCTGTTCAGCTAGTGTTGCTGTGAACTTCTCCCATTCAGTCAGAAGCTTGTTTTCCATTTCTTGAATGCCAATTTCTGTACCATGACAAAGACGTCTAACTCGATCCCACATTTCTTTGGCAGTTTCACAGCTATCTACAGCACAAAATATTTCTTGTGGTAGACCGAGTTGGATTAGATGCATTGCTAGGTGATCAGCTTCAATTTGCTTCCAATCTGCTTCAGTGTAATCCGATTCCTCTTGGATTTTGTACGTTGGTGCGACGGGAGGTTCTGCATTAGGATTTCCAGCTGTTTCTTCAATCTCACAAGGCTGGAATGGACCCTTTTTGACGGAGTTAACCAAGAGTATACCTTGTCCATTAGGTTTGGATCTCATATATCGAAGCATACGACTCGTCCATGGAAGGTAACCACCTTTTTCTAACATTGGAGGTCGGTTTTCTGAACCTGCGGCATGAATGTCTTGTTGTGTAGTCATCTTTAAAATATTGTGTATGATAAAGTGGATTTAGGATCTTTGCAACAAAGTAGGAGACGTTGTTGTTGACGGTTGAACTTGGTTGTTGTTGTTGTGAAGCCTTGGTTTGTTGTTGATGATCGTTGAAGTTGTAGGTTTAAATGAACGAAACAAATTTAAATAAAGTTACAAAATTTGATTAGAGTATAATTAAGACAAAGTCAAAAGCTTACAATTTCGAAAAAGGTTATGTAAATTGTAATTTAGATAAAATGACAATTTCTATAGAAATTTCTATTTTGACCACAATTTATATAAATTATGGCAAAATGTCAATTAAGATAGAAATATATCCAATTTATATAAATTGACAATTTATATAAAATCTAACACTCTTATACAAGAGGGTAGATATCCGTTTGTCGAAGTATTTCACACTCTTATACAAGAGTTAAAATACCTAGTTCACTTTCGAGTTGACGAAATTACGTTCGAGTCAAATCCTTAAAAGTTATTTAACTTTGAACTCAATTCACACAAGTACGAGGGCCAAAACTGCCAATTCTGGAAGTTCCCAAAGCTGCTAGAAAGTACAGGGACTGAAAATGACAACTCTGAAAAACTGCTAAAAATTCTTTGTTGTCCGATATCGCAATTGAGCAATGTATCTCGGACAAAACTGCGATAGATATCTCGGAAAGAACTGCGATAAGTATGATCAGACGACAAATGCGATAACCTCAATTGCGATAAGTGTCTGAATTGCAACTGCGATAAGTATCTGAGTTCCAATTGCGATAAGAGCTAAATAGCGATAATCTCCAAATGCGATAACTATCGCAATTCTCATACAAGAATGCGATAAACAAGACGAATTGCGATAACTCGCTGGCTGCTATGCAATTGCGATAAAACGCAGATTTCCACCAAATTTCACCCACTTTTTGTACTTTAGCTACTAACCCATGCAACTCCCCATACTTGTCAGTAAACTTTCTGCCACTTTTTACTAACTTTACTAACTTCAATAATTCACCTTTTTCCTTAAAATAATCAAAACAATTCTTATACAAGAATTGTTAGTGATTCATACGATCAAAGAAGTGAAGAATAGACCAAAACCAAGATTCCACAAGTGTACAAACTGAAAATAATCTCAGTAGCTTGAAGACACACTTCGTATAAACACCAAACAAACACAACTTACTTTAAATTTTGTATGGATCGATTAGAAGAAAAAACATAAGTTGTGATTTTTCTATTGAAAGAAAAATAAAGGATGTTTTTTACTCTTTATGATCATGCAAAAATAAAGCCACTCCTACCTTAAAGCTTAGCTCTTGAAACCACTTGTAACACCTCGATCTTCACTTGGAATGAACACCGAGAGCTTCCTCTTTATCACACACACAAGCTAGATGATGACACTCACAAACACATTAAGAACACAAGAGTAGTATGGATCATATGTATAAATTTCAAGTCAAATGATTATATTCAAGAAAGAAAATAATACAAAGACTTGGGGTGTTATTCTCTGACACACACACACACTCTTTTTCTAATAATAATGAGGCACCTTTCTTAATGAGATGTGTATGTGTGTTTATACGAATACACAGCCAACACATTGGATATGTGTGGGCTTTTACTTGGACCTAAAGTGGGCTTTGTATTTGCACTACACTTAAACAAATGAAACACTTATAGTTCTAATGCTACAAGCCCACTTTACTAACATATTATACATTACACACTTAAGACTTAACAACTAATGACCATCACTTTTGCAATTAAGAAAATTAATTGCTAACAATCTCCCCCTAAGGGATGGTCATTTCAATGATGCTCCCGTGATTGGTCTTTAGCTTTTGACATCTTGAACTTCGTGTGTCAATGTATAATCTTTTTCGTTCAATGTTCCTTCATGCACTGTGATCTTCAAAGTATCGTCTCTTGGTCGTTCTTGCCTTGATCTGCTTCTTCTTTCCAGATGCGTCGTCATAGTAGATGATGATGGTGGATGAACTTTCGTCGGTACCTGCATAAAACAGTTAGCAATAAATCGTCCAGCGGCCATCATGTCGTGAGGCAAGATCCTTGGATCTCATTAAGACTCATACAACTTGTATCCTTTTGAGTGAACACAAGTGTATTGCATAGGAAGTGTTCCTAAGAGATCTTTGATGAATCTCATGTCTCTAGACTCAATAATGTGCGATTTGGTTTTAGTCGTCGGAGGCGTAGAGCAGAGTGCCACCTTTTCAATATCAACACATCTCGGAGTGAGAGGTCGATAGATTCTGTAGTGTTCTCTGTGAGAAATGAAACAAATATCTTTTAAGAGATATCTGAGTGGATAGGAGGGGTGGTGAAAATGCGTCACTGGGTCCATGACGTCTTGTCTTCAATACCAGTATCACCTTAGTGAATACCGATAGCAGATGTATTGACCCGGTTTCTGACCTAAGTTTTCATGGAGGGCTATTTCTTTTCACCCTTACAAAAACTTTTCTTTTTCATTCTTCCACCCCTTCTTTCTCCTTTCTCATTATACTCCTTTTTTCAATCATACCTAAGGACTTCT
Organism: Artemisia tridentata subsp. tridentata; assembly: GCA_021014915.2. Taxonomy (NCBI): domain Eukaryota; kingdom Viridiplantae; phylum Streptophyta; class Magnoliopsida; order Asterales; family Asteraceae; genus Artemisia; species Artemisia tridentata. The sequence continues at coordinate 316,559,862 of CP139502.1, forward strand.
AATTCTAAGCTATTGGAATAGTCCTTGGGTAGATCCCTCCGGTTCTGGCGGATCATTGGACATAACCTAACCATAATCACCTTATTACTCCATGATTATCCTAGATTATTTGTCACATGCCATTAAACCTTGTGAAAATCTCTCAACGTGTTTATGAGAAAACACATTTTGTTAACACATTGAGAGTTTTGCATTTTTGAAACACTCCCCCTTCACATGTGCTCATGCAATTTTGAAATAAATTGCACATGTTGGGTAGAGTTCGCACATTTGAAATGATCGATTTTCCATGAACATGACCTTCGCGAGACACGCTTACATCACTAGTTAGACTAGCTTGAAGTTATTACCCGTCCTGGTCATGTTCAAAGATCATCTCTCGAATTGGTACATTCTACTCAGACAAGTCCTTTGCGAGACACGCTTGCATCACTGGTAAACCAGCTTGAAATTATTACCCGTCCAGGACATGTCTTTTCGAGAACGGACATTTAGTTTCGTCAATTCGAGGGTTCATGCTGAGTCTTTTTGAAGAACTCGTTTTGAGATTCAAACGACAAAACTTCTTTTAGATCACATTTTAATCACTTCCTCTCCCATATTTATAATAAACACCTAATCTCCCCCTCAAAAATAGCATGAAGTGGTATTTTTGAAAAGAGTTGATTAAAATGAAACTTTTTGTGGAGAGACGGACTGATTTTAGCATGAAAAATAGCATGAAGTTGCTCTGATACCACTTGTAACACCTCGATCTTCACTTGGAATAAACACCGGGAGCTTCCTCTTTATCACACACACACAAGCTAGATGATGACACTCACAAACACATTAAGAACACAAGAGTAGTATGGATCATATGTATAAATTTCAAGTCAAATGATTATATTCAAGAAAGAAAATAATACAAAGACTTGGGGTGTTATTCTCTCACACACACACACTCTTTTTCTAATAATAATGAGGCACCTTTCTAAATGAGATGTGTGTGTATGTTTATACGAATACACAGCCAACACATTGGATATGTGTGGGCTTTTACTTGGACCTAAAGTGGGCTTTGTATTTGCACTACACTTAAACAAATGAAACACTTATAGTTCTAATGCTACAAGCCCACTTTACTAACATATTATACATTACACACTTAAGACTTAACAACTAATGACCATCACTTTTGCAATTAAGAAAATTAATTGCTAACAGGGCACGATGCTAAAGTTTTCTTTGCATGGTTCATCCGCCAATAGCTTTTGAACCAACGCATCCTTATCACCTTGTCGTCCAACAATACTAGATGCATCTACCAGCAATGAGGTCTCGTATTGTCTATTTCTATCTTTTGACCTATCATCCTTCACTTCTAAACCAAGAGTAACTTTTTCCTTCTTTAGATCTTGCATCTTATGGTTAATATCGTCTAACCTGCGACACATCTTACTACTTAGTAAGAAATTTGTGCAACAAGATGGAACGAGCTTTCGTGCTATGCTAGTGCTGCCGCCAGTGAGCTCACGATGCATAGCCTTAGTTGCCAAGTCATCAAGAATATCATTTATGTCATACGCTAAGTGTTGGAGACCTTTGAGCCAATTTTGAACAGAAACTTCTTTTATTTCCTTGTCAGCAGCATCGATAAGGAGATCTTGGATACGGGATAATGTCTTCGCCAAGTTCTTCAGCTCGGAACTAATTCCCTTTGCGCGAACAACTTGCTTTATGGCTTCATTCGCCAGCTTTTGTAAAACAGCTTTGACGAGGTCAGACGCCATGCCTTCAGCCATTGTTAATGGTGATTGGGTAAACTGGGACTGTGTTCTCTAGTTTCAGTAACGGAAAGGAAGGAAGGTACTAAACAAAAAGTAGTTATGTGAGTGGAATGAAGTTGAAGAAAAATATTGATATGATCTTTAAGTACATCTCTACCCACGTCTTTACAAACTTGACCGCATTTCAAACCAACCAATCATATGCAAAACTTGACCACATGATGTTAGTATCGAATATATTGTCTTAAAGTACACATTTCAAACCAACCCAATCATATGCAAAAGTTGTATCTCAATAATGAAGGCAACTAAGCCAAGTCTTTACAAACTTGACCACATGATGTTAATATCGAATATATTGTCTTAAAATATATTGTACTTTTTTTTTTTTTTTTTTTTTTAATTTAGTTTATTAGAAATGTATTTAATTAGTGTTTTTGACTTGATACATGAGAAAATTTAAACAATTCTAAAGGAATCAATTACCTAAATAATTCAAACCTAGTTCATATCTAGCGATAGTCATTAATCCCAATAGGTAAACATATCATGCAGAAATTTAAGAAAGTTCAAGCAATAGTGTTGAAAGTGAAATATTATCATCTGGATAATCATGAATCTAATCATCATTTTCGTCAATAATTTGAGAATATTTATGTATTGCATATTTCAAAAGACTTGAATAGGCCATCATATGAAATCTTTTTTCCGAATCATTGTTCATTTGTATCATCCTTGTAAAGGCTAGCCTCCAATGAAACTTTACAAAAATAGAGAGGCCCTAGGAAATGGTGAAAGTAACAACTTTAAATCATCAAATCATAAACATAAAATGTCAATCTTAGAAAGGTAAGTACATGTATTCTATCCTGCAACCCAAAAATTAGATACAACTTAATATATGTTTAAAAGACCACCAAGTACAAATTGTTGTTCAACTGACATAGCATCATATGCTATTTTAGCCCATATTGCAACTAACTTCCGAGTTTAAGCTCATAAATATGAGGTTTACATTGTTGATAGGACATTTTAGTCATTTTAATTTGCCTAAAGTCAAAATTAAAGTATTCTCACTTGAACCGAACTATGCCAAATTTTCATGAGCTTTTCATGGTGCCAAGTGAACGGTGACATGATCTAATAATGACTGGCGATTGCATAAAATCATTAAGACATAATATAGACAAAAAAAAAGGTAATATATATAGAAATTGGTATGCAAATTTAATATTATTTTGCAACAAAAAACCATGTTTTACCAAATATGACACGCTCTTCGTCAGATAGATGACGCCATTGTCACAAAATCACATCTTCAAATTTATACATCTAGCTATTAACAGTTGACCTTTATACAACCAGAACAATTAGTAGGTGGACGCCCATTTATCCAAACTGCAAAATAAGTTAGGACACTTGTTAATCGATGACCTTCATGTATATTAAAGCAATACCAAACACCACTCATCCAAACTAAGTTTAAAGACGAACATGCACAAATCTTTGTACCTCACAGAACAAAATTTACGGAAGCCCACAACACTCCTTATTAGCCAATGCGTTATCAACAACACCCTAAAACCAAAAGGTAACCAAATATTTTTAGTTTGAACACGGTCAATGCTACTTTAATAGTTTTTTGGAGGCTAAGGAACACAAATAGTTTATTCTTATTTACATGAAAATTGTATTAGGGATACTGCAACTTCCTAATAAAGGTGAATAACTAATAGTGGCATGCGAGAAACAATGAACTCGAGCTCCAACCATGGGATAACATTGTCAGAGCATAGTACACTCATTGTGTTCCTTGAGGATCTGATTGGAACCCTTAATAAAATTATTTGCTATATAATCCAGAGATAAACTCATTGGTCATCGAAAATGTTACCACCTCCTCGCAAGTGGATAACAACTTTAACTAATAAAATTTTACCATTTGGTAGATCACACACAAACAGTTTTCTTCAACTCGGTAATTTGTTACGCCACCTAAACAATTATTAAGGGCATATAAATAGTTTCCACCAACCTATTTAGACGCGTTAGCCATGTCGCTCATCTTGTCACCCCATTTGAGAGAGCTCATTTGCTGATAAAGCGGTCAATGGTGTGAGCTTTGAAGGATTTATGACCACATACAACACATGTAACAGCAAGGCTTGCTTTCTGAGTTATAATTAGCAATTACAAAGGCCATCATCTCTAGAGGTAGTGATATAAGAAGGTCACTGTAGAGCAGGTTATGAACGGTTGACCCAAAACTGTTTTTATTCATTTTTAAATCTCTTTTTAAATAACTGTTTGGATCATAAACCAGTCTTTCAAAACAAAAAGGTGCTTAATTTTTTTTTTTTTTTTTTTTTTTTTTTTTTTTGCATATAACTGATATAGTTAACTACATGCTCCACACTCTCCTAACTAATCCTAAACCATTAGTAACTGTCAAATTTTCAGATGTAATTATTTACTGCATGAAGAACAATCACATTAGTAAAAGCTTGTTTTTGAGTTTGAATTATAGAAAAAGGCTCCAATATTAATTGGGTTGGGAGCATAATAAATAAAAGATGTCCTTTGACTTATCAAGTCATGATTTTCTTCAGTTTACTCAAAAAGCTAATTATTGTCAAATTCAAGGTGCTTGTGGATTGGCTCAACCCTGGTCGACCATTCAAAAACTACCATGTCTTGACCCGATACTTGAACGACCCATTTTCTCACCTCTAGAGAAGAGGATAGCAAGTAAAGAAGGAATTTAGCTTTTAAAAGCTTACTACCACCATCAGCAGCCCATGGGTTGAGATACAGATTGGTATTAGACATGTGAGAATCTTTAGTTGTTTCCCTAGGATTAGTAATCATCATGTTAGGATCATGAGTCTATGAACTCACCAACCTCATGTTGACCCTTTTAGTTTGTATTTTCAGGTTTAAGGCGATAACCTAGCATGGAGGCTTTTGGCATGGCATGGCATGGTCTTAGAAGACTCTGATGTATTTGGGACCGCTTGATTCCTTTTATGGGCTTTATTTCCGCACTGTTTTTGAAATGATGTAAACTAATCACTTTTGAATATGAAATCTTTTTTTAAACGGTTGACCAAAAACCGTTCTTTATACCTTGTGTTGTAATACCAATTTAGCAGCACCCCAGTGACATGTATGCTTCCGCTGGACCCGATTTTGGGGGTGTTACAAATTTTCCCTAAAAATTTGTGTTTGCCTGCTTCATTTTGGTGATGGTTTTGTTGGTATAATATTTGGTTTGGATTGGTTTTGTATGGGTTTGACTTTGTATAAGTTTGACTTACAATAGGTTTGACTTTATTAGAATTCATTTGGGTCTGCATTTTTTAAAAGTTAAAGTCTTGTTTCAAGCACATAAGTCAGTACAACAACCTAGCATTGAATGGCATTAACTTTTACTTTGACAAATGGGTAGGATTTGATTTTAAATTCACATCAATACATCCACTAATACACAAATTACATCTAGTAAAAATCTAAACTCTTTCCAAAATTCTCAACAATGAGTTCAAAGCCAGAAATCATTGAAATTTCTTCTGATTCAACCTCTTCTGATGAACTCATGTCTCCTCAACCACCTTGGAATTTACCATACAATAATGCTACAAATCCAAACAAGATAATCTCAAGCTCAAACTCCACTTATTCCAACTCTGTTTCTAGCTATGTGTCTAGCTATCATTCAACCTCATCTGAAGATTATCAAGCTGTCTCAAAAAAGAGTACAACTGCTAGGTCTTGCAAAAAGGTTTCAAGCTCTGTCAATCCTCTTGTATAAAAGGATTCAAGTGCTAGGCCTTGCAAATAAGGAGACTCATGCAAAGATCACAGCCAAAGGGAAAGGGAAAAGGAGACTTACTTGAAGCATTCCCACCACTGTCTTTTGTTAAAAATGTATGACTTTATCTTTTGAATGAAATATGCATCTATGTATGCATCTATCTATGTAATGAAATATGCATCTATGTATGCATCTATGTAATGAAATGCTACTTGTTTCTGTTAAGATAAAACTGCTTGTTTTCATTCATCATCAATGCCAAAATACAACTTGGTACATTGTTACATGTCTAAACTTAACATACTAACCTAACACTTACTTCAAACATAAACAAAAGACCCAACTTCATACATTTCCTAGTTGATAGCAAAAAAAACAACAAACAAGATCCAAGACCAAACAAGATACTTATTCATTTTTGCACGACCAGTTTGGGCTTCCATTAATGCTCATTCAAGATTGTTCCTTGACCTTAATAAACCGGGTATGATTTCTAGAGAACGATTACACATGGGGGGGGGTCATACCAATCAATCCATCTACAGTTTGATCTCTGTTGAACAACATTACACCAGCAATTATTTGCTTTACGTTAGTTTGATTCAATTAATTCAATCTTACACAAACTTACTTGAATCGGACAAGAGTAAAACCGACGGCCTGGGTTAGCATTCGTCCAAGAGGTTTTAACAATGGCAACTCTTCCACAATGGCACCTAACCATATCCATTGTTCTTGTAAGATTTTTGTTTTTGAATTTGGTTTTAGATGAGAGGATTTAGCTTAATGATAATGGGATAAGAAAGAAATGAGAGGATTTAGTGGCATTGGGAAAGACAAATAGCCGTTTAAGAGAGAAGGAGTATTTTGATAGGACGAAAATACCCTCACCCATTACGCACATGTCATAAACTTAACGCTTTGACCGAACGGACGTTTGGTCAAGGGACTATTAGCGTTAAGGGTTTTAGAGTTGGTGGCTATAAGTGCAAAAAAAAAAAAAAAAAAAGTCAAGGGACCAAGAGTGTGAGTCAACGCAAACCACAGGGACCTTCTTTGTAATTTACTCAAGTAACAACTTTAAATCATCAAATCATAAACATAAAATGTAAATCTTTGAAAGGTAAGTACATGTATTCTATCCTGCAACCCAAAAATTAGATACACCTTAATATATGTCTAAAAGACCACCAAGTACAAATTGTCGTGCAACTGACATAGCATCGTATGTTATTTTAGCCCATATTGCAACTAACTTCCGAGTTTAAGCTCATAAATATGAGGTTTACATTGTTGATAGTACATTTTAATTTGCCTGAAGTCAAAATTAAAGTATTCTCACATGAACCGAACCATGCCAAATTTTCATGAGCTTTTCATGCTGCCAAGTGAACGGTGACATGATCTAATAACAACTGGCGATTGCATAAAATCATTAAGACATAATATAGAAAAAAAGGTAATATAGAGAAATTGGTATGCAAATTTGATATTATTTTGCAACAAAAAACCATGTTTTACTAAATATGACACGCTCTTCGTCAGATAGATGACGCCATTGTCACAAAATCACATCTTCAAATTTATACATCTAGCTATTAACAGTTGACCTTTATACAACCAGAACAATTAGTAGGTGGGCGCCCATTTATCCAAACTGCAAAATAAGTTAGGACACTTGTTAATCGATAACCTTCATGTATATTAAAGCAATACCAAACACCACTCATCCAAACTAAGTTTAAAGACGAACATGCACAAATCTTTGTACCTCACAGAACAAAATTTATGGAAGCCCACAACACTCCTTATTAGCCAATGCATTATCAACAACACCCTAAAACCAAAAGGTAACCAAATATTTTTAGTTTGAACACGGTCAATGCTACTTTAATAGTTTTTTGGAGGCTAAGGAACACAAATAGTTTATTCTTATTTACATGAAAATTGTATTAGGGATACTGCAACTTCCTAATAAAGGTGAATAACTAATAGTGGCAAGCGAGAAACAATGAACTCGAGCTCCAACCATGGGATAACATTGTCAGAGCATAGTACACTCAGGATGTGTTTGGTAAAAGTAGCAGTGAGCAGTGAGCGGTGAGCACAACTCACAGCCCACCGGTCACAGCTTCTTAAAGAAGCATTGGAAAAATGAGCATTCCTAAAAAATCGCAAAGCTTACCGCTCCTTTGCCAAATGAACAATAAAAATCAAAAAGCTCATTGCTCACTGCTCATCGCCCCAAAAAGGTCCAAAAAGCTTCGCGCCAAACATAGCCTCATTGTGTTCCTTAAGGATCTGATGCGCGTGTATGTGTCGTTGCGGTTTAGCAGTATTAATGCCTACTCAAGTTTTAAATTTATATTTAGCCGACTTATCAATAACACACACACTTAACGAGCAGTGTACCCGGTCAGTATGAATATAATGGTAAGTAGAGTATCGATCACTAAGAGTGGAACGTATTATCTAGTTATTCTAATCAGTATTTTAATATATTAAGTTAGCTATACAACCTATTCTAACGCAAGGGGGTTCAGCCTGAGAGACTGGCACGATTTGGTTGTAATTAAATAATAAACTAAACCAATAGGCACGAATCAGCGAATAGCACACACGTACACAGATAAATACTCGAGACAATAAGAAGATCTGTCCTGATATATAAGTAGTTTGTCACTTGTTTTATTGCTAGTTTTATATGAAGTGTATAGTTCGATGCAACGCACCGAGATTAAGTCCTTTCTCGTTGGTTCTAATCTTATCGGCGAGTAAACCCTTAATGATTACTTATGACTATCCTATTTATCTTTCTTCCTACTTTTCTACAGACGATAGAATGCATAGGCGATCTAATAGATAGGCGAGGGCAGAGGCATGGCGACCCGATCAACGCTCAGCTAGACACAGAGGTTATCAATGCACTAATAAAAGTCACCAAAGACATCAACATATAAACTTTAATTAATGAGAAAGCAGTTTTAAGGGAGTGCAATCTTTCCGTTGTCACATTACACAAGCCACCAATCTTGATGAATTAAAGTTTACTAACACAATAAAATAAAACTACTTAATGAATTAAACACATGCAGCACCTTCTTACAGCTCTTGTATCTTCGTTTGGGTGTGTCTTGTGCTGCCTATTCGACTGAATTCGTCCTAGGTTTCTGTACTTCGGTCTTCGTATATAATGTTATGCCTCCCGAATTCGTCTGGTCTTGGGGTATTTATAGTTTCTGTCTGAGGGTAAGATGCGGCGCATCTAGTAAGTAGATGCGGCGCATTGACTTAACTTCGCGTGGGGTCCAAGATTATAATATTCAGGAATATTCGTACACCGCAAGAAGATGCGGCGTAACTCCATAAGTAGATGCGGCGCATGTCCTCTTGTATCTTGGATCGTATCTGGTGAAATATTGATAGTGATGCGCCGTATGTAATGAGTGAGATGCGGCGCATCTGGAGCAGATTCGTCTTGATCTTGTCCATTTCAGTAGACTCTTAACTTCTTGCATGTTTTGCTCCATAATAAGTCCAAAATCGCCAAGTTTCACCAAATGCTTGTTTTTACCTGAGAATTACAAAAGTAAACGATTAAGTATCAATCCTCATTCATAATATAATAAAACAAGTCAAATAATTAGGATAAATGATAGTAATAAAATGTACTTATTTGAGTTCATCAAATATCCCCCCACTTGAACTTTACTTGTCCCCAAGTAAACCTTAGAATTAATCTTATGAAAATGTATCCTAAAAGATATTAGGATTTATTTTTATATTTAAGCATGTATTCATTTTTGCCATAATCACACAACCAAACACTTAACGAATTAGAAGTAAAATAAAATAATTTGATAAAAGCAAATCTAATCGTTTAACTGTCCAGTCGTGACGAATATTCTATCATAAGCTTGGCAAGTATACACATCTCCCCCACTAAAGCCAAGGAATAACAAGTCTAAAGCGGTAAAAAGGGTTTTTAGGCTTAAAGGGTTAATTATTCTCCTTAATCTCTATCGATCTCAAATTCCAGAAAAGGCGACAAAATCACAAATACATGATCGAATCCACGAACACGATACTTGAAATTGCTCAAATCCTTAACTCGAATAGGCTAAAGATAGGACCAAGTAATCTTTACCAATAATATTATATCAAAAAGGGCGACAAAATCATAAATACATAGTCGAATCCACGACTACGATACTTAAGATTGCTCAAATCCCTAATCTCAATAAATCAAAGGTTTGGATCAAGAATAATATAGGGTATGGATAATATTTGGGATACAAATTGGTGTAAAATAAAAAATAAACAAAACAGATAAATTAAAATCCTAAGTGTGGTTAATCACTATCCCAACCATCCCATGAATAAGACTCATATCATAGAATAACTCACGCTTTAACACTTGAAACACACGCTTTAGGTAGACACGAATTATACTCAACAAGATCTTAATCAAAGAATAAACCTTAGTTGGCGTTCCCATAACTGCCAACTCCCATTCAATCCATAGATATAACATACAACAACTAGTGGTGATATCTACCACTTACATAACTTTACATCGTTGGTTAAAACAAACATCCAACTTTCTTTTTTCTTTTTCTTTTCTTATTTTTTCGATTTTTTTTTTAATAAACATAAACATAGATGTGTAAAATTTCACCACATCACTATAATGATAATTCTGGATAATTTTTCCATACTTTTCATGACTTCAGAAATAACGGTAATAGTGAAAGTAGTAAACACACGAAAAATAAACTCAAAGATGTACAATATTTACTTTCACTCCAATTGCATTGTGCAATTTCCCGACCTAACCATAGATAATGAATTACGCACGTGAACACAGGTAATGTAAGGAAACACACTTTGCCTATAGCAATTAACCAACCACGGATTTTAATCTATAGGGTAGGCTAAGGTGTAAGGGTGTAACAAAACATTTTAACAAAGGTGTAAGAAACGAAAGGAATGGCTCTGAGTGTTTTTCTAGGGGTATCTTACTCTAAAAATGAGAGTAACAAAAGGGTTTATACGGGGGTTAACTAACCAGTGTAGTTAGCTAATATCACATAACATATAAAGGCTATTTGGGTGTAATCCTAGAAATTTTACCAATTTAGACAAGTCATTCCAATTATATAAATAATACTTATTATGGTGGTCTCGAATAGTATACAAGCCAAGTTCTAAAGTTTACAAGTCACCGGCACACTCATAGATTTGTGAGTTTTGAAAAATCACAATTTTTGAAAATAACGTCATGTGTGCAGCTATGCAACTTAGACTTTAAACAAAAACATGCTAGAAAAATTTTATGTTTGATATATTAAGCACATTTTAAGCATATTTTGAAAAGTTTAGGACAAGTAAGTGTTAAGTGTTCTAATTCTCCAATCCCCCCACTTAAGTTAAACAACGTCCTCGTTGTTTGTATAAAAGGTTAAAAACTGGAAAATAAAAGAATTAGAACAGAAAAACTCCCCTGAGATTTGCTCGGTATGATCCTCCATTTGTATAAGAGCAAAAATCATCTTTCTTGTGGATTAGAACGTTTAAGCTTCATAATAGATGTATCCACAGGAAATGCAGGAATCTATAATACCACCAAGGCTTCAAAAGACACCTGAGTTAAGAAAGGTTCAAACTTGTATAATACATTAGTAGTTAGATAAAATAAAACATAAAAATTAAAATTGAAAATCATCAGGTCAGTCGATGCGCCGTATCTTATAGAAGAAGATACGCCGTATCGAGCCTGGAATAAATACGGATCAGAATAGAAGATGCGTCGCATCCTTAACCAGGGATGCACCGCATTAAAATAAACTGATAAAAAGTTTTAATGTCGAAAATAAAAAATGCAGAAAAATAAAGATATGACCTGTGCAGGAGATGCGTCGCATCTCAGGATTGAGATGCGCCGTATCCTCTGCGGCCTGACTGACTCGACACAAAAACAGAATAATAAAAAGATAAATCCGGGTTGTCTCCCGGTCAGCACTTGTCTTTATTCCAGAGTCTTCAAGTTAGACTCACGTTCAGCTCATCATTTAGTCCTTGTCACGGTCCATCCTTCTTCCTTCATCCGAAAGATGTTCCCGTATAGCTTGGCGACGTTTTCTTCCGTTCGGCTTAATCTTCTATAACTCTTGGTCTTTGTCGCAACATATTCCTCCTCTGGTCCCAAAGAGTATTTGATTATTTTAAATTTTTTAGAAATAATCATGGGTGGCTCATTATAAGGGATCTGATGCGTGGGTTTTGCAACCTTACAACAGGTTTTACCTCTCGAGGGATCTCAAGAGGCTTACAACCCCACCAGGCAGTGTACCTGACCGATGTAGTATAGTGTAGTGGTAAGTACGGGGGATTGATCGTTCTCCACAGGGAATAGTGTTCGTTAGGTGTGAAAGGCTACTCTAATTAGGTCTAAGGGTTGAGGAAGATTCTTTTTTATGTTTTTATATTTTATGAAAGCAAGTAAAATCTCGGGTTTTGAAGGAGTGGGCGGAATTAGTTGCTAGTCAACTAACCCAAATTACTACAAATGCAAATAAAATAAAATAACAAAAATGAAAAGTGGTGAGAAACTTATGTGTGGAGAAATGTGTTTACTTAGATTTCCTTACTCCCTAACTATCTTTTACCGGTTAATTAGTGTGTATTAGTCGCGTGGATGACGGGTGTATTCCTTAATACCATTCGTGGGGTGGCGTACTTACTTCCCCAAACTCTACAAGCTCCTACTTCACTCCTATGTCGAGCCGGCTAGGAAGCTCCTAACATGGGATCACTAGAATTCGCTTGTGCATTAAATACAACCATAAAAACCTTTAGTACGCGTTTGGTTCATGTTTCTTAAGACGTTCAAGCAAGTTACCGAATAGGAAGTTAGCCAGTTTTCTTAAGCCTAACATAGATTAACAATCATCCAATACAACTAACAACACACTAACAACCAATAATCAATAGCTAGGTTTCATTAGATCTAAGCAAACACAAGATAAAATTAGCCTAACATGTTAAACAAAAGACAAGCATAAGATAGAATCAAACAACACATAGACATATTGAATGATTAATTGATAACTTATCTTTCAATGAAACATGGAAGATCTCAAGGCAAGAAGCCCTGAAAAAGTAGCTAAAATCGTCTTAGGGTTTTATCCCAAAATTCCACACACTAAGCTCTCCTCTTATGACAAAAATTTAGAAAACTATATATAGACTTTGACATCTGACGGCGTCACCTTATGCATTGTGACGCCGTCACCTCGCCGCTTTTAGGGTTCCCGGGTGACCTTCTTGACGCCGTCCCTCTTTAGCTCTTCAAAAATCCATTCTGGCTTATCAAGGCTTGACGCCGTCGGACCTATAACGTGACGCCGTCCCCTTATGATTTAAGCCGTGACGCCCTTGATTTAGTTAAAGCGTGACGCCGTCAGAATTCTCATGCAAACTCACTGGCCCGTCATGAGTAAATTTCACATCCAACTTTTCTTGCCAAGGCATGACGCCGTCTGGAGTTAATGTTGACGCCGTCAAAGGTGACTTTCAGCACAATTTTGAGACTTTGCCGTTTTCTTCACTTTTATGCTCCAAAAACGTCCAAAATGCCTCCTTTTCCAGATTTCTCCTCAAAAGTACCTAAAATGACAAAAGGAACGATTTAGGGCAATATTTGATCAAATAAATACGATTTCGGGCTTAAATGACCCCTTAAAAGCGGTACACTTTTCGCCTCATCAAATACCCTTACACTTGAGATTTGCTTGTCCTCAAGCAAATGCGCTTTTATTCTAATCAAAATACAAGTTAGGGGTCATTTAATGCAAACATAAAAGTAATTACAACAAATAATCGTTCCACTTCAATCATAATAAGCACGGAGATTACATACTAGCACCTCACAAGTAGTGTTTAGATACTCACATCTCTCAAGTGTCATCAAAATAAATCTCATAAATGAAAACGGATAATATCTCTCACTACCTGTCATAGCAAATAGATTACCATAGGCTTGGGAAAGGATCGAAAACCTCCTCCACTAGGCGTAAGCACCTAAGATAAACTATCAAAGAGGGCTTTTAAATGGGTTATAATGTTAGGTGTAGGGAAAAGGAAAACACGGTTTTGTTGGATAAAGAATATTTTACTGGTGGCGAGTTAAAGATCTTGATCAATTACATGTACTATACAATGTTGCTAAGCCAAGACTAGACTCGATCTTAAGCTAATGAAAGAAAATAACAAAACATAAACATAAAATAAACATAAAATAAAACGGGATGGTAGTCCGTATGTTTTTTCTATTTTTCTTTTTCTCATTTTTTTTGTATTTTTCTTGATTTTTTCGATTTTTTTTTTTTTTTTTTTTTTTTTTTTTTTTTTTTTTTTTTTTTTGCATACACTTTTACCCTACCATCCAAAATAATACATCATAGGGGCATTGCATCCCCTTACACTTGAACTTTTATATAACTTTACAAATGACTATTCTAATGACTCGAATTAAGATAATTGAAAAACTTGGAGTACTTTTAAAACATTTAGCACATATGGGGGTAATAAATGATGTTCTTCCCCATTACTCCATTACACTAGTACTTTACCCATGAGTCCCAATCGTCCCAAAACAATATGTACAAGGATATGACTCGACTTAGCAACCATGTAATCAATTAGATAATTAACTTGGGTTTAAACAAATGTTGTCACAATAATGCACTAAAGATGAGTGCATACAAGGTAGGCTAAGGCGATTTGGGTGTACATTTAAGTGGGGTGTAACAAATTCTTCCTTTAAGTAAAATGCTTAAAGGTTGAAACGAAAAGATAGGCTCTGAGGGGTGTACTAGGGGTATCGTGTACTAAAAATGAGTACAACGCAAAGGGTGTGGGAGAATTACTTGACCAATGTAGCCAAAGTAATTATAACAAAAACACAGGTGTAAAACAATGGGTTAATCCTAATGCCTCTTATCATGTAGTAAATCTAACTACACGAATGTAGTCTCACTTGTGGCCTCGGAATGGTCCTAACGCAAGTTCTAGAATCTAAGTGCTACCGGTACACACATCATAGCATAAATGCTTTTCCTACCAATTCTAGGGGCGAACCTCACATATTTGGGGGTGGAAAATTTTTTAGTGGTACGGTTTTTGTGCTAGTCATATAACTCCTATCCGTGAGACGCTCATTAAGATCAAAGTTTCACTCCTATATGTTGTAAAAAATTTTAAATTTGGCACTAAAATTACCTTAACAAGTATTTCTCTCAGTTTTATTACACATCTACTATTAAACAAACAAAAATCAAGCGCAATTGTATTCTCTAAAATCGTACTTTTACCCTCCCCTTACACTTAAGATGAACATTGTCCCTAATGTTCAAATAACAAGATGTAAAAGAAAAAGTAAAAGAATGAAATCAAATACTCCCCTGATTCGCTCGTTGGATAATGAAATTACACGGTTAAATCTTCCTCCAAAGAGAATGTTGAAGCTCCATGACTAATGCATCGCCATAAGCTTGATTCAAAACATTTCCTTGTCCAAAATAACCTGTTGAACCTGAGAAAACAAACACGAAAACCTGCATAACATCGGCGGGATAAAATCTATATATAAGGATATAATGCTTGTGGAATGATAACTTTGCAGATTCCTGGAGATTATAAGTTGGAGATTTTAATAAAAACTTTTTATGAAAACAAAATTCTCAAAAATTTCTGGAAATTAAATCTGACGCCGTCAGGTTATAACCCCTGACGCCGTCAGAAATGACCTGACAAAAATTTTCGTTTTAAGTTTCCGGAAAATTTCTGGAAAAACCTTTACCTTACTTCCTGGAAATCCTGCAAAACATCACTATGACTCGATACAAGCATTTGACTCAAACAAACGCTAATATGTATGTTCATTTATTATTATTACGATTCATGTTCATATGTGTTCTAATAAACCAATTTAGATTTCCCTTACACTTATCTTTTGCAAAATACCTTTATATGTAGTTAAGACGAAGTTAAAAACAAAATAAAGCATTTTCACAAATTACTTTTGAACATGAATCAATAATAATAAAAATTAAACATACATACGGAAGCAAATAAAATCAAACAAACAAATAAATAAACACACAAAGCAAATAAAACAAATAAAGATTGGGTTGCCTCCCAAGAAGCGCTTTTCTTTATTAACGAGTCTTGTAGCTAGACTCAAAGTCACGTACATTACGTGACTTCTTCATCAAAAGTAATGTCTTCCTCATTGATCATTTCATTACCATTCTCTTGATAATGCTTGACTCGTTGAATGTTCACAGTGAATTCTCTATCCTCGTCGTCAATTAATACAACGGCTCCGGTTTTAGAGGAGCTCCTTACGGTAAAAGGTCCATACCATCTAGATTTAAGTTTCCCAGGAAATAGCCTTAAGCGAGAATTATATAATAAGACCTTGTCTCCTTCTGAAAACTCCTTGGGTCTCTTAATCCGTTGGTCATGCCATCTTTTCGCCCTCTCTTTGTATGTGATGGAAGATTCATAAGCCTCTAATCTCAACTCATCAAGCTCTTGGAGCTGTAAGAATCTATTTGTTCCCGCAACTGTATAATCCAAATTACAAGCCTTAAGTGCCCAATATGCTTTGTGTTCCAGTTCTACTGGGAGGTGGCATGCCTTGCCATATACCATACGGAACGGGGTTGTCCCGATTGGCGTCTTATAGGCGGTTCGAAATGCCCACAAAGCCTCATCGAGCTTAAAAGACCAATCTCTTCTGTTTTGATTAACTGTTTTCTCTAATATTCTTTTTATGGCTCTATTAGTGTTTTCGACTTGACCGTTGGTTTGAGGATGGTAAGCGGTGGAGAATCGGTGAGAGACTCCATATCTTTTCATGACTTTCTCCATTTGTGAATTGCAAAAATGGGTTCCCCTGTCACTAATAAGAGCCTTCGGAATTCCGAACCTAGCGAACAATTTCTTTAAGAAATGAATGACTACCCTAGCGTCGTTAGTCCTAAGGGCTTGTGCTTCCACCCATTTCGAAACATAATCAATGGCCACCAAGATGTATTCATTCCCTCCAGAAGATGGGAATGGTCCCATGAAATCAATTCCCCAGACATCAAAAACCTCACAAACTTGTATATAATTCTGTGGGGCTTCATCCCTCCTAGAGATATTCCCAGCTCTTTGACATTCGTCACACGTTTGTATCATTTCCTTCACATCACGAAATATTGTAGGCCAATAGAATCCCGCGTCGAAGACCTTTCGTGCAGTAGTGCTTATTCCGTGATGTCCTCCTGATGGACCCGCATGACATTCTTTCATAATTCTGACAGCCTCTCTTTCCGAAACACAACGCCTGATTACCTGATCTGGACATCTTCGAAATAAGAAGGGTTCATCCCAAAAGTAGTACTTTAATTGATTAAAGAACCTCTTTTTTTCATGAAATTTTGTGCCCCTGCTCATATGCTCAGGGATCCCTTCTTTTACCATAAAGTGGCACTTTTCCCAGTTTAGTACCAAGTTGGTCTCCTCACAACGTTTGAGCATTTTCTCAAGGTTAGCAAGACAGCGATCAAAAGAGTTCCCAAAGACTGAAAAATCATCCATAAAGACCTCCATGCTGTCTTCCATTAACTCATGGAAGATTGCCGTCATGCAGCGCTGGAAAGTGGCGGGGGCGTTACATAGTCCAAAGGGCATTCGCTTGTAGGCGAAGGTGCCATAAGGGCATGTAAACGTGGTCTTTTCTTGGTCCTCAGGAGCGATAGGGATTTGGAAATACCCTGAGAACCCATCTAGGAAGCAGTAGTACTCATGCCCTGCTAACCTTTCCAACATTTGGTCGATAAATGGGAGAGGGAAATGATCTTTTCGGGTTGCATCATTCAACTTCCTATAATCGATGCACACACGCCATCCAGTTACTGTTCGTTGAGGTACTAACTCATCCTTATCGTTCTTCACCACCGTCATTCCTCCCTTTTTTGGTACAACCTGTACAGGACTTACCCATGGACTGTCTGAAATCGGGTAAATTAGTCCTGCATCTAGGAGCTTAATGACTTCCTTCTTTACAACTTCCTTTATGTTGGGATTTACTCGCCTTTGAGGCTGCACGGAGGGTTTATAATCTTCCTCCATGAGGATTTTATGTGTGCAGAAAGTAGAGTCAATCCCCTTGATGTCGGCTACACTCCATGCTATAACCCCTTTATATTTTTTTGAGAACTCCTAAGAGTTTATCTTTTTGTTCACTTTTCAAGGAGGAGCTTATGATTACCGGAAGTTGATCTTCTCCATGAAGGAAGGCATATTCAAGGTTGTTCGGGAGTTCCTTGAGTTCTAATGTGGGTGGCTCGATGATGGAAGGTTTAAGTTTGTTCTCGGGTTTACGAAGCTCAAGCTGTTCGATTTCTTGTCTGGGATAGAAGGAGACTGCATTCACATCCATAGCCTTCTCCTCCTCTAAGATGGGTAAGAAAGCTTCATCTCGCAACCAACCAGCTTCCACCTGTTCATCTACACAATTATCAATCTCGTCGGATAGTTCATCGATTTCTTCAATGAAATACAGTTGATTATCTGCTTCGAGAGAAAGATTCATTGTGTCCTTGATGTCGAAGGTTAAGCTATCGGCCCCCACTCGTAAGGTTAGTTTGCCGTCATGAACATCAATAACAGCACGAGAAGTTGCAAGGAAGGGTCTTCCTAGAATGATGGGCACAAGATCATCTTCTTCCATTTCTAGGATGACGAAGTCAACTGGAAATTTAAACTTCCCTACCTTAACCAGCACATTCTCGCATATTCCTAAGGGGTATTTGACTGATCTATCGGCCAGTTGGATGCTCATACGGGTTGGTTTCAACCCAGAATACCCTAGCTTGCGGAACAGGGAATGCGGCATAAGATTGATGCTTGCTCCTAAGTCGGCTAAGGCATTTTTGACTGAAAGAGATCCAATTGAACAGGGCAAGGTGAAACTACCTGGGTCGTCCACCTTCTTTGGTAGCCCTCGTTGAGTCACCACAGAACATTCTTCTCCTAAGGTTACAAGACCCTCGAGCCCTTTCCTGTTGGTGAGCAGCCTCTTGAAGTATGTACTATATTTGGGCATATGATAACATGCATCAAGAAGGGGTATGGTGACGACCGAATTCTTTAAATATGACAAGAATCTTTTATTATCACTTTCGACCTTTTGATTCTTGAGGCGAGATGGGTATGGGACTTTAAGGGGCTGTTTGGCAGGAGTAGGTGAGGATGGAGTTACCGGAGGGGTTTGCTCGGGATTTTCGTCGTTCACATTATCGTTCTCCTCATGAGGGGTGTTGGGTTCCATGTCGTTAGATGGTTGAGCTGGGTAGGGTGGATCCTTAGTAGTTGTTCCAGCACGAGTGGTGATGGCGAGTAAAGGATCTCTTTGTGGTTCGCCAAGGCCGTCGAGAATGGCGTTGAGTTCTGCGAATTTGGCCTTCACGTCGTTTTGTTGGCTAGTGACGAGGTTGTCGAGACCATTTAGTTGCAGATTCTTCTCAAACGTGAAGTGCCCAAGATCATCCTCAAAAGTGCTCCTAACCTTGTAGTCAGGATATTCTCCTCCTCCCCCTTCTCTCACAAGATTTCCCCAGGGGGTGAAATCATTGTTTTGGTAGAAAGTTAAGAGCGAAGGATCATCGAAGATGTCGTGGCTTGACAAGCATGCTTGTTCGGTGGTGGTACCATCCTCGCATTCCTCTACTTCATGCGGGCCACCACATTGATCACAGATCAAGTATGGGTTTGATAACCGCTTAGTTGGTTGCGATTTGTCTAGATAAGATACCTGATCATTCAATCTACTCACCCGGCTAGCAAAAGGAGGCTCTTTCATGATCTTGGAAACGCTCATGATCGAATCGGGTTCATCCCAGGTATCGTCTTGATCATTCGCGTATTCCTCAATTCTATTCCATCCTTCCTCAACGCTTAATTTGGCTATTTTTCCTTTTGATGAATTATTAATGCCCAATTGGTCATTTTTGGAGACACTGTCATAAAAGATTTGGACAAGAAGCCAGAGTTCAATGCCATGATGAGGGACCTGTCTAATTAGATCCTTGAATCTAACCCAAGACTTGTGAATAGGTTCTGCTGGTCCAACATGGAAGCGGAGGATTTCGTCTCTCAACTTTGAAGTTCTTCCTATGGGAAAGAATTTCTCATAGAATTTTGAGATAAGCTGTTCCCATGTGAAGATGGATTCGGAAGGAAGTTGGTTATACCAGTCTCCGGCTCTTTCATGAAGGGTGAGGGGAAAGAATCGCAACCGGGAGGTATCTCTAGTGGCTCCGTCCGTGTGGAGGGTATCCACTATTTTCAGGAAGTCCTTGATGTGTTGGATTGGATCTTCAGTTTTCAATCCGTGAAACTTGCATACACTTTGGACCAGCCAAATATCAGTTGCATGCAAGACCCCATCCGTGTGTTCATTTGGAAAAACGATAGCATTGGAAAAACCACGAGGGGTGGGAGAAGAGTAGTCCTTGAGACATTTGGGGATTGGGATTTCGGGAACTTCCATATCGTAATTGGGTTGAGGGCTAGGAGGTGTAGAATGATGATTGGATTCTTCCTCGGAGAGGGCATCATTAAAATTGATCGTGGATGGTTCAGCCGCTTGGTGGAGTCGCCTTAATTTATGCATTTCCCTTTCGGGTTCAGCATAGGGTGTGGCAAGAGTCTTTATCGAGCTTCGGCTCCTAGTGATTCTAAGATTAGGGGGGTCATCATCCAAACTTAGGGAATATCCTCCTAAAGTGCGGGTTCTAGGAGGTGGTGGTGGGTTGTGGAGGTTAAAGATATTACCATCTTCCATGGTGTCGGACGGTAATGGTTACGAACAAAGACACGAAGAAAATAGATAGACTAAAGAAAACCTAGAAAAATAAAATAAAAATCTCACTAGAAAGGAATCTAGTGAGTAGACCTAATAGAAATAAAAAATTCAACCTAAACAATAACTATTCCCCGGCAGCGGCGCCAAAAACTTGATGCGTGGGTTTTGCAACCTTACAACAGGTTTTACCTCTCGAGGGATCTCAAGAGGCTTACAACCCCACCAGGCAGTGTACCTGACCGATGTAGTATAGTGTAGTGGTAAGTACGGGGGATTGATCGTTCTCCACAGGGAATAGTGTTCGTTAGGTGTGAAAGGCTACTCTAATTAGGTCTAAGGGTTGAGGAAGATTCTTTTTTATGTTTTTATATTTTATGAAAGCAAGTAAAATCTCGGGTTTTGAAGGAGTGGGCGGAATTAGTTGCTAGTCAACTAACCCAAATTACTACAAATGCAAATAAAATAAAATAACAAAAATGAAAAGTGGTGAGAAACTTATGTGTGGAGAAATGTGTTTACTTAGATTTCCTTACTCCCTAACTATCTTTTACCGGTTAATTAGTGTGTATTAGTCGCGTGGATGACGGGTGTATTCCTTAATACCATTCGTGGGGTGGCGTACTTACTTCCCCAAACTCTACAAGCTCCTACTTCACTCCTATGTCGAGCCGGCTAGGAAGCTCCTAACATGGGATCACTAGAATTCGCTTGTGCATTAAATACAACCATAAAAACCTTTAGTACGCGTTTGGTTCATGTTTCTTAAGACGTTCAAGCAAGTTACCGAATAGGAAGTTAGCCAGTTTTCTTAAGCCTAACATAGATTAACAATCATCCAATACAACTAACAACACACTAACAACCAATAATCAATAGCTAGGTTTCATTAGATCTAAGCAAACACAAGATAAAATTAGCCTAACATGTTAAACAAAAGACAAGCATAAGATAGAATCAAACAACACATAGACATATTGAATGATTAATTGATAACTTATCTTTCAATGAAACATGGAAGATCTCAAGGCAAGAAGCCCTGAAAAAGTAGCTAAAATCGTCTTAGGGTTTTATCCCAAAATTCCACACACTAAGCTCTCCTCTTATGACAAAAATTTAGAAAACTATATATAGACTTTGACATCTGACGGCGTCACCTTATGCATTGTGACGCCGTCACCTCGCCGCTTTTAGGGTTCCCGGGTGACCTTCTTGACGCCGTCCCTCTTTAGCTCTTCAAAAATCCATTCTGGCTTATCAAGGCTTGACGCCGTCGGACCTATAACGTGACGCCGTCCCCTTATGATTTAAGCCGTGACGCCCTTGATTTAGTTAAAGCGTGACGCCGTCAGAATTCTCATGCAAACTCACTGGCCCGTCATGAGTAAATTTCACATCCAACTTTTCTTGCCAAGGCATGACGCCGTCTGGAGTTAATGTTGACGCCGTCAAAGGTGACTTTCAGCACAATTTTGAGACTTTGCCGTTTTCTTCACTTTTATGCTCCAAAAACGTCCAAAATGCCTCCTTTTCCAGATTTCTCCTCAAAAGTACCTAAAATGACAAAAGGAACGATTTAGGGCAATATTTGATCAAATAAATACGATTTCGGGCTTAAATGACCCCTTAAAAGCGGTACACTTTTCGCCTCATCAGGATCCCAAGTAGTTGACACTTTCTTTTGGTGAATTCTTCCTCGTCTTCATCAACAAACTTAAAATAAGGATCCTTAATCAAATAGTCATCTAGTTCATCAATTAATGACTTATTGTTATCATCTTGAATTGCCTCCCACTCTCTTTCCAATTCCCATTGTAGCCGTCGACTAAGCTTCGTGTAATCATCAAATTGTTCATGCACCCATTCCCAGAAAGTAGTATTTGATGTCCCTTTAAGTCCTTTCAAGTATTCAATCCTACCCTTTTCTTGCAAAGCCTCCGCTTTTTGTGGGCAGTCTTCAACATTATCGTACCACTCATAATCTTCAAAGGTTACATCCTTTCCAACCCGTTTCATCCTAATTATACTTCCCCCATTACAGGTTCCATCACTCTTATAATCACAGGTCGGCCAAACACTACTTCCATCCTTGAAAACGAAAGGTGTACAGGTGTGATTGATGCGTGGGTTTTGCAACCTTACAACAGGTTTTACCTCTCGAGGGATCTCAAGAGGCTTACAACCCCACCAGGCAGTGTACCTGACCGATGTAGTATAGTGTAGTGGTAAGTACGGGGGATTGATCGTTCTCCACAGGGAATAGTGTTCGTTAGGTATGAAAGGCTACTCTAATTAGGTCTAAGGGTTGAGGAAGATTCTTTTTATGTTTTTATAATTTTTATGAAAGCAAGTAAAATCTCGGGTTTGAAGGAGTGGGCGGAATTAGTTGCTAGTCAACTAACCCAAATTACTACGAATGCAATAAAATAAAATAACAAAAATGAAAAGTTTGGTGGAAACTTATATGTAGAGAAATGTGTTTACTTAGATTTCCTTACTCCCTAGCTATCTTTTACCGGTTGATTAGTGTGTATTAGTCGCGTGGATGACGGGTGTATTCCTTAATACCATTCGTGGGGTGGCGTACTTACTTCCCCAACTCTACAAGCTCCTACTTCACTCCTATGTCGAGCCGGCTAGGAAGCTCCTAACATGGGATCACTAGAATTCGCTTGTGCATTAAATACAACCATAAAAACCTTTAGTACGCATTTGGTTCATGTTTCTTAAGACGTTCAAGCAAGTTACCGAATAGGAAGTTAGCCAGTTTTCTTAAGCCTAACATAGATAAACAATCATCCAATACAACTAATAACACACTAATAACCAATAATCAATAGCTAGGTTTCATTAGATCTAAGCAAACACAAGATAAATCTAGCCTAACATGTTAAACAAAAGACAAGAATAAGATAGAATCAAACAACACATAGACATATTGAATGATTAATTGATAACTTATCTTTCAATGTAACATGGAAGATCTCAAGGCAAAAAGCCTTGAAAAAGAAGCTAAAATCGTCTTAGGGTTTTCTCCCAAAATTCCACACACTAAGCTCTCCCTAATGACAAAAAATTAGAAAACTATATATAGATTTTTGGATCTGACGGCGTCACCTTATGGAGTGTGACGCCGTCACCTCGCCGCTTTTAGGGTTCCCGGATGACCTTCTTGACGCCGTCCCTCTTTAGCTCTTCAAAAATCCATTCTGGCTTATCAAGGCTTGACGCCGTCGAACCTTGAACGTGACGCCGTCCCTCTTTGATTTAAGCCGTGACGCCCTTGATCAAGTTAAAGCGTGACGCCGTCAGAATTCACATGCTATTTTCACTGGCTTATCATGAGTAAATTTCACGTCCACCTTTTCTTGCCAAGGCATGACGCCGTCCAGAGTAAATTGTGACGCCGTCAAAGGTAACTTTCAGCCGATTTTTGAGACTTTGCCGTTTCCTTCACTTTTATGCTCCAAAAACGTCCAAAATGCCTCCTTTTCCAGATTTCTCCTCAAAAGTACCTAAAATGACAAAAGGAACGATTTAGGGCGATATTTGATCAAATAAATACGATTTAGGGTTTAAATGACCCCTTAAAAGCGGTACACTTTTCGCTTCATCAAATACCCTTACACTTGAGATTTGCTTGTCCTCAAGCAAATGCGCTTTTATTCTAATCAAAATACAAGTTAGGGGTCATTTAATGCTAACATAAAAGTAATTACAACAAATAATCGTTCCACTTCAATCATAATAAGCACGGAGATTACATACTAGCACCTCACAAGTAGTGTTTAGATACTCACATCTCTCAAGTGTCATCAAAATAAATCTCATAAATGAAAACGGATAATATCTCTCACTACCTGTCATAGCAAATAGATTACCATAGGCTTGGGAAAGGATCGAAAACCTCCTCCACTAGGCGTAAGCACCAAAGATAAACTATCAAAGAGGGCTTTTAAATGGGTTATAACGTTAGGTGTAGGGAAAAGGAAAACACGGTTTTGTTGGATACGGGATATTTTACTGGTGGCGAGTTAAAAATCTTGATTAATTACATGTACTATACAACGTTGCTAAGCCAAGACTAGACTCGATCTTAAGCTAGAAACGAAATAACAAAAACAAAAACATAAAATAAACATAAAATGAAACGGGATGGTAGTCCGTATGTTTTTTCTATTTTTTTTCATTTTCTCATTTTTTTGTATTTTTCTTGATTTTTTTTTTTTTTTTTTTTTTTTTTTTTTTTTTTTTTTTTTTTTTGCATACACTTTTGCCCTACCATCCAAAATAATACATCATAGGGGCATTGCATCCCCCTTACACTTGAACTTTTACATAACTTTACAAATACTAATCTAATGACTCGAATTAAGATAATTGAAAAACTTGGAGTACTTTTAAAACATTTAGCACATATGGGGGTAATAAATAATGTTCATCCCCATTACTCCATTACACTAGTACTTTACCCATGAGTCCCAATCGTCCCAAAACAATATGTACAAGGATATGACTCGACTTAGCAACCATGTAATCAATTAGATAATTAACTTGGGTTTAAACAAATGTTGTCACAATAATGCACTAAAAATGAGTGCATACAAGGCAGGCTAAGGCGATTTGGGTGTACATTTAAGTGGGGTGTAAACAAATTCTTCCTTTAAGTAAAATGCTTAAAGGTCGAAACGAAAAGATAGGCTCTGAGGGGTGTACTAGGGGTATCGTGTACTAAAAATGAGTACAACGCAAAGGGTGTGGGAGAATTATTTGACCAATGTAGCCAAAGTAATTATAACAAAAACACAGGTGTAAAACAACGGGTTAATCCTAATGCCTCTTATCATGTAGTAAATCTAACTACACGAATGTAGTCTCACTTGTGGCCTCGGAATGGTCCTAACGCAAGTTTTAGAATCTAAGTGCTACCGGTACACACATCATAGCATAGATGCTTTTCCTACCAATTCTAGGGGTGAACCTCACATATTTGGGGGTGGAAAATTTTTTAGTGGTACGGTTTTTGTGCTAGTCATATAACTCCTATCCGTGAGACGCTCATTAAGATCAAAGTTTCACTCCTATATGTTGTAAAAAATTTTAAATTTGGCACTAAAATTGCCCTAACAGGTATTTATCTCAGTTTTATTACACATCTACCATTAAACAAACAAAAATCAAGCGCAATGGCATTCTCTAAAATCGTACTTTTACCCCCCCCCTTACACTTAAGATGAACATTGTCCCCAATGTTCAAATAACAAGATGTAAAAGCAAAAAGTAAAAGAATGAAATCAAATACTCCCCTGATTCGCTCGGTGGATAATGAAATTACACGGTTAAATCTTCCTCCAAAGAGAATGTTGAAGCTCCATGACTAATGCATCGCCATAAGCTTGATTCCATAAACATCTCCTTGTCCAAAATAACCTGTTAAACCTGAGAAAACAAACACGAAAACCTGCATAACATCGGCGGGATAAATCTATATATAAGGATATAATGCTTGTGGAATGATAATTTTGCAGATTCCTGGAGATTATAAGTTGGAGATTTAATGAAAACTTTTTATGAAAACAAAACTTTCAAAAATTTCTGGAAATTAAATCTGACGCCGTCAGGTTATAAACCTTGACGCCGTCAGAAATGACCTGACAAAAAAATTTTATTTTAAGTTTCCGGAAAATTTCTGGAAAAACCTTTACCTTACTTCCTGGAAATCCTACAAAACATCATTATGACTCGATACAAGCATTTGACTCAAACAAATACTAATATGTATGTTAATTTATTATTATTATGATTCATGTTCATTTGTGTTCTAATAAACCGATTTAGATTTCCCTTACACTTGTCTTTTGCAAAATACCTTTATATGTAGTTAAGACGAGGTTAAAAACAAAATAAAGCATTTTCACAATTTTAGTTTTGAACATGAATCAATAAGAATAAAAATTAAACATACATACGGAAACAAATAAAATCAAACAAACAAATAAATAAACACACAAAGCAAATAAAACAAATAAAGCTTGGGTTGCCTCCCAAGAAGCGCTTTTCTTTATTAACGAGTCTTGTAGCTAGACTCAAAGTCACTCTACCCTATATAAGTGAGCTCGTCATCGAGGACGTCTTTAGGGTTAAGCTTGGATTGAAGTTTCCTATTGGTCCGCTTAGTACGATATATCTTTTCAAACTTCTCTCCATCCGGGTCATACAATGTCATCTTAATATGCCATGACCCATCTCCATCTTTGGGTGGTTTATCCCAATTCCACTTATGATCATCTTCCTCACAAGTCCACTTATTCATTCCTAGGTTAATTGGCAAAACTCCTAGGAACTCAATCATCCTTCTAAAAACTAGAGGATCTTCAAATGGATCCAATTCGGTGTCCCTAGCCAAGAGTTGTTCTACCGTATGTGTTCGGTTCACAAAGTCCTCTTCTAGGTAAAATGGGCGTTGGGGTCCTATGAAGCCTTTATCTATCCAAGGTCCATATCTAGATGGTCTCCTATTCAACTCTAACCAATGGGGTGTCGGTTCATCACTAGTATCATAAGCGTGTTTCTTAACATCATAGACTGACCAAGTATCTCCTTCTCCTACCGCTATCTTGGATTCCTTACAATCAATCATAGCACTAGCGGTCGCCAAAAATCCTCTACCTATCAACAAGGGGCATGTAGGGTCGCTAACCATATCAAGGACGTGGAAATCGGCTAAAATGGTTAGTTTTCCAATGTGCACTAACACGTCCTTAACTACTCCAACCGGGTAAGCAACACTTCCATCCGCTAAGCCTATTATCACCTCGGTTTCTTCAAGTTTTCCAAGTTTTAGAGAGGTGTAGAGAGGTAACGGAAGTAGGTTAAGGCTTGATCCAAGATCGGCTAATGTGTCATAAGCCTCCGAATTACCGATCTTGCAAGGTAGAACAAATAAGCCCGGATCATCTAACTTCTTAGGTAGCTTGTTTTGAACAAAGGCGGTCCCTTTTTCGCCTAACTTGAGCTTCTTCTCATCCAACTCATCAACAACCGGACTTTCAAGGTGGAGCTCCTTGAATTTTTCGTCAAGGTTTTGAGTGGGAGGTGTTTCAACTATGTTGTTGACCAATTTGGATGTCATAACTTCTTGGTCATTTGGAACGACTTGGGTTTGTTTGAAACACGTGCTCATGGAATTGACCGAATAATATTGTGGACAAGAACTAGGGGACGAAACTGATGAAATAGCGTTGACGTTTAGTTTCGGGTTCTTGACCGTGTTGCTAGGGAGTGCTCCCATTTCTCGGTCATTGAGGGCTTTCAACAAGGTGTCAATCTTATCGATCATCTCGCTTTGTTTTTGTTTGAAATCGGCTTCAAACTTGGCTAAACGAGCTTCTTGAGATGCCATAAATTGAGACATCAATCCTTCAAAGTTATCGGTACTACCATTGCCGGAAGGATTGTTGTTGAAAGTACGGTTCGAGTTGGAACCGCTTGATTGGAAACGATTAGGTGGGTTGGAAGAATTGGTTTGTTGTGTGTTTTGGTTTTGTTTCCACCTAAGGTTCGGGTGATTTTTCCATGCGGGGTTGTATGAATCACCGTAATGGTTTGGCTCGGGTTTGAAAGTGTACCACTTGTCTCCCGCTCCGTCGGTACGCGAGGATGCGTAATCCACAAAAGCTTGTTCGGGGAGTTCCATGCAATCACGAGTGTCGTGGGGACCACTACATAATTCACATGAAGAAGTGATTTTGTTCACTTGGCTTGAAGGTTTAGGAGCCTCGTAGGATTTCATGAGAAACTTGACTTGGTCTTCAAGTTCTATGATCCTACGGTCGGAAGTGCTTGAATTGTTCAAAGGCAAAGATATTGCCTTGACCGTTTTATTCAAATCACGGGGATCACTCCAACTTTCGTTGTCATAAAGAGCAAGATCCTCTAGGAGAGCCCATGATTGTTCCGCACTTAGATCACGTAGCTTACCACCGGCCGATTGGTCAATGGTTTGCCTCGTGGAGAGATTGATATGGTCATAGAAGATTTGGACTTGGAGCCAAAGTTCTATGCCATGGTGAGGGACTTTTTGGAGTAAGTCCTTGAATCGAGTCCATGCCTCGTAGAGAGTTTCGCCTTGACGTTGTTGGAACATCAAGATATCATTCCTTAGCTTGGTAGTTCTTCCCGGTGGGAAAAACTGAGCAAGGAAACGAGTAGTGAGATCATCCCAAGAGGTGATGGATCCTGCGGGTTGACGTTCTAGCCACTGACTAGCTTGATCCCGCAGAGAGAATTGGAAGAGACGCAATCGGGTCGTCTCTCGAGTGGCAACATCAAGGTCTATAGAATCAACGATTTTAAGAAAGTCCTTGAGATGTTGATTAGGATCTTCAGAACGAATTCCATGGAATGCGCATCCGCTTTGCACCAACCGGATGGTGTCGGATCGCAAGGGTGTGACATTGGCTCCTTGAGTGAGCTCAATGGTGTTTCGATAGCCATGGTGGCTGGGACGGGAATACTCTCCTAAAGTATGGGCTCTAGGAGGTGGTGGTGGTTGTTGTGGTGGTGGGATGTGGGGGTTAAGGATATTACCATCTTCCATGATGTCGGATGGTAATGGTTATGAACAAAGACACAGAAGAAAATAGATAGACTAAAGAAAATCTAGAAAAAGAAAATAAAAATCTCACTAGAAAGGAATCTAGTGAGTAGACCTAATAGAAATAAAAATTCAACCTAAACAATAACTATTCCCCGGCAGCGGCGCCAAAAACTTGATGCGTGGGTTTTGCAACCTTACAACAGGTTTTACCTCTCGAGGGATCTCAAGAGGCTTACAACCCCACCAGGCAGTGTACCTGACCGATGTAGTATAGTGTAGTGGTAAGTACGGGGGATTGATCGTTCTCCACAGGGAATAGTGTTCGTTAGGTATGAAAGGCTACTCTAATTAGGTCTAAGGGTTGAGGAAGATTCTTTTTATGTTTTTATAATTTTTATGAAAGCAAGTAAAATCTCGGGTTTGAAGGAGTGGGCGGAATTAGTTGCTAGTCAACTAACCCAAATTACTACGAATGCAATAAAATAAAATAACAAAAATGAAAAGTTTGGTGGAAACTTATATGTAGAGAAATGTGTTTACTTAGATTTCCTTACTCCCTAGCTATCTTTTACCGGTTGATTAGTGTGTATTAGTCGCGTGGATGACGGGTGTATTCCCTAATA
This sequence comes from Artemisia tridentata subsp. tridentata, assembly GCA_021014915.2. Classification (NCBI taxonomy): domain Eukaryota; kingdom Viridiplantae; phylum Streptophyta; class Magnoliopsida; order Asterales; family Asteraceae; genus Artemisia; species Artemisia tridentata. The sequence continues at coordinate 316,589,587 of CP139502.1, forward strand.
CCATTCGTGGGGTGGCGTACTTACTTCCCCAACTCTACAAGCTCCTACTTCACTCCTATGTCGAGCCGGCTAGGAAGCTCCTAACATGGGATCACTAGAATTCGCTTGTGCATTAAATACAACCATAAAAACCTTTAGTACGCATTTGGTTCATGTTTCTTAAGACGTTCAAGCAAGTTACCGAATAGGAAGTTAGCCAGTTTTCTTAAGCCTAACATAGATAAACAATCATCCAATACAACTAACAACACACTAATAACCAATAATCAATAGCTAGGTTTCATTAGATCTAAGCAAACACAAGATAAATTTAGCCTAACATGTTAATCAAAAGACAAGAATAAGATAGAATCAAACAACACATAGACATATTGAATGATTAATTGATAACTTATCTTTCAATGTAACATGGAAGATCTCAAGGCAAAAAGCCTTGAAAAAGAAGCTAAAATCGTCTTAGGGTTTTCTCCCAAAATTCCACACACTAAGCTCTCCCTAATGACAAAAAATTAGAAAACTATATATAGATTTTTGGATCTGACGGCGTCACCTTATGGAGTGTGACGCCGTCACCTCGCCGCTTTTAGGGTTCCCGGATGACCTTCTTGACGCCGTCCCTCTTTAGCTCTTCAAAAATCCATTCTGGCTTATCAAGGCTTGACGCCGTCGAACCTTGAACGTGACGCCGTCCCCTTTTGATTTAAGCCGTGACGCCCTTGATCAAGTTAAAGCGTGACGCCGTCAGAATTCACATGCTATTTTCACTGGCTTATCATGAGTAAATTTCACGTCCACTTTTTCTTGCCAAGGCATGACGCCGTCCAGAGTAAATTGTGACGCCGTCAAAGGTAACTTTTAGCCGATTTTTGAGACTTTGCCGTTTTCTTCACTTTTATGCTCCAAAAACGTCCAAAATGCCTCCTTTTCCAGATTTCTCCTCAAAAGTACCTAAAATGACAAAAGGAACGATTTAGGGCGATATTTGATCAAATAAATACGATTTAGGGTTTAAATGACCCCTTAAAAGCGGTACACTTTTCGCTTCATCAGTGATTAATGTGCTCAAATTCCCATGGTTTATCCCAAACCCATGGTATTTGGTCATTCCATTCGTAGTACCAGGTGTTTTTGAAATCATCATAAGTCTTAAATCCTGGTAGATCTCCAGTTAGCACATCATCGTCGACTCGAAGAAGGTAGTTAAATTCCTTGAATTGCTTGCACAAGGGTGTCTCATAATCGAACACGTCAATGTCTATTCTGAATAATTCTTCAATGCCCTCATTGATTGTTGAATCATGAAGTGACGACCCGTAGTCGCTCTCTACTTCTTCGTCTTCACCTCTCATCCAATATACCCATAACGCATCCTTAGTAGCTCGATCCATGCTCTTATGGTTATTGAACTTACTAGCCAACCAATCTGAAAAATCAACATCGTTAGGATCGTGGTTAACGTCAAAGCAAGTCTTCCCAATCATTTTCCTTTTTATCTCCATGAACTCGTTAAATTGCTCCCTAAAACTCCGTGTCAACCATGAAGTCATAATCCGCTTGACTTCATTTGCAGGGGCAAATTTTGGACTACCATACTTAAGTTCAAGCCAATCATTGAGGGAGAGGTCCATCAATCTTACCAACCTGCCATGAAATAGTAACTCCGCTACAGCATAAATTCTTTCATCGTCCAGATAGTTCTCATTTAATCCCCAGTACTGTTCGGAATAAGGCATGTAAGAGATTTGGGTATTGCCTCCACCACAGCTTTTGTTGCTTGAGTCCATGTATGCAAGATAGAATTTCCCATCATCTTCTTCGATAGTAGTCCAAGCCAATCCTTTGGATTCAATGATAGGCCATAAGAGAGACAATTCATCTCCAGTGTACCTCACAAATACGTCATAAGAGAATACCCCTTTGTCAATGTTGCATAAACGCATGAATTCCTTAAAAGCAGCTTCAAGAGGGGTCTCCCAAGAGAATAAATCCGTATCAATCTCGAGTACATTGAAGTTGACATTTTCATAAACTTCCATGGATGAGTTCGAAAGCAAGAATTCCATAGCAAGATATCCGTTCTTCGACATATCTTCCATAGCAAAGTCTGTCATCACAAGTAAAATCATCAGTAGGATTTGTTCGCTATAAAAGAAATTAATGAATATAGAAACGGATATAAGAATAAAAATAACTGATATCTGCAGACGATGCGCCGTATCCAAAAAGTTGGATACGCCGTATCTTATAATCGTTAAAATTAAATCAGACTTTTATTCAGAAAATAGATACGCCGCTTAGAAATTTGAATGCGCCGTATCAATTTTAATAATCAAAAATCGATATTTATTTAAAATTAAATGCGTCGTATTAACAAAAGTTAATGCGCCGTATTTTCGTTACGTTTCAAAATACAAGATTTTTGATTCAGAAGATGCGCCGTATCGATAAAAATCGATACGCCGTATCTGTTTAATAATTCGAAAACTGTTTTTAATTAAAATAATAGATACGCCGTATCTGCTAAAGCAGATGCGTCGTATGGCGTTAACGTTTAGAAAAAAAATTTATCAAAAACAGATACGCTGTATCTTGGGAAAAAGATGCGTCGTATCGAATTAATTAAACGCGTTGTATTTTATAAAAATTGAACGCAATACGCCGTATCTGAGAGATCAGATGCGCTGTATCGTTCGATTTAGCTCAGTACAACGATAGCAGAATACAAAAAATACGAAAAATAAAAACAAATAAAAACACAAACGAAAATAAACACAAATAAAACAAATAACACACAAAAACAGAAAATATGCAAAATAATACAATGAATGCAAATTGATCTAAAACACAACAGAATTAGCGGTTAGATAAAAAAAATTAAAAAACTAATTAAAACACTAATCAAATTAACAGATAATAACAATTCACTCCCCGGCAGCGGCGCCAAAAACTTGGCGCGCGTGTATGTGTCGTTGCGGTTTAGCAGTATTAATGCCTACTCAAGTTTTAAATTTATATTTAGCCGACTTATCAATAACACACACACTTAACGAGCAGTGTACCTGTAAAACCCTAAAATCTAAAATGTGTAATGTGACTAAAATACCCTTGTGAATCAAAAACTTTGAATGTGAAGATTAATACTTGTGAATTCCAAACAAGGTTGAACGAATTAATGTGTCTCCAAAATATGCTATACGAATTTTTTGTGACAACCAAAATTGTTTTCAAGATCTTATGATGAAGCTTGGCACGTTCAAATTAATGTGAAGTCCCCTAACAAATTTATATGTGGCACATTTTAAAAGTTGTCTTGGCACCTAAATGACTTACTAGAACCGAAACCCTTTTCATTTATTTATTTCGTCACATAAATCATAAGTTAGAGATCAAGATAAGTTTTAAAATGAATAAGGAAAAGATATCAATCAAATTAAATCTTGATTTGATCCTTATAGATTAAGCCGTGAGAATTGGTCCTTTCACCCCTCAAATCACGGATCACATTCATTATTTATCTCTTCCTTCTTTTCACTCGTATCTCACAAAACTCTAACAGCAAAAAAAAAAAAACCCTAGAATTATACTATAGCAGCAGCGTAGTTTTTTTTTCTTTCCTTTTCTGTCGAGAGCAAGGAGGCTTTTCGTGTGACCTTTGGAAGGGTTGTTCCTGGTTCGCGGTGCTCCAGACGTAACAGGTCGTGTGTGCGTGTGAGAGCATGTTCTAGTGCAGTTTTTCTTTTCCTTGTCAAGCACCTTGATCCAGCCTCCCATACAACCTTAAACGAGTTCCAAATGTGTGGTTATCCCTACAAGAGACATGAGCCGAAGGTGAGTTGGAGGCTGTGATCGTGGCTACGTTGGTGTTTGAGCATTTGTTTGTGTACGTGAGTAACCGCAAGATCGGTTCGCGATGTTGTTAGTGCCGAGTTGGCTTCGGGTCGCGGTTGTGTAAAGATCAGTTTCGGTTGAACAAGGACGAAGGTGGTGAATAATCATGAAAGTGTTGAGTACTTGCTCATGTTCTTCTCTTTGGTTCCTCGTTACCAGCCTCAAGGTACCATGAACTCCCTCTTTGATATTCGTAGGTCACGACTGAGACTATCAAGATATATAACGAAATCTGAAAATAAATCCTTGTTTCGTTAATAACATGCAATTCTAATGAGTTTTCTTTTTTTTAAGTCATTTCTTGTCAAATCACATCTATACTTGTTTACATGCATGCAATTTAAGCAGATCTAAAGAGAATTTATTAAAGCTAAAAGGCTGATCTCGCTTTGTTTTGTCTCGAAATGAATTAATATCAAGGGTGTGTTACGTGTGAAATGAGATTTATAAACAGAAATACAACGTGGGTCTTACTGTTAAAAAGGGTGAATTCGCGTGTGTAGTATGCGGATCTTTTAGTCTCGTTAAACTGAACATGAAAGCTATCAAATGGTGTGCTTGTGTACGAGTCGTGGGTGGTCGAACAAATTGTTAAACATATTTACAGATTGGATGAAAAAAAGGGTTAAGAGTCGTGAGTATTGATTTGGTTAATGATGGTTCACGTTGGGTTTTGTTTGGTTCGAAGAAAATATTCGATATGGGGTGATGTTTAGTTTGGTCTCGGTACGGTTTTGTGGATCGAGTATGTTACGTTTTTTTTTCCGGATTCGTTAAGAAAATAACGTGATACTAAGCTCTTTTTGAGTTCCTAGCATGGTAATATATACTAAGATCCAAAAGTAACACTTTTAGCCGAAACTTTGAATTAATTCATATTAAACCCTATAGTTGCTAATATGACATATTAAACCCTAATCTTTGGAAAAGTGTCAAATCAACCCTAAACGATGATAATTGTCATTTTGATCTCTAAGTTAATCTATTATCATTTAAGCCTAACTAATTAATGGATTATACCTTAAAATTTCTAGAATGAAAAGATACTAAAATTGGAAATTTCTAAAAATGGAAGGAAACTCTAAATGAATATAATAAATGAACCGATAAATAATAATTAATTCAAATTCGTGTAGATTCGCTGAAGATGGAGTTTACTTCCGATCTTTTCGTTTCTAATTGTGTTTTCACTGGCGGTCTAAGGTACAGATATTCTGACCTTCTCTGTAAGGTTTCCTATGATTCTTTTCTGATCTGTTAAATTCTCTGGTTTGATACTCTGTTACGATCCCTTGCTATGACACCTTTGCTTCGACCTTTTGATCTCTGATTTTGAACCTATGACATGAAGATCTTTTTGATATGAGATGGAAATGTTTTAAGTAAAGTATTTTGAAAGGGTTTTTCAAGCATGATATATTGACTTTAAGAAAACTATTTTGAAGTTCGTTTTATGAAAACTAATTGAAAGACCATTTGTGAAAACTACTTTTGAATGATTGTTTTTAAATGAACCTTAAGAGAAAACCTTTTGAAAAGTGCTTTTGATATTGAACCTTTTGAAGATTTGACCATCGGATACATTGACCCTTTTTGGATATTGACCTGGGATATTTGACCTTCTGATATTTGAACTTCTGATACTTGACCTTCTGATACTTTGACTGGTCTGATTATGAACTTCTGATATTGAACCTTCTGATATGACACCCTGATTATGATATGAACCTTTGACCTTTGACCTTTGACTCTAGTTTGATACCCGAGCCACTTTTCTGTTACCTAGCCAGGAAGGTAACCTGGCCGTGTCTGTGATGCACCACTGGCATGACTCATGTGTGGGTGAGTGATTCCTCACACCGTCCCCATTCTGATTATGATATGCGCATTACTTTGATTATGGATTATATATGTTTCTGGGGGGCGTATGGATTGCAATCCTAGATCTGATCTGTTTAGTGGATTTAATCTGATATGATATGACTTGTCTGGTGATTGGTGCTGTGTGCAATACACGCCTTTCACATTTCTGGGAGCTAGCTACTCCACCCTTTTGAAGAATGAGGACACCCCTCATATTATCTGATTATCTGAGAGGTCTCCCCTCTATATGATTTGAAGATTTATGGTTACGACATGATATGATCTGTTTCTGGGCTCGTGGTGGATGACTATCCTAAACCTTTACTCTTGTACCTTATTTATATCTCATTCATTATGCTACATCTGATTATTTCCGTTTACTTTCGTTTCCGTTTATTATATATCTGTTCACTGGGCTTTGTAAGCTCAGCCGCACGTTTTCTTTCCGTGTGCGGCAGGTTTTAGTTGGAAGCTGGGCATGAGTGAAGAGACCTTTGGACTTAGAAGACCTTGATAGTTTTTCGGAAGTAGAAGTTTTTAGAAGGATTTGCATTGACAGACATAGTATTTAGCTTTGGTTCTCAATTGTAATCTTGTAGTTTCAGTATTTCATTTGTAACCTTTGAATTTCTATTGTATTATTTAAGTCGTATGTTATGCTTGCCTTTGATATGTCACCATTTGCGTGACACTCCTACCCTTGCCGGGTTGGGGTGTTACAATTATGGTATCAGAGACAGGTTTGCGATTCGTAATACATTTACCCTTGGCCTGTGTAAGTTAGGACCACTAAGTTTCCCCTGTAGGCGCTCGTAGTATAACCTTTACGAAATTGCTTGAGTATTTTCCCATAGGAACATAAGTTGCAACCGGTGAGGAATGGGTAGACTAGGACATCCAGGTGAGTAGTATCTGCTTCCGCACCACTCTGAATCTTGCCTTTGCCTTTAGTCATGCCTTATAAGAACGTTTGTCTCGGAAGACGAGGAAGTCTTACCTTCCGTCATTTGAAGAATGAACTTTGAATGTTAACCAATTTCCTTTGGAAGGATTTGATGTTGACATTTGTCTAGTACGGAATTGTTATCTGAGCATGCTGATGCTAATAACTGATGTTCCATACATCTCGCCTCTGACAGTTAAACGATGTTCGTATTACCATCGATGCACACCCTACCATTCCTATGCTTTAAGCTAAACAAAATTCCGATCCTTTGAACTGTTCACTCTTCTATCCTACACTTTGATGAACCATGTACCTAAATTTGATATGTGAACTATCCGTATGAATTGACAACCACATTCGTTCTGAGAATCCGTTTACCTTGGATGTATTTTGAGGTCTTTTGATTTTGGATGGGTGGTTTTTGTAAAGCTATCATGGACTGCAATATTTGAAATGCGATCTTAAGAATCTGCTCCACCATATTTTGATATGATATTCTCAATCATCTGAATCTGTTAAGATTATTGTTGTATGAAGCACATACTCCGATCTCTTTGATTTCCAATTTTCTCCTAACGCCTGTTAGTATCCACTCTTGGAAAGCTCCGGCACTTGAAAGTTTGTTGTACAAATTTCTGGTGTTTCTGATGAACCTTTTGAGATCCGTTTGGGAAGTAAAGTTTGCATTGAACCGATCTGAATTGGCGAAACCATGACACTGAAGAAGTTAAGAGATTGTAGGAACTGATGGAATATGAGTTTGTTCACTTCAGTAATCTCTTTGAATGCTCCTGTTTGTTTATGAAGAAGTAAGAGAGAAGTGTACGGCGGCGCACCGACCATCGTGAATTTAACCGTAATCGTTATTCCATTCCATTTCCGCGTATCAATATTCGATTTGTGCTATTTTTTTGAAACTCCGTAGCCGACGACCTCTTCTGAGTTTGAAAGACGGAAGAAGCAACCACAAGAACATCTGAGGAGGAAGTTGATTAGTTGAGATTAGGTTCCGCGAAGTATTACAATTTGAATTGTGAAGAGAAAGATTGGTGATATGAAGTTTTTCCCTAAGAAGGTTTCCTGAAGTTGCTTTAGTACTCGCGTGACCACTATGAGTTTGAATGATGTCAATTGTATTGGCTGGAAGAAGCATATTTTCGCAAGTAACTGGATAATTGTCATAGTATGACAGTATGTTCGTGCTCAGAGACGAACGAAGAACTCGTAGACCGTTTGTTTGTATTTTGTGAACCGACCCTTTATTCTGGAAGAATAGTTTTGATTTGCGTTCAGAGATTGCAGCAGACAACACCACCAGGTATCCGATGACGACAGAGCTTCCACAGAAAGGACCAAGACTGAAGACCATGGTTAGAGTTAGAAACCTCGTATAAGATTGGTAGAAGATGTTCGTGACAGGCGTTACCAAGAGAGAAGCATGAGAGGAGAAGACAGACTGAGATGAGACTCGATTATACTTCAAGCAGCATGTGGAGATTTCAGTTGGGCATCAAACGACCAGACCGTAGAAGATGAGCTTTCAGCACATAAACCAGGAAGTCCACAGCAGTTTGAGTTGGTGAACTTTGAATCATGCTAGGAGACCTGTAGGGGCCACGAAACCTTATTTCTCTAGTCATTTTAGTTGTACTAAGATGAATTGAGAGCTGAAGCAGACTCGCAAATGGAGGAATGCAAGGTGATCACATCAGAGATTCACGCTACCACACCGAAGTGTCCAGAAGAAGTGTCGAAGACTTGAGGAACCAGACTCAAGTTTATGATTTCCTTTTCACCCTAGAATCATATAATTAGACAAGAGAGCGACTACTTGGAATTTGAAAAGATCCGAGATCATGAAATTGAATGGATGGAATTTTGCAGTAAACGTTTGGATTTGGAAGATTTGATTTTTGTAAAGGATGAAGATATTGAAGACGTAATTCATTTCCTCTTAGACCACTTAAGTTTCCGTTACCTTTCGATAAGATCTTGAATGAGCCTTTTCCCTATTAAGAAACTCCGTTCGATGTCCATTATGCATGTGTTGGACTTTGGTTCGTTATGAGAAGGATGATGAATTGTGGAAGACCTAACGTCTCGACGACGAGTTTCATTTTGAGGTGTACACATTCCGTTACGCTATTTATACGTTCAAATTCTTCCGATTTAGAATCCGTAGTGATGTTTATTTTGGACCAACCTTAGGAGGTAGAAAGACTGATAGGTGGTTAAGATAAGTGGTTGTTCGCGACTTGAGATAAAGTATGACCATCATGATGGTATACTCATATGATGCTGGTATTATGACGGTTCGCGAACGTGATAATACTTACGTCATATGACGTACCCTCATTGTGTTCATAGGATATTTCGAGGAGTACTTTAGAAACCTTAGAATTTTGGATTAGAGATGTGAGAAAGTTCGCATTTGTAAGATTTAGGTTCGTTCCACCTATACGCTTAATCTGTTTCGCCGTTATACAATTTGATACGTTTGGATTCTCGGTACGCGGTTGCTGACCTTTGTAATTTCGATAAGAATCTTAAGTTCTGCTATAAGTTCTTCCATTTGATATCACCTGCAATTTATTTTCTGTACGATCTCATCTGATTTGTCTAATCGAATGCTATGGACGGCATATCCGTCACAATCTTGCGTATCCTTGTATCTCTTCTGAGAGAATATGATAACCATTCGTCATGTTTGAATATGATCCTTGTAATCTGAATTCCGTATGATATGTCATTTCTGGGAACTGAAGTTACTTTTGGATCGGCAATGAAGAGTCATGAGAAACAAGTCTTTTACATTTCCGTTCGCTGTCCGTTGTGTCTTCTGTTTCGTTTCGTTTCCGATCGTTGGGATTTTTCATTTCCGTTCGGAAAGATTCTTTGGAAGAACCACCCAGAGCAGGAGGCTACCTGGGAAACCGAGGAATCAATACGAGCGAGTTAGCCGCATTTTGTATTCTGATCTGGAACGTCCCTATTTCGTTTTTGACCCTCTCACTTCTGACTCTTTGCAAATTTCGAGGACGAAATTTTTTTCTGTTAGAGGGGAAGAGTTGTAAAACCCTAATATCTAAAATGTGTAATGTGTCTAAAATACCCTTGTGAATCAAAAACTTTGAATGTGAAGATTAATACTTGTGAATTCCAAACAAGGTTGAACGAATTAATGTGTCTCCAAAATATGCTATACGAATTATTGTGACAACCAAAATTGTTTTCAAGACCTTATGATAAAGCTTGGCACGTTCAAATTAATATGAAGTCCCCTAACAAATTTATATGTGGCACGTTTTAAAAGTTGTCTTGGCACCTAAATGACTTACTAGAACCGAAACCCTTTTCATTTATTTATTTCGTCACATACATCATAAGTTAGAGATCAAGATAAGTTTTAAAATGAATAAGGAAAAGATATCAATCAAATTAAATCTTGATTTGATCCTTATAGATTAAGCCGTGAGAATTGGTCCTTTCACCCCTCAAATCACGGATCACATTCATAATTTATCTCTTCCTTCTTTTCACTCGTATCTCACAAAACTCTAACAGCAAAAAAAAAAAAAACCCTAGAATTATACTATAGCAGCAGCGTAGTTTTTTTTTCTTTCCTTTTCTGTCGAGAGCAAGGAGGCTTTTCGTGTGACCTTTGGAAGGGTTGTTCCTGGTTCGCGGTGCTCCAGACGTAACAGGTCGTGTGTGCGTGTGAGAGCATGTTCTAGTGCAGTTTTTCTTTTCCTTGTCAAGCACCTTGATCCAGCCTCCCATACAACCTTAAACGAGTTCCAAATGTGTGGTTATCCCTACAAGAGACATGAGCCGAAGGTGAGTTGGAGGCTGTGATCGTGGCTACGTTGGTGTTTGAGCATTTGTTTGTGTACGTGAGTAACCGCAAGATCGGTTCGCGATGTTGTTAGTGCCGAGTTGGCTTCGGGTCGCGGTTGTGTAAAGATCAGTTTCGGTTGAACAAGGACGAAGGTGGTGAATAATCATGAAAGTGTTGAGTACTTGCTCATGTTCTTCTCTTTGGTTCCTCGTTACCAGCCTCAAGGTACCATGAACTCCCTCTTTGATATTCGTAGGTCACGACTGAGACTATCAAGATATATAACGAAATCTGAAAATAAATCCTTGTTTCGTTAATAACATGCAATTCTAATGAGTTTTCTTTTTTTTAAGTCATTTCTTGTCAAATCACATCTATACTTGTTTACATGCATGCAATTTAAGCAGATCTAAAGAGAATTTATTAAAGCTAAAAGGCTGATCTCGCTTTGTTTTGTCTCGAAATGAATTAATATCAAGGGTGTGTTACGTGTGAAATGAGATTTATAAACAGAAATACAACGTGGGTCTTACTGTTAAAAAGGGTGAATTCGCGTGTGTAGTATGCGGATCTTTTAGTCTCGTTAAACTGAACATGAAAGCTATCAAATGGTGTGCTTGTGTACGAGTCGTGGGTGGTCGAACAAATTGTTAAACATATTTACAGATTGGATGAAAAAAAGGGTTAAGAGTCGTGAGTATTGATTTGGTTAATGATGGTTCACGTTGGGTTTTGTTTGGTTCGAAGAAAATATTCGATATGGGGTGATGTTTAGTTTGGTCTCGGTACGGTTTTGTGGATCGAGTATGTTACGTTTTTTTTCCGGATTCGTTAAGAAAATAACGTGATACTAAGCTCTTTTTGAGTTCCTAGCATGGTAATATATACTAAGATCCAAAAGTAACACTTTTAGCCGAAACTTTGAATTAATTCATATTAAACCCTATAGTTGCTAATATGACATATTAAACCCTAATCTTTGGAAAAGTGTCAAATCAACCCTAAACGATGATAATTGTCATTTTGATCTCTAAGTTAATCTATTATCATTTAAGCCTAACTAATTAATGGATTATACCTTAAAATTTCTAGAATGAAAAGATACTAAAATTGGAAATTTCTAAAAATGGAAGGAAACTCTAAATGAATATAATAAATGAACCGATAAATAATAATTAATTCAAATTCGTGTAGATTCGCTGAAGATGGAGTTTACTTCCGATCTTTTCGTTTCTAATTGTGTTTTCACTGGCGGTCTAAGGTACAGATATTCTGACCTTCTCTGTAAGGTTTCCTATGATTCTTTTCTGATCTGTTAAATTCTCTGGTTTGATACTCTGTTACGATCCCTTGCTATGACACCTTTGCTTCGACCTTTTGATCTCTGATTTTGAACCTATGACATGAAGATCTTTTTGATATGAGATGGAAATGTTTTAAGTAAAGTATTTTGAAAGGGTTTTTCAAGCATGATATATTGACTTTAAGAAAACTATTTTGAAGTTCGTTTTATGAAAACTAATTGAAAGACCATTTGTGAAAACTACTTTTGAATGATTGTTTTTAAATGAACCTTAAGAGAAAACCTTTTGAAAAGTGCTTTTGATATTGAACCTTTTGAAGATTTGACCATCGGATACATTGACCCTTTTTGGATATTGACCTGGGATATTTGACCTTCTGATATTTGAACTTCTGATACTTGACCTTCTGATACTTTGACTGGTCTGATTATGAACTTCTGATATTGAACCTTCTGATATGACACCCTGATTATGATATGAACCTTTGACCTTTGACCTTTGACTCTAGTTTGATACCCGAGCCACTTTTCTGTTACCTAGCCAGGAAGGTAACCTGGCCGTGTCTGTGATGCACCACTGGCATGACTCATGTGTGGGTGAGTGATTCCTCACACCGTCCCCATTCTGATTATGATATGCGCATTACTTTGATTATGGATTATATATGTTTCTGGGGGGCGTATGGATTGCAGTCCTAGATCTGATCTGTTTAGTGGATTTAATCTGATATGATATGACTTGTCTGGTGATTGGTGCTGTGTGCAATACACGCCTTTCACATTTCTGGGAGCTAGCTACTCCACCCTTTTGAAGAATGAGGACACCCCTCATATTATCTGATTATCTGAGAGGTCTCCCCTCTATATGATTTGAAGATTTATGGTTACGACATGATATAATCTGTTTCTGGGCTCGTGGTGGATAACTATCCTAAACCTTTACTCTTGTATCTTATTTATATCTCATGCATTATGCTACATCTGATTATTTCCGTTTACTTTCGTTTCCGTTTATTATATATCTGTTCACTGGGCTTTTTAAGCTCAGCCGCACGTTTTCTTTCCGTGTGCGGCAGGTTTTAGTTGGAAGCTGGGCATGAGTGAAGAGACCTTTGGACTTAGAAGACCTTGATAGTTTTTCGGAAGTAGAAGTTTTTAGAAGGATTTGCATTGACAGACATAGTATTTAGCTTTGGTTCTCAATTGTAATCTTGTAGTTTCAGTATTTCATTTGTAACCTTTGAATTTCTATTGTATTATTTAAGTCGTATGTTATGCTTGCCTTTGATATGTCACCATTTGCGTGACACTCCTACCCTTGCCGGGTTGGGGTGTTACAGTACCCGGTCAGTATGAATATAATGGTAAGTAGAGTGTCGATCACTAAGAGTGGAACGTATTATCTAGTTATTCTAATCAGTATTTTAATATATTAAGTTAGCTATACAACCTATTCTAACGCAAGGGGGTTCAGCCTGAGAGACTGGCATGATTTGGTTGTAATTAAATAACAAACTAAACCAATAGGCACGAATCAGGGAATAGCACACACGTACACAGATAAATACTCGAGACAATAAGAAGATCTGTCCTGATAGATAAGTAGTTTGTCACTTGTTTTATTGCTAGTTTTATATGAAGTGTATAGTTCGATGCAACGCACCGAGATTAAGTCCTTTCTCGTTGGTTCTAATCTTATCGGCGAGTAAACCCTTAATGATTACTTATGACTATCCTATTTATCCTTCTTCCTACTTTTCTACAGACGATAGAATGCATAGGCGATCTAATAGATAGGCGAGGGCAGAGGCATGGTGACCCGATCAACGCTCAGCTAGACACAGAGGTTATCAATGCACTAATAAAAGTCACCAAAGACATCAACATATAAACTTTAATTAATGAGAAAGCAGTTTTAAGGGAGTGCAATCTTTTTGTTGTCACATTACACAAGCCACCAATCTTGATGAATTAAAGTTTACTAACACAATAAAACAAAACTACTTAATGAATTAAACACATGCAGCACCTTCTTACAGCTCTTGTATCTTCGTTCGGGTGTGTCTTGTGCTGCCTATTCGACTGAATTCGTCCTAGGTTTCTGTACTTCGGTCTTCGTATGTAATGTTATGCCTCCCGAATTCGTCTGGTCTTGGGGTATTTATAGTTTCTGTCTGAGGGTAAGATGCGGCGCATCTAGTAAGTAGATGCGGCGCATTGACTTAACATCGCTTGGGGTCCAAGATTATAATATTCAGGAATATTCGTACACCGCCAGAAGATGCGGCGTAACTCCATAAGTAGATGCGGCGCATGTCCTCTTGTATCTTGGATCGTATCTGGTGAAATATTGATAGTGATGCGCCGTATGTAATGAGTGAGATGCGGCGCATCTGGAGCAGATTCGTCTTGATCTTGTCCATTTCAGTAGACTCTTAACTTCTTGCATGTTTTTCTCCATAATAAGTCCAAAATCGCCAAGTTTCACCAAATGCTTGTTTTTACCTGAGAATTACAAAAGTAAACGATTAAGTATCAATCCTCATTCATAATATAATAAAACAAGTCAAATAATTAGGATAAATGATAGTAATAAAATGTACTTATTTGAGTTCATCATGTTCCTTGAGGATCTGATTGGAACCCTTAATAAAATTATTTGCTATATAATCCAGAGATAAACTCATTGGTCATCGAAAATTTTACCACCTCCTCGCAAGTGGATAACAACTTTAACTAATAAAAGTTTACCATTTGGTAGAGTACACACAAACAGTTTTCTTCAACTCGGTAATTTGTTCGGCCACCTAAACAATTATTAAGGGCATATAAATAGTTTCCACCAACCTATTTAGACGCGTTAGCCATGTCGCCCATCCTGTCACCCCATTTGAGAGAGCTCATTTGCTGATAAAGCGGTCAATGGTGTGAGCTTTGAAGGATTTATGACCACATACAACACATGTAACAGCAAGGCTTGCTTTCTGAGTTATAATTAGCAATTACAAAGGCCATCATCTCTAGAGGTAGTGATATAAGCAGGTTCTGTAGAGCAGGTTATGAAGGGTTGACCCAAAACTGTTTTTATTCATTTTTAAATCTCTTTTTAAATAACTATTTGGATCATAAACCAGTCTTTCAAAACAAAAAAGTGCTTAATTTGTTGTTGTTGTTTTTTTTTTTCTTTCTTTTTTTTTTTTTTTTTTTTTTTTTTTTGCATATAACTGATATGGTTAACTACATGCTCCACACTCTCCTAACTAATCCCAAACCATTAGTAACTGTCAAATTTTCAGATGTAATTATTTACTGCATGAAGAACAATCACATTAGTAAAAGCTTATTTTTGAGTTTGAGTTATAGAAAAAGGCTCCAATATTAATTGGGTTGGGAGCATAATAAATAAAAGATGTTCTTTGACTTATCAAGTCATGATTTTCTTTAGTTTAGTCAAAAAGCTAATTATTGTCAAATTCAAGGTGCTTGTGGATTGGCTCAACCCTGGTCGACCATTCAAAAACTACCATGTCTTGACCCGATACTTGAACGACCCATTTTCTCACCTCTAGAGAAGAGGATAGCAAGTAAAGAAGGAATTTAGCTTTTAAAAACTTACTACCACCATCAGCAGCCCATGGGTTGAGATGCAGATTAGTATTAGACACGTGAGAATCTTTAGTTGTTTCCCCAGGATTAGTAATCATCATGTTAGGATCATGAGTCAGCTGCGGTATTTAGACAAAATTCAGAAGTCCAGCCCTAAACATCTCGCCATTACCTCCTAAACCAATCAAACCAAGTGTAGGAAATATTAATGAACCGTCAACTTTACTCATTTTTCTCTCTTTAATCGAGCCTGGGATACTTGATGCAGTAGATACAGAACCATATGTGGCTTCTAGACTTGCATCGCTCGAGTGTTTTTGAGAGGCAGCGGAATCAATACCCTTAGCTGCACGGATTGCCTCACACTGACTATGGTTGCATTCTACCATAAATCTCCACATCCCCGTTAATCTAGAATCAATATATCACACATCAAATATAATTTTTTTTACATAAACTATAAAATATACCAAGAAAACCCTAAATTCACATATAAAATTCTTCAAAATAACACTTTAGACAAGCTTACCACAATTAAAAAACACATTCACAATTTAATATTCATATTTGTTATATGCTGAATGAGCCAAACACCCTGAAAGGGAAATCACGTGCCTTGCACGTGATTATTCAAATCACACTTTAGGCGCTGGACTTCACATGGACATGTGTCAACTCATTATTGGCTGGAACACATCATCACCCATCACCCTCAACTGCCTTTCCTTCCCTATCCTAGTTTAAATAGTTGTTTTACTCTTTTATTTCCTTTTATGTAATGAATTGAACTCTCTCATTCCCTTTGTAATATTTCCATCATATCATGAATAAAACATTTGATCTTACAGTTTCGTGTTCATCTTCTCCACTTTGAATGCCTAATTGTGATCATAACTTATCATTTCCATTAAAAACACTTAAATACATTACAATTGGTACAGAGCTCGTGCCTGGCAACGAACTCTATTCCGTTTTCAGTACCAATCAGTTATCACCGTCCAATTGATTCCGTTATCATTTCGGCAAAGTCGTTCGTTTTCCTGCGAACAAAATTTTGTAGAATTAGAGTACTACACTGGTACTCTGATCAATTATTGTATGCTATCCGTCCAGAAACAAGACTAATTGTTGAGTGATTATCGCAAACGCGAGAATAGCGCATAAGTGCTTAAATCCTCTATTCTGGGATTAACATTCAGTTTTGATCGACTCAAGGTTAGCCAAGAGGTGGTTAGTTGTTAGCTATTACTCACTAGAAGAAAAAGGAGTGATATCTAATAACATTCACACAATTTAAATAGCATATAATGGCGCCACACACGCGATCGGAGGCTGGAAATGGTGTGAATGGTGGACAAACCTCCACTCCACCTGTTGACTTGAATACAACTCTTACTAACATTCAGTTGACCATGAATCAGATGAATGAAAGTATCAGAGGTCTGTTAATCTTCCAACAACATGCTACTGGTGAGCTCAATAGGCTGTCTAATGATGAGGGAATAAGTAACAGAACTGGAGCTGCTGGTAATCAATATGGGAGGTTAACAAAGCTGGAGTTCCCCAAATTTTATGGTGATGATGTTCAAGGTTGGCTGTATAGAGTCAACCAATTCCTCCTGATTGATTCCATTGATGATACTCAAAAGATCAGGTTAGCATCTATGCACATGTTTGATAAGGCTCTTAACTGGCATAAGCAATTTGTTAGGAGATTTGGTGAGGATGTTGAATGGAATGTATATGACAGAGAGGTACAAAAACGTTTTGATTCAGTATTTGCAGATGGTAGAAATTAAAAATTTGAAACAAATGAGTAGTGTACAAGTCTATCAGGATCAATATGAATCATTGTTGAATAAGGTGGATCTAAGTGAATCATATGTTGTTAGTTTTTCTATAGGAGGATTGAAAGATGAGGTAGGCTTGGCTGTTAGGATGTTTAAACCAAACACTCTAACTGATGTGTATTGTTTGGCTAAAATGTAAGAGGCAACTAATTTGGTCATCAAGGGAAGATCAGCACCTTTGTTGCCCCCTCCTAGAACTACTTATGCAAATACTAACACATATGCTAATAAGAATGTAGCTAATCCACCTAGGAACACTACTACAACCTTAGCCTTGCCTGCACCACAAAACTCTAGGCCTGCTTATGTACAGAATAGAAGGCTTTTGACTCAAAGGGAGATAGCAGATAAGAGGGCTAAGGGACAGTGTTTTTATTGTGATGAGAAGTTTGTACCAGGCCACAAGTGCAGTGGACAACTATTTTCTTTGGAAATTTGTGCTGATGGTGGTGAAACAGACTCTAGTGATAATGATGACTCTGTTGGGGAACCATTGTTGCATAATTTTGAAGAGACAGTGGTTGAAGAGCCCCATATTTCAACCCATGCTTTGACTGGGGAGTGTGCTTACAAAACCATGAGGGTGAAGGCATATATAGGAAAACATACAGTGCAATCTCTTATTGATTCAGGAAGTACTCATACCTTTTTGGACCTCAAAACTGCCAAAAAGTTGGGCTACAGGCTTAAAGCAATTTGTCCAATGGAGGTGTCAGTGGCAAATGGCCAAGTGATTAATAGCCTGTTTGAATGTAAAGGGTTTAAATGGACTATCCAGGGAGTAGAATTTGTGTCTGATGTGCTCATTCTACCATTGGGAGGGTGTGAATGAGTGCTGGGAGTTCAATGGTTATCCATTTTGGGCACTATCAAATGGAATCTCAAGGAATTGGTGATGGATTTTGTTTACAACAAGAAGAAAATGGTGCTTAGAGGAACTCAAAAGGCTTCATTGCAATGGTTGAGTGGCAAGAAAACAAGAAGGGAGGTTAGTAGTTACAAGATTGAGGCCAATGCTCAAGTATTATGTGTGTATGCAAACACCCTATTTAGTTTGGAATCCACACCAAATGAACCTGTACCACCACAACTCACTGAACTTTTGGAAGAATATAAGGATGTATTTGATGTGCCTACTTCCTTACCACCCTCAAGGTCACATGATCATACCATTCCATTGTTACCAAACACTCCTCCTGTTAATATTAGGCCTTACAGGAATCCCTCTAGCCAGAAGGATGCTGTAGAAGCCATGGTCAAAGAACTAAAGAAGTCAGGGGTTATCAGAGATAGTCAAAGTCCATTCTCATCCCCTGTTGTGATGGTGAAAAAGAAAGATGGAGCATGGAGGATGTGCATTGATTATAGACAGTTAAACAAACAAACTGTGAAGGATAAATTTCCCATACCAGTCATTGAGGAGTTGATTGATGAGTTAAGTGGGGCAAGGTACTTTTCTAAACTGGATTTAAGATCAGGGTACCATCAAATAAGAATGCATACTGATGATATTGAGAAAACAGCTTTTAGAACACATGAGGGGCATTATGAATTTCTGGTCATGCCCTTTGGCTTAACAAATGCACCTTCAACCTTCCAATCATTGATGAATACTATCTTCAAGTCTTACCTGAGGAAGTTCACACTTGTCTTTTTTGATGATATACTAGTGTATAGCACAACTTGGGAAGATCATTTGAAACTGGTGTTACAAGAGATGAGAAGGAACACCTTGTATGCCAAAATGAGCAAGTGTGTTTTTGCTGCACAACAAGTTGAATATCTTAGTCATATCATCTCCAACAAGGGTGTTGCCACATATCCTACAAAGATAGAAGCTATGCAAAAATGGCCTGTGCCAACTAATGTGAAGCAACTAAGAGGTTTTTTGGGTTTAACTGGATACTACGGAAGGTTCATCAGACATTATTCCATCATTAGTAAACCTTTAAGAGCTTTATTAAAGAAGAATTCCTTTGTGTGGACTGAATCTGCTCAAGCAGCCTTTGAGGAGCTCAAGGAAGCCATGACACAAGCATCAGTATTAGCCCTACCAGATTTCAATGCAACTTTTACAGTAGAAACTGATGCTTCTGGCATAGGAATTGGTGCAGTTCTGTTACAAGGAGGACATCCCATTGCCTACCTCAGTAAAGCTCTATCTCCCAAACACCAGAGTTTGTCCACTTATGAGAAGGGGTTTTATGTAGTTTTAATGGCCTTGGAAAAATGGAAAGGGTACCTATTGGATAGGCATTTTAAGATCAAAACTGATCACTTCAGCCTCAAATATCTTATAGATTAGAGGTTAACCACACCCTTTCAAGCTAAGTGGTTACCAAAGTTGATGGGATATGACTATGAGATTTCTTACAAAAAGGGATTGCCTCACACTGACTATGGTTGCATTCTACCATCAATCTCTACATCCCCGTTAATCTAGAATCAATATATCACACATCAGATATAAACAATTTTTTAAATAAACTATAAAATATACCAAGAAAACCCTAAATTTACATATAAAATTTATCAAAATAACACTTTAGACAAGCTTACCACAATTAAAAAAACACATTCACAATTTAATATTCATATTTGTTATATGCTAAATGAGCCAAACACCCTATAATGGAAATCACGTGCCTTGCACATGATTATTCAAATCACACTTTAGGCGCTGGACTTCACATGGACAGGTGTCAACTCATTATTGGTTGGAACACATCATCACCCATCACCCTCAACTGCCTATCCTTCCCTATCCTAGTTTAAATAGTTGTTTTACTCTTTCATTTCCTTTTATGTAATGAATTGAAATCTCTCATTCCCTTTGTAATATTTCCATCATATCATGAATAAAACATTTGATCTTACAGTTTCGTGTTCATCTTCTCCAAGATTCTTAATCAAACTATGGATTAATTACATAAACTTACCATGATCTTTCAATCAACCATTTCCCTAAGTGATTGGCATATCAAGCGGATCATCAAAGGGAAGAATTCGTGATTTTTAAAATTGGGGTTCTTGAGGATTGCGTCTCCTTCGATTATGTTGTGAGAATGACAATTTAGAGTTTCTAGATAAGAAAGAAAAATGTTTGTTTAATGTCCGATTTCTTTTTCAAATTTACATTTTTAGTACAAAACTATGAAAAGTGACTATCAAGTCCGTGTGTTTTCTTTAGTTTTTATATACATATGAGTATAAAAAATAAATTTTATTAAAATCGGTCAAATAAGGAAATATCTTGTTTTTTTTATCTTAAATTATATATTTAATAAAATAATAAATAATTCAATCATTAACTAATATGGAAATAATATTTTTTCTTGAAATGTAAAAGTCTCCACTTTGGGTTTTATTTTATTATATAAAAGATAAATACAAAACATAAGTTTTTATGCGTCCACTTGACAGGATAATCTACAATAAATAATTGATTAATTTGGACATTTCAAATGATCACCATATAATAAGAAGAACAAGGGAAATAATGAGATAAAACATGCGTAACTAATTTAGTAATACATATCTATAGTAACTTTGTGTGTATATAAATTGATAACTAATTATAAACGAGTGGGTGAACCCGCGCGTTGCTGCGGGAGTGTTGTGTTGATGTATGTCTATAAAATACCAAAGTATAGGTGCAATATACATGGATGAAAATATGTATATGTAATGTATTTTGCATATCAACCCATGTATGAATAAGTTCCATACATATATTATGAGGTCAACATGTACAGAAAAATTAGTAAGGAATAAAAGATTTTACAAATCCCCCTTTTCCATAGCCACTTCGATCTTGATTTCGCGCATTCCATTACAATCTGAAATTTCAAAAGACAAACGCGCAGAGATGAGGAGAATAACATATAGCACAAATCATTAGAGAACACATATTTAAACACCCCTCTGTCCCATCATAAAAAAACATATTATACATATGTTTAAATTGTCGTCGATCATTGTCTAATTTCAAACAATGATCTTTAAAACATAATAGACACATCATATATTCACAAAATTTAATCACTCCTATTAAAGCATACAAGTTTAAATTCACAAAACCAAAGACTCAAATTCAAAAAGTTATATGATGTATAGCAAGATCAAACAACTAATACAACAAACAACATCTTTGTAACACAGAGTAAGCAAATCCAATGATAGTCACCTCTGTACTATACCTACAAAATAACATATGATCTGGTAGCTGAATATACCTTGAGTCATTTGGTGTGAACTTTGGCCCTTTGAGCATACATATTGGCCACCTGTGTGCAACCTTGTACGATTACAGAAAAAAATTAAAATAAAAATAAAAAGTGAACGATAAATATTGATAATAGTATACCACAATCATTATATACACACACACATAAACGCACCTTCAGATGTTAGTTGTGATCATTGACTGGTCCAATGTGATCTTAAGTTTCCCTCTCCCAATACATTTGCGGTTGTTGCTCAGTTGATATCTATCTTATAATATAGTTGATCATAAGTCTAGTCTGTTCTCAGAATTTGAATTCAAGAAGCACATATTATGTACTTCATTCTCATATAGCCAAATTCATAAATCACAAATTGAATTCAATATAATGCATCAATGAGATTGCTTATTTTTTAGGTTATCTGCTTTTAACTAAATATCTGCAAACGTATTTGAGATAATCAAAAGATATTGCATAGTTAAAAATTTTGGACCTGTTTCAACACACTCAGACCCGGCCCACTTTGGAAAGTTACATTACCCACTCATACTGACCATTTTCCAGCTGCCCACCTTTAGTCATAATGGTATATTGTTTTCATTTTAAAAGGTTAAAAGAAATATAGACAAACCTTGAAGGCGCAAGAAACTGGTTGTTCTTCAAATTTCTTTTTTAGGCGTCCAACTTCAGAACTTACGTTTTTCCGTTGCTCATCGATTGTATAAGCTACAGAACCTGCACCCTCTGCTGCTGCAGCAGTCTTGGTTAGGTTCCCCGCTAGCTCTTTAATTGTTCAATCCCTAGCACAAAAAGAAATAATAATAAAAGAAATAAAAAATAAAAAAAAGTTAACGAAATGATATTGCATTTCCTTAAACTATTAGCATTTTTTAACATGGTTAACATGTTTGGATCGGTTAACATTTCATTAGAGAACCTGGTCGTGACTCTTATGTGTGGTATCCTTGACCCGCATAGAAAGTAATAACTTCTGCCCATTCATAATACACCGGCCTAAAAGTTGCTATGTTTAACTAACAACAAAACAAAAAAACATAATTCTGCTACATTGTATACAAGAAAGCATAATAAAATGCAATGTCTAATAATTTTCACCTAATATCACTGAACCAACAATTTTCCAACCAGTCATACAAATTCTAGGTTTCTAAGATACATACTTAACAAACACAAACCTTTTGATTCAGGTTATACTCAGACACGGTCCAGTAAACCATTTCGAATTACCAACTTATGAATCACAGCATTGCCTACAATTATTTAAGGCCTAAACCTTATTGATTAGTAACCTAAAATATTAACCACCTATTTGTGATGACAAATGTAATCAGTCAGTGATTACCTGGTGCCAAATAGCCAATAGCGCATAAGCATCCTACTTTCATTTAGGATCCGATTACACTTCCATTTCAATTTCCATTTGCAGATTTAACCTTTTCAGCAACCTAATATCACTCCCTTCAAATATGACTGAACAAAGAAATCAAACATTAAAGAAACCCAACTACATAAAGAAACTCAATTTTTTTAACAAAAAAAATACATTTTTAAAATTACATTATAAGCTCTGATAACCATTTTTTTATGGGCAGAAAAGATTTTTTAATGAAAAAAGAAGAGAGTTTTTTATTCATTCTGGTAGCGTGTATAATCAGCTACTGGTTGTTTATCCGAGAGCCTCTGACCTCCACTAAATATTTGCAAACATATTTGACATAATCAAAAGATATTATATAGTTAAAAGTTTTGTACATGTTTTAACCCACTCAAACGCGACCCACTTTAGACAGTTACATTACCCGCTCATACCGACCATTTGCCAGTTGCCCACCTCTATGTTCAATGCAGGTCCTGTAGAGGCAAACAAAAGGAGGAACACTATTAAATAGGTGTTGAAACGTATTTCGCAAACCGTAATTTAAATAAGTATTTGGATGACCTAATCAGTATTCCAAAAAGGAGAAAGAATCAATACCAACAATATATTCATCCAACGAAAACAAAAGTTGTAAATTGACTTTGTTGAAGCTAATAATTGTGTCCAATTATTCTGAGCGTAGGAACTGCTGGCAACATTTTTCAGCGGCTTGCTTATACCTATCAAGTTAGCAAAACATGGAATGTTAGAACAATATAAATAGCCGAGTGTGTGGTCCAAATAATAACTTTAGAACGGTCAATAATATTTATCTTAAACTTCAGCTCCGCTCCTTGAAATGGAAACTCAATTTCATCAAACCTCCAGTTATCGTGTATGTTTATATATAGTTGTAAGAATATTTTCTAGTTCCCTATCTACGAAAAACAAATAGTTTTAATCCATGTATAACCAGTGACCCAACTTACTACGTAAGGTGACCCCCAAAGGCAGTCTAACCTGGCCGAAAAAGCAACATACGT
Organism: Artemisia tridentata subsp. tridentata; assembly: GCA_021014915.2. Taxonomy (NCBI): domain Eukaryota; kingdom Viridiplantae; phylum Streptophyta; class Magnoliopsida; order Asterales; family Asteraceae; genus Artemisia; species Artemisia tridentata. The sequence continues at coordinate 316,613,528 of CP139502.1, forward strand.
TAACTCGAAGCTACAACCGAAAGATAAACTTACCTGTTAGTAACCTACACTGTCATTATCAGTTGCGTTATAGAAAATTACAACAAGAAAAGCCAGTTTACCATTACATCTTTCTAATATTTTCCTCTTTTCCTGCTAGCCCTTAACAAATATTGTGTTCGTGCTTCTATCATAACTCCGATAAACCATAATAACCTCATACCAAATCAACATCTTCCTTAACCGAAAAGGTTAAGAAAAAAATAGATATATCAATAAATCTGATCTTCAAATACCCTTAACATTGCTCTAGTGAACACATACTTTTCAATAAACCTTTCCTACTTCATTTTAACCATAAAGAACCAAAACATACCATACCAACATCAAACGTAATCAGTTAATCCCCAAAAAACAGAAACTCATATCATACTAAAGAATTTCAATAGTATAGAACATATCAAAATTCAATACCAAAAGAAATATAATAAAAAGAAAATAGTTACCAGTCCATCAAAAGTTTCTCCATCTTCATATGAACGAATTAGGTTTTTCTTGAATTGACATTAACATGGGCATAAATCAATATTGAAAAAAAAATTATGGAAGCAGCGGTGGTGTTTTTAGGCAAAAGAGAAAATGGAAGGTTATTGATTTGGGTTAGTGGAATCGGGTTTGTATTTGGATTATGTGTGTGTGTGTGTGTGTAACAGATGTGAAAGATGGATTTAGGTTTCTGTGTGAGAGGTGGGTCTGATTTTTTGGCGGTGTGCAAAAGATCATATGCCTATAGAATTAAGAAATGGGATGAGTTTAGTGGTCAGGTTTCGGCGTCTTTGAGAGAGAAGAAGAGGTCCGGCGGTATGTGTTCTTTTGTATGGTGTTTGTTTTTTTGTTTGATAATGGAAAGTATAGAGGATCAGTGGTGTGCGTGTGTGTATTGCTCTAATTTTATATCCACGATATGTCGTTGTGGTTTTAGCAGTATTCAAGTTTTAAATTTATATTTAGCCGACTTATCAATAACACACACTTTAACGAGCAGTGTACCCGGTCAGTATGAATATAATGGTAAGTAGAGTGTCGATCACTAAGAGTGGAACGTATTATCTAGTTATCCTAATCAGTATTTTAATATCTTAAGTTAGCTATACAACCTAATCTAACGCAAGGGGGTTTCAGCCTGAAAGACTGGCATGGTTTGGTTATGATTAATTATAAACTAAACTAATAAGCACGAATCAGCGAGTAGCACACACGTATATAGATAAATACTTGAGACAATAAGAAGACCTGTCCTGATAGTTAAGTAGTTTGTCACTTGTTTTATTGCTAGTTTTATATGAAGTGTATAGTTCGATGCAACGCACCGAGATTAAGTCCTTTCTCGTTGGTTCTAATCTTATCGACGAGTAAACCCTTAATGATTACTTATGACTATCCTATTTATCTTTCTTCCTACTTTTCTACAGACGATAGAATGCATAGGCGATCTAATAAATAGGCGAGGAAGGGGCATGGCGACCCAAGCAATGCTCAGCTAGACACAGAGGTTATCAATGCACTAATAAAAGTCACCAAAGACATCAACATATAAACTTTAATTAATGGGAAAGCAATTTTAAGGGGAGTTGAAGTGCATGATAAAATCAATGTCACAAGCCCATCAATCCTGACCAATTAAAGTGTACTAATACAATAAAACAAAACTACTTAATGAATTAAATACATGCAGGACCTTCTTACAGCTCTTGTATCTTTGTTCAAGGTGTGTCTTGTGCTGCTACTTCGACTGAATTCGGCCTTAGGGTTTCTGTGGTCTTCGGTCTTCTAAATTGTCGAACTCCGAAATTCGTCTGACTTTGGGGTATTTATAGTTTCTGTCTTAGGGTAAGATGCGGCGCATAGGATAAGTAGATGCGGCGCATTGACTGAACTTCGCGTGGGGTCCAAGATTAATATATTCAGGAATATTCGTACACCGCCAGAAGATGCGGCGTAACTCCATTCTTAGATGCGGCGCATGTCCTTGCTGTCTTGGATCGTAGCTTGTGAAATCTTGATAGTGATGCGCCGTATATAATAAGTAGGATGCGGCGTATCTGGAGCAGAATGATCTTGATCTTGTACATTTCAGTAGACTCTTAACTTCTTGCTTGTTTTGCTCCATAATTAGTCCAAAATTGACAAGTTTCACATAATACTTGTTTTTACCTGAGAATTACAAAAGTAAACATTAACGTATCAATTCTCACAGATAATATAATAAAACAAGTCAAATAAATAGGATAAATGACGATAATAAAATGTACTTATTTGAGTTCATCAAATATCCCCCCACTTGAACTTTACTTGTCCCCAAGTAAACCTTAGAATTAATCTTATGAAAATGTATCCTAAAAGATATTAGGATTTATTTTTATATTTAAGCATGTATTCATTTTTGCCATAATCACACAACCAAACACTTAACGAATTAGAAGTAAAATAAAATATTCTGATAAAAGCAAATCTAATCGTTTAACTGTCCAGTCGTGACGAATATTCTATTATAAGCTTGGCAAGTATACGCATCTCCTCCACTAAAGCCAAGGAATAACAAGTCTAAAATGGTAAAAAGGGTTTGTAGGTTAAGGGTTCATCATTCTTCTTAATCTCTATCGATCTCAAATTCTAGAAAAGGCGACAAAATCACAAATACATGATCGAATCCACGAACACGATACTTGCAATTGCTCAAATCCTTAACTCGAATAGGCTAAAGATAGGACCAAGGAATCTTCACCAATAATATTATATCAAAAAGGACGACAAAATCATAAAGACATAGCCGAATCCATGACTACGATACTTAAGATTGCTCAAATCCCTAATCTCAATAAATCAAAGGTTTGGATAAAGAATTATATAGGGTATGGATAATATTTGGGATACAAATTGGTGTAAAATGAAAAATAAACAAAACAGATAAATTAAAATCCTAAGTGTGGTTAATCACTATCCCAACCATCCCATGAATAAGACTCATATCACTGAATAACTCACGCTTTAACACTTGAAACACACGCTTTTAGGTAGACACGAATTATACTCAACAAGATCTAAATCAAAGAATAACCTTTAGTTGGCGTTCCCATAACGTTCAACTCCCATTCAATCCATAGATATAATATACAATAAATAGTGGTGATATCGACCACTTAATACAAAACTTTACATAAGTTGGTTAAAACAAACATCCAACTTTTCTTTTTCTTTTTTTTTTCTTTTTCTTTTCTCATTTTTTTGATTTTTTTTTTTTTTTTTTTTTTTTTTTTTTTTTTTTTTTTTTTAAACATAAACATAGATGTGTAAAATTTCACAACTTTTCTATCACTTTCTTTCCGGATAATTTTTCCATACTTTTCATACTTTCAGAAATAACGGTAATAGTGAAAGTAGTAAACACACAAAAAATAAACTCAAAGATATACAATATTTACTTTTACTCAAATTGCATTGTGCAATTTCCCGACCTAACCAAAGATAATGAATTACGCACGCGAACACAGGTAATGTAAGGAAACACACTTTGCCTAAAGCAATTAACCAACCACGGATTTTAATCTACAGGGTAGGCTAAGGTGTAAGGGTGTAACGAAACATTATAACAAAGGTGTAAGAAACGAAAGGAATGGCTCTGAGTGTTTTTCTAGGGGTATCTTACTCTAAAAGTGAGAGTAACAAAAGGGTTTATACGGGGGTTAACTAACCAGTGTAGTTAGCTAATATCACATAACATATAAAGGCTATTTGGGTGTAATCCTAGAATTTTACCAATTTAGACAAGTCATTCCAATTATAAAAATAATACTTATTATGGTGGTCTCGAATAGTATACAAGCCAAGTTCTAAAGTTTATAAGTCACCGGCACACTCATAGATTTGTGAATTTTGAAAAGTTCACAATTTTTGAAATAATGTTATGTGTGCAGCTATGTAATTTAGACTTTAAACAAAAACATGCTAAAAATTTTAAATTTTGATATATTAAGCACATTTTAAGCATATTTTGAAAAGTTTAGGACAAGTAAGTGTTCTAATTCTCCAATCCCCCCACTTAAGTTAAACAACGTCCTCGTTGTTTGTATCAAAGATTAAAAACTGGAAAATAAAAGAATAGAACAGAAAAACTCCCCTGAGATTTGCTCGGTATGATCCTCCATTTTGTGTAAGAGCAAAAATCAACTTTCTTGTGGATGAGAACGTTTAAGCTTCATAATTGATGTATCCACAAGAAATGCAGGAATCTATAATACCATCAAGACTTTAACACACCTAAGTTAAGAAGGTTCAAACTTGCATAATACATTAGTAGTTAGAAAAAAATAAAACTGAAAAATAAAAATGAAAATCATCAGGTCAGTCGATACGCCGTATCTTATGGAAGAAGATGCGCCGTATCGAGCCTGGAATAAATACGAATCAGAATAGAAGATGCGTCGCATCCTTAACCAGGGATGCGCCGCATTAAAATAAACTGATAAAAAGTTTTAAAGTTAAAAATAAAAATGCAGAAAATAAAGTAAGATATGACCAGTGCAGGAGATGCGTCGCATCTCAGGATTGAGATGCGCCGTATCTGCTGCGGGCCTGACCGACTCGACACAGAACAGAATAGTAAAAATTTTCTCCGGGTTGTCTCCCGGTCAGCACTTGTCTTTATTCCAGAGTCTTCAAGTTAGACTCACGTTCAGCTCTTTATTTTGTTCTTGTTACGTGCCATCTGCAATAAATCTTCAAGGTTAGAAAACAGTCTGTAAATATGGTAGATACGGCGCAACTGATAAATCAGTGCAGCGTATCTGCGAAGTATAAGAGATGCGGAGCAAGCATAATAGAATACGGCGTATGGAGATGCGTCGTATCTAGATTAAGTAATACGGCGTATATAGAGTTTTATTAAATTGGAATTAGATCGTTACGCCGCATCAATTAACCTAGATGCGCCGCATCTATCAATCTTATCAGCATAAAAAGGGGTCAGGCACGCATTCCAAGAATCCGGACCCGTGACGTAAACTCCCACTTAACATCACAGTTCCTAATACCCATTGTAAAAGTTTTAAAATTTTATTATATCACCACCAATCCATTTTCCCACTAAAATTCAAAATAACTTCCCTAAACCCTAGTTTTTGCTCAAATCAATTCGGGTCGAAATTAAATGATCTATTCAAATTCAATATGGGGGAAATCATCTAATGCAAGTCCTAATCATTTCCCTAAAATCTTCCTAGTCCTAACCGAATTATTGCATAAAACCCTAATTTTTAAATTAGAAAGATTTAAATGAAATAATTACCTTAGATTACGATTAGGATTAGCAGTGTAAGTTTTGATTCGATAAGAAAGCTCGGATTCGAGGGTTGATTTTTGACTGTGTGTGTGATCTTAACTGTGTGTGTTTTTGGGTAAGAAAGTGAGAACCGGCGCATCCCTTTCGTATTTATAGGGCAGATAGATGCGCCGTATCTCATAATTAACATGCGCCGTATCTATATAAAATTGTTGACTGGTCAATAGGTTTTAATTAGTTAGAGATACGGCGCTTAGAATGTTGGATCCGCCGTATTGTTGCTTCAGTAAACAAAATTTAAATAGGGAACGTACCTTGGCCTCCGCAACGCTTTTCCTTATACATAAAATTGGGTAAAACGGTACACCATATGATAAATATAAATTCAAAGTAAGGGTAATAGGCATATACGTTTTATTAATGATTATAATCTCATTGCTTAGTGGATAATGATTTACTCCAAGGTTAGGAGCAAATATCGTTTTAAGTTTACAAAATTGAGATTATATTCGAGAGGGGTTTCGTAGAGAACTCTCTTTAAGGCTAGGTAAATTATTGTATAGGATACCTGGAATTCTATTTCAAGAATTTTAAGATACTCAATGTTACCAGTACTGAATTCTCCTCCACTCTTGTCGTCTTATTATAGCCTTACGATCATCAAAGGTATGATTACTCCATCTAGCATCTCATGGTCGGGCTCAGAATGTAATCTTCCATAGTGATGCTTAAGTCATCATTTATCCTGAAAGTAAACCAACTTGCGCACGAGAGTAGTGGAACGATCAAAGTGAATATCAAAAATCAACTATATTTATCAAATTAAATTCGTCGTATTAACAAAAGTTAATGCGCCGTATTTTCGTTACGTTTCAAAATACAAGATTTTTTTTATTCAGAAGATACGCTGTATCGATAAAAATCGATGCGTCGTATCTGTTTAATAATTCGAAAACTGTTTTTAATTAAAATAATAGATACGCCGTATCTACTAAGGCATATGCGTCGTATGGCGTTATCGCTTAGAAAAAATTTCTTATTAAAAACAGATACGTCGTATCTTGGGGAAAGATGCGTCGTATCGAATTTATTAAACGCGTTGTATTTTATAAAAATTAAACGCAATACGCCGTATCTAAGAAAATAGATGCGCCGTATCGTTTATATTAACTCAGTACAACGATAGCATAATACAGAAAATACGAAAAATAAAAACAAAAATAAAAACAAACGAAAATAAACAAAAATAAAAACACACAAAAACAGGAAATATGCAAAATAATACAATGAATGCAAATTAACCTAATATACAACAGAGTTAGCGGTTAGAATAAAAATTAAAAAGAAAAACCTAATTAAAATACTAATCAAATTAATAGATAATAACAATTCACTCCCCGGCAGTGGCGCCAAAAACTTGATGTGCGTGTGGTATTGCTCTAATTTTATATCCACGATATGTCGTTGTGGTTTTAGCAGTATTCAAGTTTTAAATTTATATTTAGCCGACTTATCAATAACACACACTTTAACGAGCAGTGTACCCGGTCAGTATGAATATAATGGTAAGTAGAGTGTCGATCACTAAGAGTGGAACGTATTATCTAGTTATCCTAATCAGTATTTTAATATCTTAAGTTAGCTATACAACCTAATCTAACGCAAGGGGGTTTCAGCCTGAGAGACTGGCACGGTTTGGTTATGATTAATTATAAACTAAACTAATAAGAACGAATCAGCAAGTAGCACACACGTATACAGATAAATACTTGAGACAATAAGAAGACCTGTCCTGATAGTTAAGTAGTTTGTCACTTGTTTTATTGCTAGTTTTATATGAAGTGTATAGTTCGATGCAACGCACCGAGATTAAGTCCTTTCTCGTTGGTTCTAATCTTATCGGCGAGTAAACCCTTAATGATTACTTATGACTATCCTATTAATCTTTCTTCCTACTTTTCTACAGACGATAAAATGCATAGGCGATCTAATAAATAGGCGAGGAAGGGGCATGGCGACCCAAGCAATGCTCAGCTAGACACAGAGGTTATCAATGCACTAATAAAAGTCACCAAAGACATCAACATATAAACTTTAATGTTAGGAATATAAATATTCAGATGAAGGCTCGGTCACCCCGAGCATCTAATTAGCATTTCTATAGCTCGTAGGCTTATCTATATTATCAGTAATATTATTAGTAGTTTAGTTATTAATTAGTATTGTGGAGTGGGTCGGGTCTTTACCCTCTGTCAGCTCGCTCCACAGTCCACTAGGGACATAATATGTAGTAGTATATATACCCCTTCCCACACATGGGAAGGGTTGGACCTTTTCAATCTAATATATCACAAGTTTCTTTCTCTCACTAAAGGCTCCCAAAACTCTCCTACTTCTCTCTAGAACTCTTACATATTCGATCCATATACAAGCCTCTCAAGAGTGTTTCTTGCTTAGTGAATACCCTACAATTGGTATCAAGAGCCATGGTTAGGTCCATGAGAGTTGGTATTCACGGATTTGTGTAGTTCTTGAGGTTTTTCTTGTTGGTTCGATTTGTAGGTTTAAGTTTTCTTTTGGTTCGGTTTGTTTAGTAGCTTAAATTTCACTTTGTACTTTGTTTAGTGATTAGAGGTTGTTTTATCTTGTATTTGTGTAGTTCTTTAGGCTTTTTCTTGGTTAGATTTGTAGTTTGTTTAAGTTTTTTTTCGGTTTGATTAAGTAGCATAAATTTCATCTTTGTACTTTGTTTAGTGATTAGAAGTTGGTTTTCTTTGTACTTTCTAGCTTAAGAATAGTATTAGAGTGGTATTTAGTGTTTGGATTCACAGATCTAAGAACGGTGTGGTGATTTTGGGAAAATTCGTGGGTTGTAGTTGAGTTGTTCTTGGCAGCGGTTTGTCTGTTTTGGACGATTATTGGACTCGGTTTGTGTCAATTCTTGGACACGGTTTGTCCTATTACTCGTTTAGGCAAAAGGACAAAAGGCAGTGAAAGTGACGTGCCTGGGAGTTTGTGTCTACTCGGTTTGTCCCTGCTGCGCGTACTCGGTTTGTCCCTGCTGTGCATACTCGGTTTGTGTAGACTCGGTTTGTCTCTGAAGAATTTACTCGGTTTGTGTAAATTTACTCGGTTTGTGTCTACTCGGTTTGTCCCAGCTGCGTGTACTCGATTTGTGTAGACTCGGTTTGTCTCAGAGAAATTTACTCGGTTTGTACCTACTCGGTTTGTCCCAACTGCGTGTACTCGGTTTGTGTAGACTCGGTTTGTCCCTGAAGAACTTACTCGGTTTGTGTAAATTTACGAGGTTTGTGTCTACTCGGTTTGTCCCAGCTGTGTGCACTCGGTTTGTGTAGACTCGGTTTGTCTCCGAAGAATTTACTCGGTTTGTGTCTACTCGGTTTGTCTCAGCTACGTAGACTCGGTTTGTCTCTGTTGGATCTACTCGGTTTGTCTCTCAGACTTGTATGCGGTTTGTGTCTTGGTGATTTTAGAAATTCCCGCGAAAGATTCAATTTCTCGGTTAAATCACAAGATCTGTAAAATCCCGTAGTTACTATGGCTACCACATCAAGTACATCATCAGATGATATTCAAGCAGCAGGATCTGACACTCGTCCACCTATGCTAGATAGGACGGATTATGAGTCTTGGGCACAACGAATAAGACTTTACTGCTTGGGAAAAGATAATGGTGTTAACATTCTTAAGTCAATTGACGAAGGACCTTATCAGATGGGTACCACCAGAGACGTTGTTACAACTGGTGAAGATGGGACTGTAACTTTGGGCATTGATAGACCTAGAAACTATAATGATCTTAATGAAGAAGAAAAGAAGAGGTATGATGCTGATATTAGAGCCTCAAACATAGTCATTCAAGGTCTTCCAAAGGATGTATACAAGCTCATCAATTTTAACACTGAAGCCAAGGCTGTGTGGGACAACGTTAAAATGTTGTTGGCAGGGTCAGAACTCACAAAGGAAGATCGTGAGTCACAGCTGTATGATGAGTTCGAGCATTTCAAAATGAACCCAGGAGAGAATATCACAGATTACTATGTGAGATTTCATAAGTTGGTGAATGATATGAGGATGATCAGAATGACTATGCCCAACATCCAACTTAACTCAAAGTTTGTGAACAACATGACTCCGGAATGGGACAGATTTGTTACTGCCGTCAAACTCAACAAAGGTTTAAGGGAGACTAACTATGAACAGCTGTATGCTTACCTGCAACAACATGAGAAGCATGCTGCCTATGATAGGGTGCTGAGAGAAAAGTTGAATCCTTCAACTGCAAATGACCCACTGGCATTCATGACAAACATACAACCAACAAACCAATCATCATCCAATCCAAGCTATCACCAACTTCACTCACAAGTACCTACTATGAGTTCACAACTTGACTCAGGCTACTCTCAGACCGACAAAATGATTGACAATCTCACCAATCAAGTATCTCTACTGGTTCAACAGTTTCAAGCATCACTCCCTCAGACCAACAATCAGTTAAGGAATTCTTCCAACCCACGCAATCTAGCAATGGTGGAGGATGGGAAAATTGTGGTTCAGAATGTGCAAGGGAGAGCTGGTAGAAACATGGGTCGAGGTCATGTGCAAAATAGAGCAGGGAATGCCAATCAGGGGCAAGGGAAACAGATCAAGTGTTATAATTGTGGGGGGCTTGGACACATTGCTAGAAACTGCAATCAACCGAAACGTCCTCAGAACTCAGATTACTTCAAAGATAAGATGCTGTTAATGCAAGCTCAAGAAAATGGAGCTGTATTGGATGAGGAAGAGTTATTGTTCTTGGCAGGAGATGGAGGAAATACTTTTGATGAAGATGTGGATGAGAAACCTGTTCAGGATCTAGCACTTAATGATCCTAACATCTTCAAGGCAGATGACTGTGATGCATTTGACTCTGATGTGGATGATGAACCTACTGCTCAAACAATCTTCATGGCTAACTTGTCTTCCCTGGCCTCATCTCGTCAAGCTGGTCCTTCTAATGCATCCGTGATATCTGAGGTACTAAAAATTTATGACACATATAATATTGTCGAGGGACATCAGATTCCCGAAGAAGTACATCAGGCAGTTGTTTCTGACTCAAGTGATGTTGATATGGAAAATAGCAATATTGTCTCATATGAACAGTATTTGAATAGCAACAACTCGCCTGATGTACCAACTGGTGAATCCTTTGTCAATAATGATGTGTGTGCTATGAGTAATGTATGTGCCTTAGATAATGCGAGTAATGTAGATAATGCATGTGTGTACCATGAGAACCAATTGCCTGTCCCTGATAATAACTTGATCACTAGACTAAACATCTATAAAGAACAAGTTGCTATGTATGAACAGCGTGCTAAGTTTGAGCTTAATGATCGTGAGCAGAAATTAGAAGGTCAAATGAGTACACTTATTAAAGAGTCTAGAGTGCGAGAAGAAACATTAAAAATAGAGTTGAGTTCTTTGAAAAGTCAGCTAGAACAGTCTGTTAAACAGAAACAGGAAGCACAAAAGTGTGTAACAACACTTAAGCAAGAATTCAAACAAAAAGAAACAACTCTTTTAAATGATTTCTCTAAACTCAAGACGTTAAAAAATAAGCTTGAAGATAAGTTGTACACACAAAATCAAACCATACAAACTGCTCAAATGATTCATAAGCACAGAAAGTTGAGTGATAAGCATAGTAAAATCATGATAGGTGAACCAAAGTCAACCATCCTTAGGGGTATGCAAGTACTTCAACCAGCCCTATATGATGGTAATGTGATGATTAAGCCTATTCATGACCAACCTGAGCATATCTACACTGATGAAGAGGATGAGTTAAGTGATAAAACGAAAGAAAAAATGAATGAGAAAATGAGGGATCCCGAGTGCATAGCCAGACGAATAATAATCAAACCCCATGATTATTATGAGGAAAATCGTTTGACTGTGTTTGCTCCTCAAAAGAAGTTAACACCTGAACAGATATTTTGGAAACAAGATAGTGAAAAACTTAAGGAAGATAAACTTAAGGCCAACACCCCCCTCATTCGAAAAGTTGCGTCCATAACGGTGTATCCTCCCAATACACCTAGGAATTTGGTGCCTTTGTCTCTTCCCACTGAATGCAAAACCTTTATTAGCTTATATGTGCTTTGGCAACTGTTTGCTGATTTTGATAAAACATGTAAGAAGAGAATCACACCAACCGGCATTACTGAGGGGGAAAGGTGTTTTGAACATGCAAAAAGGTGTTACTTAACTGAGGTCATGCCATTCTTTAAACTACTTCAAGAACATTTTGAAGGGTTGCAAACTGCCCTTAAAGCCGAAATAAAAGAAATGAAAGTAGTGTTTAAAGACATGGAAAATGAGGTGAATGAATATGCAATAGAACTTAAGAGTCGTGAGATTGAAAGAAAAAACATACTCATCACTAATGACAACTTGATTGCTAAATGTATTGCACAAGATGTATTTTACACTGTCACTGATTCTGCATTGTCTGCTTGTCAATTTAATGAGTATGCTATTGCGTTAAATGTCACCCAGAATCGTGTTGTTGAGCTTGAGGGGGAGAATTTGAAATTGCTTGAAAAAATTCAAAATGATGACCATGATAACATGGTTAAACGTTTTTCAAAACTAGAAGTTGATTATCTGAATTTGCAACTCAAACATCAACACTTAGAAGAAAAATGCAAAATATCAAATGTCAAGACATCCTCGGATGCTCCTGAGTTTGATACTTATTTTGAATTAAGCAAACGAGATGAGACAATTCAAGCTCACACGAACACGATTCGACTGCTGAGGGCCCAAATTGCCCAATTGAAATCCAACAAGTGTGAAGTATATGGCACCAATAAACCTTCGTCTTCAGATTCTCAGAATTTTCAATATCAAAACACCATAAATAAGTTACATTATGAAAATGAGTGTTATCGAGAAGAAAATTCAAAGGTTAAACAACATTTCAAAGAGTTATATGATTCTATTAAAGTTACAAGAAGCAATCATAATGATCAAATAACCTCTTTGACAAATGAAATTGAGAATCTTAAGGCTCGGGTGAAAGGTAAAATGCCATGCATCACTTGTAATTGTGATACACCAAAGGCTACTGATTGTAAAAAGTATGATGTTGATGGTGGGCGTATTCCGTTTAAGCTTAGAAATAACAGCCTTGCCCATCAAACATATCTAGATCATCTTAGAGAAGGTCTTGACACACTTCGTGAGGTAGTTGAAGAGGATAGGAATGATAAGCCACTTGATCAAGCAGTTGTCTATGCATGCAAACTCACGAAAAGGATTCAGGAAAACTTAGAATATGCCATAGGCTCAATTCCTAAGTTTAGAGGCCATAGAGATAGATTTGTTGCATCATCATCCAATGTTGTGAACAAGCATGTAGCCTTTGACCCACCACCCAAAACATCAGAACCCAACACATCATTATCAGGAAGGCATGTGACAGAAAAACAAAACTAATGTTACCTTCGATGCTTCTACAGGAGTAAAAAGTGACACCCAAGCTAGCGGGTCAAGGTCTAGAGGAAATGAAAGAAAGGATATGACTGTGCCAGCTAAGAATGATCACTTGAAGAATGTAGAAGCCCAACCTAGGAACAATAAGTTTACAATGAGTAGGATGAATCGTGTTGATTCTAGTATCAAAAGTACTGTAATTAATTCGAATTCTAATGCTATCTGTAAAACTTGCGACAATTGTTTAATTTCTGGTAATCATGATGAATGTGTTGTGTCTTTCCTGATGTCTTCTACATCATCCCATGTTAAGAATGGTAGGATAACTAAAGCATGCAAAAAGGTTTGGAAAGCAACAGGAAAAACATTTGCTAGCATAGGCTATCAATGGAGACCCACTGGAAGGAAATTCAATTTAGGAAAACAGTGCACGTTACCTAAAATGAATAAGCATAAAATTGTAAAAGTTAAGGAATGGAGACCCACTGGAAGGAAATTCAATTTAGGAAAACAGAGACCATTACCTAAAATGAATATGCATAGAATTATGAAGAATAAGGAATGGAGACCAACTGGTAGAATCTTGCCTTTAGAATCACAATGCCTTCCATCTAGGTCTTGTCCTGTCTCAAGTTCTGTCTCCACAGTAAAGATAGTAGCATCTGTGAAATCTGTGGTTCCTGAATATGTGTGTGCTGACCAAATGGACCCCAATTGCACTTGGGGATCCACATTTTTCAGTTATCCATTGTTGTCTGGTTTCAAATGCAGGTCGTACAAATCGTCCTGTGGTATTTGGACTCAGGCTGCTCAAAACATATGACTGGAGATCGCTCACGGCTCAAGAACTTCGTGAAAAAGTTTATCGGGACAGTTAGATTTGGGAACGACCACTTTGGTGCTATTATGGGTTATGGAGATTATGTATTTGGTAATAGTGTAATCTCAAGGGTATATTATGTGGAAGGACTAGGACACAATCTGTTTTCTGTGGGTCAATTTTGTGATTCAGATCTGGAAGTGGCTTTCAGAAAGCATACATGTTTCGTCAGAGAATTGGATGGTTTAGATCTCCTTAAGGGCAGTCGGGGCACCAATCTATACACCATCTCAATTGAAGAAATGTTGAAGTCCTCTCCAATATGCTTGCTTTCTAAAGCCTCTAAAACAAAATCATGGCTGTGGCATCGTCGTTTGAACCACTTGAACTTCGGTACCATAAATAATCTTTCCCGTAAAGATCTTGTTAGAGGGATGCCCAGACTGAAATATGAGAAAGATCATCTCTGCTCTGCATGTCAACTGGGTAAAAGCAAGAAACAAACCCACAAGCCTAAAACCGTCAACACCAACTTGGAAGTTCTTCACACCCTCCACATGGACTTGTGCGGTCCAATGAGAATACAAACCATAAATGGAAAGAAGTACGTTCTGGTGATAGTAGATGATTTTTCTCGGTTCACATGGGTAAAGTTTTTGAGGACCAAGGACGAAACTCCAGAGGTTATCATTAAACTGATAAAACAGCTGCAAGTAAGGCTTGATAAAACTGTCAGAATCATCCGCACAGATAATGGTACTGAGTTTGTTAACCAACAACTCCGTAATTTCTATGAAAGTATTGGCATCACGCATCAGAAAAGTATCCCTCGCACGCCTCAACAGAACGGGGTGGTTGAACGAAGGAACCGTACTCTGGTGGAGGCTGCAAGAACCATGCTTATATTTTCAAAGACACCGATGTTTCTCTGGGCAGAAGCTATTGCAACAGCATGTTACACTCAAAACCGATCCCTAATTCATCCGGTTCATGAGAAGACTCCCTTCGAGTTAATTCATAACAAGAAACCAGATCTTTCCTTTCTGCGTGTGTTTGGTGCTCTTTGCTATCCAACTAACGATAGTCAAGACTTGGGAAAATTAAGAGCTAAAGCAGATATAGGTATTTTCGTTGGATACGCACCAGACAGTAAAGGGTATCGAATCTACAATAAAAGGACCCGTAAAATCATGGAAACCATTCATGTTACGTTCGATGAGCTGAGTGAGCTACCTGTTTCAGGACAAATCAGTTCTGGACCCGATCTTCACCTTTTGTCTCCTGGACCCATTAGTTCAGGACTTGTACAGAATTCCACGCCTGCAGATTCTTATGTGCCACCTACATGTGAGGAGTTGAAGAAGTTATTCGATCCCATGTTTGATGAATACTTTGAGCCAACAAATGGAACCATCCCGAGTGAATCAGCTGTAATTCCTATGGATGAGGTTCAAGCCCCACAAGATTCAGAAGGACCTGCAGCTTCAGTATCAGTCAGTCACAATGCTCCTGCTGCCAGTCAATCGCCTTCGTCATCAAACACTCAAACTTCTCCAGTAATGCAAGAATCTTCAGATAATAATTCTTTGGAAGTTAATCCTTTTGCTCCTGTTGAAGAGGCTCCTTTTGAAAACATATTTGCTCCTGAACATTCATCAGACACATCCTTACTTGAAGATCACAGCACTGCTTCGTCTGTTCACAACCATCAACCTCACGACCATCTCAGGAAATGGACCAGTGATCATCCAATCGACAACATCATAGGCAATCCCTCACGTCCAGTATCCACTCGTAATCAACTAGCCACTGATGCACTATGGTGCTTCTTCAATTCCGTACTGTCTAAAGTCGAACCAAAAGATGCCAAAGAAGCAATGACTAAAGATTGCTGGTTCCAGGCTATGCAGGATGAAATCCATGAATTTGATCGACTTGAAGTATGGGAATTAGTGCCTCCTCCTGAGCGTGCAATGATCATTGCTTTAAAGTGGATCTTCAAAGTGAAGCTTGACGAGTATGGTGATGTCTTAAAGAACAAGGCACGGCTAGTTGCTAAAGGGTTTAGACAAGAAGAGGGCATTGATTTTGAAGAATCGTTTGCTCCGGTTGCTAGAATTGAAGCTATAAGAATCTTCCTAGCTAATGCGGCTAGTCGTAATATGATAGTCTACCAGATGGATGTCAAAACGGCATTCTTGAATGGTGACTTAAAGGAAGAAGTTTACGTGAGTCAACCTGAAGGATTCGTGGATGCTGAACACCCTACTCATGTTTACCGCTTGAAGAAGGCTCTTTATGGGCTAAAACAGGCGCCAAGGGCATGGTACGATACATTGTCCAAGTTCCTCCTAGCAAACAGATTCTCCAAGGGTGTTGTTGATCCTACACTATTCACCAGGAAGTCAAGAAACCATCTACTGCTAGTTCAGATATATGTAGATGATATCATCTTTGCTTCAACAGATCCTGGTGAATGTGATAGTTTCTCAAAGGAGATGAATTCCAAATTCCAAATGTCCATGATGGGACAAATGTCATTCTTCTTAGGACTACAAGTTTCTCAAAGTCCCGGAGGCATATTCATCAATCAATCCAAATACGCCAACGAGATCCTGAAAAAGTTTGGATTCCATTCAAGTGAACCTGTTGACACTCCCATGGTTGATAGAACGAAGCTGGATGAAGATCCTTCAGGGATTCCAGTTGATATAACACAGTATCGAAGCATGATTGGATCTTTGATGTACATCACGGCTAGCAGACCAGATCTTCTGTTTGCTGTGTGTATGTGTGCTCGGTATCAATCCAGACCAACCAAGAAGCATGTTGAAGCAGTGAAAAGGATCTTCCGATATCTTCAAGGCACGGTTCATATGGGTCTCTGGTATCCTAAGGACACTGCAATGGAGTTAACGGCATACGCAGATGCTGATCATGCGGGATGTCAAGACACTCGTCGAAGTACTTCAGGAGGAGCTCAATTTTTAGGGGAAAAGTTGGTTAGTTGGTCTTCTAAGAAGCAGATGAGTACTTCCATATCATCTACTGAAGCTGAGTACATTGCTATGTCTGCTTGCTGTGCACAAATCCTTTGGATGCGATCACAGCTTTCGGACTATGGATTCTCATACAACAAAATTCCCCTATATTGTGACAACAAAAGCGCCATTGCTCTTTGTTGTAACAATGTTCAGCACTCCAGGTCAAAACACATCGACATCAGGCATCACTTCATCAGGGAACAAGTGGAAAAAGGAATTGTGGAACTATACTTCGTGAGGACAGAGTTTCAGTTAGCTGACATCTTTACCAAGGCCCTCCCAAGAGAAAGGTTTCAGTTTATTCTCCCACGCCTTGGCATGAAAAGCATGACTCCTGAAACCCTCAAGTGTCTTCAGGAAGAAAAGGAGGAGTAAAGGATTGTCTTCTGATATCCTTGTACATAGTTGTATATACCTTAAATCAAAAAGAAAAATACAAAAATATAAAATCTATAAAAAAAAAAAAAAAAAAAAAAAAAAAAAAAAAAAAAAAAAAACACCATAAAAATCGAAAAATCAGAAAATACCAAAAATAGTCCTACCTAGGCATGTCTTCTGTTTATCGATAACATTTACGGATCTAGAAATGTCATTCAACAATGGCACGGATTCTTAAATGAAGCTCGAGCAGAAGTTATACTAATCAGTTAAAACATGTCTTAATGGCTTGCAGTTACTTCATACTGCAACCCGCACTGTACAATGGGGAAAGCATGTCGCCAAAAAGACAGCTGTTTCTCCAACCGGGTGATGTTCACCTGGGCATGGATTACTTTATATCCATGTTCTCCCGACTTGATGTACGTTTCAGTGCATCATTTCGTGTATTAGAAGAGAAGTCTTCTTTACATCAGACTCTTTATCTTGTTTGATTCTTCAAGAGAGTCTTGATGTTACACAAGGTGGTCAATTGTCTTAAAGTTTCAAATTTCTGACACCTTACCAAATTTTGTGCAACATCAGCAGTGACACTCTCTCGTTGTTTCAGGGGGAGCATCGTATGCTCCTAAATCAGAATACATTTAAACCTGACCACATTTTCTCCCAAATTTTTCTAAACGTATTTAAATCAATTGGGATCACAAATCTCAAATGGTTTGAAATTTTGATCGGGGGAGAGAATGTGATTTAAATAGGAAATTCTGAAAAAATGTGATGATTTGGAAATTAATGCAAGCTCTCCCGTATGTGCTAAACCATTTTGCATATCAAGGCACATATTGAGGGGGAGCAAAATGTTTTGGTCATAAACGCAAGCTCTTCCATATGTGCGAAAATCTTTCTTATATCAATGCACATATTGAGGGGGAGCAAATGGTTTTAGCAAAACAAAAAGGATTGGGCATCTCATGCAAGTGTGACTCAGACATAACAAATGAATTGACAATAGCTAAAGTCAGTAGTCGAAAGGACATGTCCTGGACGGGTAATAATTTCAAGCCAGTTTATCTGGTGATGTAAGCGTGTCTCGCAAAGGACGTGTCTGAGTAGAATGTACCGATTTCGAGCGATCTTCCTTTAATATGATCTGGACGGGTAATAATTTCAAGCTAGTTTACTAGTGATGTAAGCGTGTCTCGCGATGATCATGTTCTTGGAAAATCAATCAATTCAAAAGTGCGAGCTTCACCTGATATGTGCAAATTTATAAAACAATCAACCGAGCACATGTTGAGGGGGAGCATTTGAAAAATATAAAACTCTCAAGTGTTTGCAAAAATGTGTTTCAGAATCATGAACACTTTGAGAGATTTTTCAAAGATTTGGTTTATGGCAATCGTGGAAGTACACCAAAGACCGACCATTTCAATTAATGCATGGAGTTATAAGGATGGTTAGGTTAGGCTCGAGTTCCCACGATCCCGCCAGAGCCGGAGGGATCTACCCAGGGACAATCCACTAGTTAGTGTAGAAGTCCTTAGGTATGATTAAAAAGGAGAAAAGTGAATGAGGGATGAGTGCCGACTGAGATGGAGCTAGTACTGGAACAAACCCAACAAAGTGTTAGTTATGAAGTCTCGGTAAGCACTGAAGGGGTTGAAGAATTAAAAAGAATTGTAAAGAGAAAGGGTGAAAAGAAATAGCCCTCCTTACAACTTAGGCAGAAACCGGGTCAATACATATGCTGTCAGAATCACTTAGTTGATTGCTGACATTGAAGACAAAGTATCATGGACCCAGTGATACGCTGCACAACCCTCCCTAGCCACTCAAGGTCCCTCAAAGGATTCTTGTTTCAATTGTCACGGAGTTCAATACATTCCTATCGTCTCTCTCACTCCGAGTTAGATGATATTGAAAAGGTGGCAGTCCTCTCCAGCCTCCGATCACCAAATCAAAACGCACAATTGAGTCTAGAGCCACGAGATGCATAATAAGATCTCATAGGGACACGAATCATTTCTACACTGGTTGTTCAACATTAAGGACACCAGTTGTAATCTCATGAGTCCTACGCAGATCTTAGCAATCTGCCAGAACATTTATGAGAGAAGTTACTTATGTAATTCTCAATGATTGAATGGAAATTCCTGCCAGGGTCAACATCAAGCAGCCCTGAAAGCAGGTCACTTCGGTAACTCCTCGTGGATTACGCTTAGTGGTCACGGCGGTTTCAAACGGTCTACAGTCGTGGAGTGATCTCCAGCGACTCACCTAATCGCTGATGTGCTACGGTTCGATCTTAAAAAGCCCTCTGTGGGTTTTCGATTAGGAACGGTCTTGGTAAGAATTAGAGAGAGTTTTCACACTATGCTGTTAACAATCTCGAAGTCCGAACCTGTAAGTACCGGTCGATTTGTTGCTAACTGTCGTATGCAGGAACTTCTGGCGATTGTAGCTGTGGAATGCTGTAGCTGGTTGCTGTTGTAGCTGGTTGCAGAAAAGATGCCAATCCTCTACCACATGTTCACACTACCTCCTCATTGTTATTCAACAAAGTCATGATCAACCAAAAGACCTTCAACACAGCTTCTGCTAACTCTGATACTAAAGATCATGACACCAAACAGTGTGAGCATGTCGGCTCGAAGAATATCACATCACAAGGAAACATACTGCTGAAAGATGACTTGGAAACAAATGTTGGATGATAAAATCGAAGAATATTCAAAGATCATCCAAAACGATCAAACGGTCATCAAAGGTTCACTGCTGAATGGACAAAGATACAAGACTTTGAAGAATCAAAGACTACAAGCTACAAAGACAAGTTCAGAAGAAAGAATGCTAGAATTCGAATTATTATTTCCGGGGTGACCTCCCTTAGGGGGAGATTGTTAGGAATATAAATATTCAGATGAAGGCTCGGTCACCCCGAGCATCTAATTAGCATTTCTATAGCTCGTAGGCTTATCTATATTATCAGTAATATTATTAGTAGTTTAGTTATTAATTAGTATTGTGGAGTGGGTTGGGTCTTTACCCTCTGTCAGCTCGCTCCACAGTCCACTAGGGACATAATATGTAGTAGTATATATACCCCTTCCCACACATGGGAAGGGTTGGACCTTTTCAATCTAATATATCACAAGTTTCTTTCTCTCACTAAAGGCTCCCAAAACTCTCCTACTTCTCTCTAGAACTCTTACATATTCGATCCATATACAAGCCTCTCAAGAGTGTTTCTTGCTTAGTGAATATCCTACATTTAATTAATGGGAAAGCAATTTTAAGGGGAGTTGAAGTGCATGATAAAATCAATGTCATAAGCCCATCAATCCTGACCAATTAAAGTGTACTAATACAATAAAACAAAACTACTTAATGAATTAAATACATGCAGGACCTTCTTACATCTCTTGTATCTTTGTTCAAGGTGTGTCTTGTGCTGCTACTTCGACTGAATTCGGCCTTAGGGTTTCTGTGGTCTTCGGTCTTCTAAATTGTCGAACTCCGAAATTCGTCTGACTTTTGGGTATTTATAGTTTCTGTCTGAGGGTAAGATGCGGCGCATAGGATAAGTAGATGCGGCGCATTGACTTAACTTCGCGTGGGGTCCAAGATTAATATATTCAGGAATATTCGTACACCGCCAGAAGATGCGGCATAACTCCATTCTTAGATGCGGCGCATGTCCTTGCTGTCTTGGATCGTAGCTTGTGAAATCTTGATAGTGATGCGCCGTATATAATAAGTAGGATGCGGCGTATCTGGAGCAGAATAATCTTGATCTTGTACATTTCAGTAGACTCTTAACTTCTTGCTTGTTTTGCTCCATAATTAGTCCAAAATTGCCAAGTTTCACATAATACTTGTTTTTACCTGAGAATTACAAAAGTAAACATTAACGTATCAATTCTCACAGATAATATAATAAAACAAGTCAAATAAATAGGATAAATGACGGTAATAAAATGTACTTATTTGAGTTCATCAATCAGTGAAGAGAGTGTGTGTATGGAAGATATGAAAAAAGTGTGTGGGAGAGGAGGAAGGAGAAGATAACAAAAGTGTGTAGATGGTTTGGTGTTAGTGGAAATTAATGATGGAGAACAATTATTTTGGTAACACAGTTCGGCCAACACAACTTGGCCACGTATTCAAGTGGATATTGTTTGTGTCTAATTATTTTGGCAAAGTGGCCAATAGAGTTAGAGATTAAAAATCTTAATTGTACCTTAATTGCCCTCTCAATTTTTGGCAATTAGTATATATTATAGTACATACCAAGTACTAACTAATCAAAAAGTAAGTTTTCGAACTCCTCGTCTTCCTCAACATAGACGTGATTTGTATCGAGTAGGTAACATGTGTTCATTATTCTAGTAGGCAAAGTTAGAAAATAACTTCACATTTAGTAATGGTTAAACTATAAAATTCATTTTCGGAGTCAACAAATTTTATTTTATATCAGTATTATAAAAACGGCTTCAAGTTTATATTTTTCACATTTACGTGAAACCGAGGTACCACTATTTTACCTCAGCTCAATAGGACACGGGGTATACACAATACACTAAACAAATAAAACAAACAAATAAAACAAACACCTCACTCACCCACGTGATCTCCCACCTTCTATATCTGCTTTTTCTTTTTCCTGTTCCTTCTTTCTTCTCGAATTCCCCCTCCATACAGCAGGTCTACCATTTGACTTCATTCCATGGTGATAAAAACCATAAACATCAACATCACCATCAACAATCGCCATCTACATATGGCTTATAGCGCTTTTTGCATCTCCCCAAGGTTTTATCGATTCTCAAACCGCTCCTCACAGCCTCGAGATCGAAGAAGAGAAAGGGAAGATGGCCAAAAATGGCAGAATCCAACCCTTGGAAGATCAAAAGTGAGCCAAAGAGTTGCCATGAATTGTTCTTTAAGACCACTGGTTTCCAGGAGAAGCAACCACACAAAAACCCATCTCACCTCAATTGTATACCAAAGTCGAAGGTCCAAGAAGAAGAAAAGGGTGTGTGGAGTGCTTGGAAATCGGGTTGGATTCTTGTTCTTGCCTATAATCGATCCATTATCTTCCTTTGTAAGGTTTAAATCTCACTCATTATTGTTGATTTATTCATTGTTGCTCTCGAATTGTACATTATTTTCCTTGTGTTGATATGAATTTCATGGTTAATAATTATGTCGAATGATGTGGTTGTCTTGGTGTGGTTAAACTGGATTTTTAAACTGGTAATACTGGAACTCAAATTAAGAAACTAGTATTGGCTCAAATATCATGAGGTATTGTCGTTAAAAGGGTTGTATTGATTGTCCTTGTTCATCCTGTTTAATCGAACCTTGAACCGAAATGTTGTGTTAGCTACCTAAGAAATAAATTTAGGTTAAGTCGAGCTTAAATCCTTGCGGCTAGGTTGTGTTCAAATCTATGTGTTATAGTCGAGTTCACACTTTGCTTGTCTTGCGTTTGTCCACATATATGTTCCTGCAAAAGATTTTCCTTGGTAATCGAATGGTTGGGTTGCGTTAACAGTCTTGGTTAGTCGAATTTGTAGTCTAAAAATGTGCTCACAAGGTGTTTTGGTTATGGTCGAATAGAGTAAAAATTATACTAAAGATATGAGTTTTGATCCAAATAAAGTGATTAGCATTCAAGATTTGTATCCTTAGCCGGTATGGCTTGCTCTTGTACTTGATACCCGAGATTGAGTTGTACTCAAAGAACGTAAGCCGAGTACTCGTGGTCTAAGGCCTCACATGTGGTCTTCGATACTTTATTCAAGATTATACCTCTTTTGGTTGTTGTCATGAGTCATGGGTCTAGACAACCCTCGAACTTGCATGCAAAAAGTTATAACTATATGTTGTTATGTCAAACTGAGATAAATGTGATAGGGTTACAAGGTTCACCTTGAAAACTAGGACAACACTGTAACACCTCCATTTTCGATATACGCAGCGGAATATAAGTTGGGGTGTTACTTCAAGTATCACAGTCATAAGAATGGAAAACGACTTAAAAAGAGACGTTTTAAATAAAATTGTTATCATTCATTTATTTAAATCAGAGTTACATATAGAGGTCCCAACGGGAAGTTCGGAAATACGTCATAAAAGATACATTATTCATTGAATGATAACAAAGTGGACACTCTTATTATAAGAAGAAAGTCTACAGCTACTCCGTGCCAAGTCATACTTCTAGTTACCTGGGATAAAACATGCTAAAAATTCAACACAAAGGTTGAGTGAATCCATAGCGTTTAAAGTTATAATCAGTTTGAACACAAGCTAAGTAAAAAGTAATCAGTAATATCACAGTTCGGTATATTGCACTAAGCCTCATGACACGCAATGCGTTAACAGGTTTAAGTATTACCAACATAATTAAATGAAAGTAATATTGCCCCCGAGTAGGAGTCTGCCAAAAACTCTTTATAGAACTCAAATATAATGCATTTGTCTATCCGGCTATCACTAAGGACATCCATCCGGCTAGTACAAATAGGTCGTCAGGCAAATAGATCTATTCACTATATTCGCACTCACCCGCAGGTGATTAATGGCGCATGATATGAGGGTCTTTTTAAACAGGCAACAACTCGATTTAGTAGCATGTATCTCCCCACAAGTTTAGAATACGTATAAAAAGTGGGACTATGAACTCACCTTGATAGTCTGGATGGAGAACAAAGTTGAATAGAGTTGATAAACGTCTCCGGCACGCAACCTGGTTCGGTATGTCAAGTTTCAGTAATCGTATTTCAATATATATAAGTTTTAGTATTCCGTTTCGTAACGTTTTGGTTGACGATTATTTGTTAAAATGAGACAACATGAAGTCTCTCAAAAAGTTTATCTGATTTCATATTTTATGTTTTTGTTTTTGGTTCGTGAGTTAAATATATCCCGTTTGTTCGTTACCGAAGTAAATGTATATTGTTTATTAGTTTTTATTAGAAAATATATTTAAAAATATATTTCTAATAATAGTTATAAGATATTACACATTTTACCCTTATAGTTTCATGTATTGACAGTTTATACCTCTGAACTTTCATAAAATGACAATTTTTACCCCTTAACGTTTATAAAATTACAATTTTTACCCCTCAACTATGGTGAAATGACAGTTTCTACCCTACAGTTTCAAAATTGACACTTTTTACCCTTTAACTGCATGTCGACATCAATTAAAGTCCAAGTTATAAAACTAGTTGGAGTTTTGGCAGAAAATACCCTCCAAGCATTTTTGGCGTTACATTCGACATCCTTATTTTGTTAAAACGCGTTTTAAGTAGCTGGAAAAGGCACGACTTTCTACGACTCCTTTATACACTTTATTATCAACTTAGTAACATCTTATTTACAGCTTATGGGCTTATTATTCGAGCTTATAAGCTTGAATCAATTTATATATATACGTTCGAAACAGTTGGCGAGGGACAGTTTTGAGACGCGAACAAAAGCGAGGCATGGCAATCATTTTGCAATGTTCTTTTTCCTATAATTAGCTAGCTAGGTGGTCTTATCGCTGGCAAGTTTTCAGAATTTTTAAAGATCATTTGATGGTCGAAACATAGGTGCCAAGTTGGGGTCCTGGGGCTGTTTTGCGACAGAAAAGAAAGGAAAAATTTGTTCGGTTCTTGGTATATACATGTCCTAACTAGTTTTCAACGTACATTAACATGATTATGAACATGTTTAATCAACCTTTAAAGTATTTTAGAGTTTCCTTGATTTTTAATATTAAGAAAAATAAAATTAAGGGTGTGTTTGGTTGCTCGAAAAAGAAAGGGAAAACTTTGGTTTTTAGTTTTTAGGTTTACGCCATTATTTTTATCACTTGTTAACATGATTTTAAACATATCTAGTCTATCCTTTATGTGTTATATGGTTTCTTGATGCTAAAAAAAATGAATTAGGGTTTGTTCGGTTTGGTTCGACAAAAAGAGAAAAAGAAAGAAAACATGCAATTTGGCCTAGATTGCTAGTAAGCTATATTTAGTGATATATTTTAAGTATTTTCAAGTTTACAAAAGGTAAGGAAGAGAGTTAGAATACTTACGTGTTGGTATGTTCGATTTTTGGGATATAGTGGTCGAATAGTTGGAAAATTTTCACACTAAAGCTTCAACTCCTTCTAAGCCCTTCTAGGATTTTTCTTTAGTTCATAAATGGTCTAGTGAATCAGTAGTAATGAGAGTATGGTTGGTTTTGTGTGGGTTCGAATGATATGAAAAAGAAATAGGGCGTTTGGTTTATTATTTATAGAAGGGGATGAGTTAGGGTTTCTAGAAGGCTAAGTCATCATGTTATGGGATTAGTGAGACATGGTGAGGTGTGTTAGGCTTCTTTAGACGCCACATGTGAGGAGAGGAGGAAGGTTGCTATGTGGAAAAACCCTATCCTTCTATTTTACCTACATTGTTTGACTAGTTTAAGATTTTAAGAGACAAGATCATGTGGAGGTTTATGGGACTTTGGAAGATAATTTGTGGTATATATGTTGCTTGGAGATTTGAAAAGAAAGGGTTTAGTTTGATCTTTGTTGGATTCGAACTAGGGATTAGAATGTGGATCGAATAGCTTTAGGGAGTGGTACTATGGTTATAAAGTGTTGTACACTAGTGTTTTTTGTAAATAACAAGTTAGCTTTTAGGGTTTTGGTTTAAGTATTTGTCAATTAGAAATCTAAATTAGAGTTTACATATATATATATATATATATATATATATATATATATATATATATATATATATATATATATATATATATATATATATATATATATATATATATATATATATATATATATATATATATATATATAGGTCGAATTATTATGGAAATAAAAGAAATGGATTTGTGCCTTAAAGAGTTGTACCATAAGCTTAGTAGAGTTGTAGTAGGGTTTTAGAAATATGGAAAATATGTATTTAGGGTTTTCTTAAGTTAGTTTAATTATAAGTTAATTTTATTAAGTTTTAAAAGTATATAAATGATATTTTAGGTTTTTATGAATTGAAAGGTTGTACATTAGGTTTTAGGGACTTGTACTTATATTTAGTTAGTTTAAGAAATTTATTTTTAAGGTTAGTGCATGAAATACCTGGACAATGTGCTTTAAAATAGATACATTTAGGGTTATAATAGTATTTTTATTAATTATTTGTTTTTATGCATAAATGACTTGTACCTTGGCTTAAAGGACTTTTACATTCATATTTTATAAAAATCATATATATATATTATTTAGGGTTTGTGATTTTATTACATAAAATCATAGTTTTATGAAATTAGGGTTTGTATCGGGAGTTAAAGTGGTTTTAGGGTTTATGTGCTTTAGTAACTTGTACATTATTTGAATGAGTTGTATTTTAGTATTTTTAGGGTTTTGTTATTCATATCTGTTGTTATAATAGTTTAGGGTTTCATAGAAACTCTATTAGATAAGAAACGTTTAGTTTATACGTACGTTAACGAATTAACGTAAAGTGACAAATGGAATATAGTAAAGTTTATACTTTTCATATGGAAATGTTTATATGAATAAACATTAAATAAGTTGAGGTTGGTTTGCGTGTGAGCACGTTTATCGAGGATGTGAGTTACGTCACATTAGATAATAGTTATGATCAGAGAAAAAAAAATATACGTAGAAAAACGATAAGTAATCTTTATTTAGAATATGAGATAGTTTATTACAAAGTGAAATTCTTATAGTGGTTACAGTATCCCCTGTTGAAGGAAATCTCGTCCCTAGATTCAGTCTGTATTGGTAGATGAGTTAGGAAAAAGATGTGGGTATTTCGCCCGGATTTGATCTTCTCGTTCCTAGGTAAATTCTGGTCCTCTGTTGGAGTTCCATCTAACCTTAACAATGGGAACGCGACTTCGTTTTAGCTGTTTGATTTCTCTGTCCATGATCTCCATAGGTTCTTCCACAAAATTGAGCTTATCATTGAGACGAAGCTCTTTCATGGGAATTACAAGTGTTTCATCTGATAGACATTTCTTCAGATTGGAGACGTGGAAGATAGGATGTATTTTACTAAGCTCTACAGGAAGTTCTAGTCTATAGGCTACTGGGCCGATTCTCTCCAGAATCTTAAATGGTTCAATGTATCTGGGATTCAACTTTCCCCGCTTTTCGAATCTGACCATGCCTTTCCATAGTGACACCTTTAACATGACTCTGTCTCCAACTTCAAATTCCATAGGCTTCCGCCTTACATCTGCGTAGCTCTTCTGCCTATCGCGTGCGGCTTGTAAATGTTGCCGAATTTGCACTATTTTATCAGTGGTTTCCTGAATTATCTCTGGTCCGGTAAGTTGGAATTCTCTGACTTCCGCCCAGCAAACAGGTGACCGGCACTTTCGTCCATAAAGTGCTTCAAACGACGATGCTTTGATACTCGCATGGTAACTATTGTTGTATGAGAATTCTGCCAAAGGCAAATGTCTATCCCATCCTTTACCAAAATCTATTACACATGCTCTGAGCATATCTTCCAATGTTTGAATAGTTCTTTCGCTCTGTCCGTCGGTCTATGGATGATAAGCAGTGCTCATATCTAAATTAGTACCCAAGGCTTTCTGAAGCTTTTCCCAAAATTGGGACGTAAAACAAGAATCACGATCCGAAATAATGGAAATTGGTACTCCATGTCGTGAGACTACCTCTTTCAGGTATAATTGAGCTAAATCTACTATTTCATCAGTCTCCTTGATTGGCAAAAAGTGAGCTGATTTCGTAAGACGATCAACGATGACCCAAATAGTGTCATACCCGCTTGACGTCCTAGGTAATTTGGTGATGAAATCCATAGTTATCCTTTCCCATTTCCATTCAGGAATCTCTGGTTGTGTCAATAAGCCAGATGGCCTTTGATGTTCAGCCTTAACTCGTGCACATGTCAAACATTTACTGACATACTCAGTGATGTCAGCTTTCATGTTTGGCCACCAGTAAAGCTTTTTGAGATCCTGGTACATCTTTTCAGAACCTGGGTGGATAGAATACTTGGACTTATGTGATTCATGCATAATCACATTTCTAAAGTCACCAAAGAGCGGTAACCAGCTCCGGTTCTTTATGCAACGAGTTCCATCAGGACGAAGTTCGAACGCTTTGTCCATACCCCTTAAACTCTCAGCCTGAATATTTTCTTCCTTCACTGCTTCAGCATGTGCATTGAGAATTTGGGATGGCAAGTCCAAATTAATGGTCATGACTAAAGCTCTGACTCGAAGAGGCTTAATTCGTTCCTTCCTGCTTAAAGCATCTGCTACAACATTTGCTTTTCCAGGGTGGTAATGAATTTCACAGTCATAGTCACTTAGCAACTCTAACCATCGGCGTTGCCTCATATTTAATTCTTTCTGGTCGAGAATATGCTGGAGGCTATTATGATCTGTGACTACGAGGTACTTCGTGCCGTACAGATAATGTCTCCAAATTTTAAGAGCAAACACAACTGCCCCTACCTCGAGATCATGAGTTGTATAATTCTCCTCATGAGGCTTGAGCTGTCGGGAGGCATAAGCAATAACTTTATTCCCTTGCATCAATACCGCGCCTAACCCTTGGTGTGATGCGTCACAATAAACAACAAAATCGTCGTTTCCTTCAGGTAAGGCTAGAATTGGTGCTTCACAAAGCTTTTGCTTTAACAACTGGAAAGCTTTCTCTTGATCTTCTCCCCAAACGTACTTCTTGTTCTTCTGAGTCAATTCCGTTAAAGACTTGGCAATCTTCGAAAATCCCTCGATAAATCTCCAATAATAGCCAGCAAGTCCTAAAAATTGACGCACCTCAGTGGGAGTTGTAGGTGTCGGCCAATTCTTGACTGCTTCTATTTTGGAAGGATCCACGTGAATACCATGGCGATCAATCACGTGCCCAAGAAACTGCACAGTGTGAATCCAGAAATCACACTTGGAAAATTTAGCGTACAGTTGCTCTTTCTTGAGTAATTCCAAAATAGTCTTTAAATGCTCCACATGTTCTTCTTCACTCCGAGAATAGATAAGAATATCATCAATGAACACAATCACGAATTTGTCCAAATAGGGTTTGCACACACGGTTCATGAGATCCATAAACACAGCGGGTGCATTAGTTAACCCAAATGGCATCACTTGAAATTCGTAGTGACCGTATCTTGTTCGGAAAGCTGTTTTAGGAATATCTTCTTCCCTAACACGCAGCTGATGATAACCCGATCTTAAATCGATTTTCGAGTAAACACTCGATCCTTGCATTTGGTCGAACAAATCATCGATCCTTGGTAATGGATATCGATTTTTCACCGTAAGTTTATTCAACTCCCGGTAATCGATACACATCCTAAGAGATCTGTCCTTCTTTTTTACTAACAGGACAGGTGCTCCCCAAGGCGATGAGCTTGGTCGAATAAAACCTTTATCCAATAACTCTTGCAGTTGATTGGATAGTTCTTGCATCTCCGATGGTGCTAGACGGTAAGGTGCTCGTGCTACTGGCGCTGCTCCTGACACCAAGTCAATCTGAAACTCTACCTGACGAACAGGTGGTAGTCCAGGTAACTCTTCAGGAAAAACTTCCAGAAAATCTCGTACTACAGGCACATCTTCCAGTTGCTTTTCGTCCGTCTTTTTCTCAGTTACATGAGCTAAAAACGCTTGACATCCTCTGTTGATGTACTTCATGGTTTTGATGCAGGATATTATGCTTAGTCTGGTCTTACTCTGATTACCTAGGATAATCAAAGTTTCACCCTCAAAAGGGATGTGAACTACTTTCTCATCGTATAAAATCCTTGCATGGTATTTGGATAGCCAATCCATACCAATGATTATGTCGAAGCTACCGAGTTCGATGGGCATAAGGTCGATGTCGAAAGGTTGGTTTAATAAAGTTAAAGTACAACCTCGGATTATAGAGTTAGTGCCTACTAATTTTCCATTAGCTAGCTCAATTTCATATGTGTTGTTTAACGCAGTGGGAGTAAGTTTAAGTAAAGAAGCGAAAGTAAGAGATATAAAGCTTTTATCGGCTCCAGTATCAAATAATTCTCTAGCTAGATGTTGGTTGAGAGGAAACGTACCCATGACTACATCCGGGTTTTGATGTGCATTTCCATCTCCTAACACATAAACTCGTCCGCGGGCACTGTTGTTCTGGTTAGCATTCGACTTCGGACACTGGTTCTTATAATGCCCCTTCTCACCACATCCGTGGCAAGTCACGATTACCGGCTGCAGATTTGCTCCATTTGCTTTACAGTCTTTGGTCTGATGTCCAACCTTCTGACACTTCACGCACTTAACAGTGCATTGACCATAGTGGTGCAACAAGCATCGATTGCATATCGGCTTCGTTCCGACATAACCACTCCTCTTAGCAGGGGTGGCAGCATAGGCTCTGACAGTTTCTTGTCGGCGGTTCTGTTGGTGATGGTAATTGTTACGGTTTTGTTGGTAGTTGTTTTGATTGTTGCGGTTGTTGTTGTTGTGGTAGTTGTGGTTGTTGGGGTAGTTGTGGTGGTGAGTGGTTCTTCTATCATCAAGCTTTCGCTTGTGATCACTATTTCCCTGGGTAGAACTGCGCTTGATTTCACGATCCATTAGCTTCTGAGCTATGGATATTGCTTCTTCCAGCGACTGAGGCTTTGAAGCAGTAACATTTCCCTCGATGCTTTGAGGTAACCCTTCAGTATATTTCTCCAACGCCTTCTCCAGATCAGGCACAATAGTTGGACATAGGAGAGTAATTCCTGAAACCTTCTATTGTATGCCTTAAGATCCGTTCCCTTCACAACTAGCTGGTGAAATTCATCTTCCAGCTTTTTGATTTCGGTACGGGGACAATACTTTTTCAGCATTTTCTTTTTAAGATCATCCCAAGTGAGTTGGTGAGCTGCTTCAACACCCATGGTTTGGGAAGTAGCAGACCACCAAGACAGGGCATCATCCAATAAAGTCCCTGTAGCAAAAGCAACTTTGCAGTCATCGGTACACCCGCTCCTTACAAAGACTATTTCTGTACGCTCAAACCAACGAGCCAATTCAGTAGCTCCTTCTGTTCATTTGAAGAAAGTTGGTTTACAGTTTATGAAGTCTTTATAAGTGCACTTGCGAGCTGTAGCTGGCTCGCTTTCCTCATTGGGTCTACTAGTGCTTCCAGTACGGGCCATTTCTGCTGCTTGAGTCTCAAGTACTGCAGCAACACTGTCTACAACAAGCTTTCGGATAGCAGCTTGGGACATGGCTGGTTCTGGGGATTTGCGAGACATACTTTTATTAATATCACAAGAAAATACTTGTTTAGATTTTTGCATAGTGACCATTAACAATGGTAAAATCCATGATAATCATAAGGTCACAACATGTCCAAATATCATACATGTATGTAAAATGATCAACACTGGTCCATATCAATTTATATCATACACAGCAAAATATCACAACCACATATAGTCATAAATAACTTGCTAATTTGTTATACATATAACAAAATTAATACAAGCGTCGTATTTATGCCACACATCCCGTGGCTAAGTACAAAAGCTGTCAGATATAAACTACATACTAGTGTCACATCTATACTATAGATCCCAAAGCTGAGACATAGTACAAAAGATAATATATAGAGATCTGATCTACTGGCTACCAGGAGTTCCCCTAAGTCGACTCTCAAGTTCGACTATCATACTGACGAGGACCTGCATGTATTCCTGGTACTGGGTCTGCATCTCTCCTACTGTTGTCTCCAGAACTGCGATCCTGTTCTGAGCTGTCGTCAATTCTTCATTTCTCTTTATCATTTCTTCTATTAACTTTAACTCATTGTCGTAAACAAAAGGTATTTCCCGTCTGATCTGCTCGTAACGTTTCTCTGCCTCCTCACGATTCTCATTCATCTTCTGTTGCATAGTTTCTTGACCAGTCATTAGATCCTCTACTCTATATTCGATACCCTCGATACGTTCTAACGGTAACTCATCCAAATGACCCAAAGCAGTCTCAATCTGCTCTTTTTGCCGTTCTAGTCGCGTCAGGAGAGTAGAGACGGTCGGCTGTCGTTGCTGTGCTTTTGATGCGTGCGTGCGTATGCTCTAATTTATACCCACGGTATGTCGTTGTGGTTTTAGCAATATTCAAGTTTTAAATTTATATTTTGCCGACTTATCAATAACACAACACACTTTAACGAGCAGTGTACCCGGTCAGTATGAATATAATGGTAAGTAGAGTGTCGATCACTAAGAGTGGAACGTATTATCTAGTTATCCTAATCAGTATTTTAATATCTTAAGTTAGCTATACAACCTATTCTAACGCAAGGGGGTTCAGCCTGAGAGACTGGCACGGTTTGGTTGCAATTAAATAATAAACTAAACTAATAGGCACGAATCAGCGAATAGCACACACGTACACAGATAAATACTCGAGACAATAAGAAGACTTGTCCTGATAGTTAAGTAGCTTGTCACTTGTTTTATTGCTAGTTTTATATGAAGTATATAGTTCGATGCAACGCACCGAGATTAAGTCCTTTCTCGTTGGTTCTAATCTTATCGGCGAGTAAACCCTTAATGATTACTTATGACTATCCTATTTATCTTTCTTCCTACTTTTCTACAGACGATAGAATACAAAGGCGATCTAATAAATAGGCGAGGGCAGAGGCATGGCGACCTGATCAACGCTCACCTAGACACAGAGGTTATCAATGCACTAATAAAATTCACCAAAGACATCAACATATAAACTTTAATTAATGGGAAAGCAGTTTTAAGGGAGTGCAACCTTTCCGTTGTCACATTACACAAGCCACCAATCCTGATGAATTAAAGTTTACTAACACAATAAAACAAAACTACTTAATGAATTAAATACATGCAGGACCTTCTTACAGCTCTTGTATCTTCGTTCAAGGTGTGTCTTGTGCTGCTACTTCGACTGAATTCGTCCTAGGGTTTCTGTCTTCTCGTACTTAGCTAAATGTCGAACCTCTGAAATTCGTCTGGTCTTGGGGTATTTATAGTTTCTGTCTGAGGGTAAGATGCGGCGCATTGACTTAACTTCGCGTGGGGTCCAAGATTAATATATTCAGGAATATTCGTACACCGCCAGAAGATGCGGCGTAACTCCATTCTCAGATGCGGCGCATGTCCTTGCTGTCTTGGATCGTATCTTGTGAAATCTTGATAGTGATGCGCCGTATGTAATAAGCAAGATGCGGCGTATCTGGAGCAGAATGTCTTGATCTTGTACATTTCAGTAGACTCTTAACTTCTTGCTTGTTTTGCTCCATAATTAGTCCAAAATCGCCAAGTTTCACATAATACTTGTTTTTACCTGAGAATTACAAAAGTAAACATTAACGTATCAATTCTCACATATAATATAATAAAACAAGTCAAATAAATAGGATAAATGATGGTAATAAAATGTACTTATTTGAGTTCATCAAATATCCCCCCACTTGAACTTTACTTGTCCCCAAGTAAACCTTAGAATTAATCTTATGAAAGTGTATCCTAAAAGATATTATGATTTATTTTTATATTTAAGCATGTATTCATTTTTTTCATAATCACACAACCAAACACTTAACGAATTAGAAGTAAAATAAAATATTTCGATAAAAGCAAATCTAATCGTTTAACTGTCCAGTCGTGACGAATATTCTATCATAAGCTTGGCAAGTATACACATCTCCCCCACTAAAGCCAAGGAATAACAAGTCTAAGGCGGTAAAAAGGGTTTGTAGTTTAAGGGTTAATCATTCTCCTTAATCTCTATCGATCTCAAATTCCAGAAAAGGCGACAAAATCACAAATACATGATCGAATCCACGAACACGATACTTGCAATTGCTCAAATCCTTAACTCGAATAGGCTAAAGATAGGACCAAGTAATCTTCACCAATAATATTACATCAAAAAGGGCGACAAAATCATAAATACATAGTCGAATCCACGACTACGATACTTAAGATTGATCAAATCCCTAATCTCAATAAATCAAAGGTTTGGATAAAGAATAATATAGGGTATGGATAATATTTGGGATATAAATTGGTGTAAAATAAAAAATAAACGAAACAAATAAATTAAAATCCTAAGTGTGGTTAATCACTATCCCAACCATCCCATGAATAAGACTTATATCATAGAATAACTCACGCTTTAACACTTGAAACACACGCTTTAGGTAGACACGAATTATACTCAACAAGATCTTAATCAAAGAATATCCTTTAGTTGGCGTTCCCATAACGTTCAACTCCCATTCAATCCATAGATATAATATACAACAAATAGTGGTGATATCGACCACTTAATACAAAACTTTACATAAGTTGGTAAAAACAAACATCCAACTTTTCCTTTTTTCTTTTTCTTTTCTTATTTTTTCGATTTTTTTTTTTAACTTGAAACATAAACATAGATGTGTAAAATTTCACAACTTTTCTATCACTTTCTTTCCGGATAATTTTTCCATACTTTTCATACTTTCAGAAATAACGGTAATAGTGAAAGTAGTAAACACACGAAAAAAAATAAACTCAAAGATATACAATATTTACTTTCACTCCAATTGCATTGTGCAATTTCCCGACCTAACCAAAGATAATGAATTACGCACGCGAACACAGGTAATGTAAGGAAACACACTTTGCCTAAAGCAATTAACCAACCACGGATTTTAATCTACAGGGTAGGCTAAGGTGTAAGGGTGTAACGAAACATTATAACAAAGGTGTAAGAAAAGAAAGGAATGGCTCTGAGTGTTTTTCTAGGGGTATCTTACTCTAAAAATGAGAGTAACAAAAGGGTTTATACAGGGGTTAACTAACCAGTGTAGTTAGCTAATAACACATAACATATAAAGGCTATTTGGGTGTAATCCTAGAATTTTACCAATTTAGACAAGTCATTCCAATTATATAAAATAATACTTATTATGGTGGTCTCGAATAGTATACAAGCCAAGTTCTAAAGTTTACAAGTCACCGGCACACTCATAGATTTGTGAGTTTTGAAAAATCACAATTTTTGAAAACAACGTTATGTGTGCAGCTATGCAACATAGACTTTAAACAAAAACATGCTAAAAATTTTAAATTTTGATATATTAAGCACATTTTAAGCATATTTTGAAAAGTTTATGACAAGTAAGTGTTCTAATTCTCCAATCCCCCCACTTAAGTTAAACAACGTCCTCGTTGTTTGTATAAAAGGTTAAAAACCGGAAAATAAAAGAATTAGAACAGAAAAACTCCCCTGAGATTTGCTCGGTATGATCCTCCATTATTTGTATAAGAGCAAAAATCATCTTTATCGTGGATGAGAACGTTTAAGCTTCATAATTGATGTATCCACAGGAAATGCAGGAATCTATAATACCACCAATACTTTAACACACCTAAGTTAAGAAGGTTCAAACTTGCATAATACATTAGTAGTTAGTAAAAATAAAACATAAAAATTAAACTGAAAATCATCAGGTCAATCGATGCGCCGTATCTTATGGAAGAAGATACGCCGTATCGAGCTTGGAATAAATACGAATCAGAATAGAAGATGCGTCGCATCCTTAACCAGGGATGCGCCGCATTAAAATAAACTGACAAAAAGTTTTAAAGTTAAAAATAAAAATGCAGAAAATAAAATAAGATATGACCAGTGCAGGAGATGCGTCGCATCTCAGGATTGGGATGCGCCGTATCCGCTGCGGGCCTGATTGACTCAATACAAAATCAGAAAATAAAATAAAATAAAATGTAGCAACCCGTAGAATTTCCTAGTCATTAGTGAACGCTAATCTATTATTAACACGTCGTTACTGTTCACTTAACCATTTTTACAAGCCAATTTGAACTTTTTGTTATTACATTCCTAAATAAACATTGTTATGTTATTTATTATTCGATGGAACGAACCGCACGTGCACCGACACCGTGATAGTATGGCATAAGTTTAATAAATCAAAACGAAGATGGTACAGAACGAACCATAAAAATAAATACAAACTCGGCAATAAAAAAAAATAATTTATGATGATTCTAAACTCTCGAGCTAGAGATATTTAAACGAAGCCTGATCCGACACGGTCTAACGAGACCCGGGCATTTAAAACCCTCTAAATAAAAAGCCACTAACTATATTTATATTACTTCTCCTTTTCTTCTATTTTGTCGCCACCTTCCCTACATATTTTCTTATTTCTGCTGCTATCTCCTTTTGACTTTACCATTACCCAAAAATTTGCTTTCTTCTTTCCTCCTTGTTTTTGTCGACCTCCATATCCATCAATACCACCATCATCTTTATAATCCCACCTTTTCACCTTATCACATTTTTGGCAAAGTCACCACCATCAAAAGCATCACCTTCTCTTGCTTGCACTGCTTCCATCAAAACCCAAAAACCGAAAAAAACCGAACCATCACCATCCATGATTAATTAGAGTTGACCATGAATCCTTTGTCCCTTTCTTAAGTCACGAGACTCCCTTAAGATTAGAACCATGTTTATAAGGATTTGACACCATATTGGGTGGTTAGTTGTTCAACACACCGAAAGTAAAATGGAGCTTAACTCCATTTTCCTCCATAAATTCGCACCTCCCATGAGCTGTTCGAATCACACCAATAACCAATACATCAAGAAATTGAGAAGTTCTCAAGATTTGGGTCAAGCTGTGATTCGAATAAGAAGCTGTGGTGGGTCGATATTGGAGCTTTTGATCCGGGTTTGATAAGTGTTCGACACCCCCTACCAATCTTCAGGTTCATCTTTTGCTTAAGGTTGATATAAATTCCTTTTCTTTCATTCGAATTATACTAGTTAAGAAATAAGTAAGATCAGTCGAATGTGGTTATGCTGATGTTAAAAATAATTGCGGTTTAAGAGTAGTCAAAATGTGGTTTAATTTCTAAAATAGGTCGAAAACTAGGATTTGAGGATATATTGATTTTGATATATAGATCGAATGGTAAGAGGCTATGAACGGTTAAGTTTGATGCTAGTCGTAAAAATGGGTCGAACTAGAATTGATTTTGATGATGGAGATACGAATCGATGTTGTGCGTTTTAAAACGGGTTAAGAGTGAAATCATTGTCAAACGGGTCGAAAGGAAGAGTTTTGACTAAAAAGTCATTGAGTCAAAATTTAGTTTATGTGGATTGTTAAAAACTGTTAAGAAATAGCGGTAAGAGTAGTCGGAACCATTTTAGACCTCAAGCTAGTCTTTGCGTATTCGACTCTTTAGGAACCCAACGACTCGAGCTCGAGTAGTACTCGAGAGTCGTTAGCAAACGAGACACTAGTAGCCTCCACCCTCGACAAAGTCTCAAGTGGAGACAGTCTCGGCTTTTTTTTATAAGCTTGCAAATAATTGTTTTGTTCCAACTAAAAATACCAGGCAAGCCACAAGTCTCAAAACATGTAAATTGTATATTTGCTAAGTAATGGAATTTGGGTTAAACATAGCAGTGGGCCGAAGCCCAGAAGTTACTAAAAGAGAGAGAGTTTGTGTAATCTTTGAACCAGGCCGAAAGTCCACTAGGGAGTTGGATTACATTGAACACGGGCCACAGCCCACTAATACTTTAAGAACAAAATCAGGGTGCGTTTGATTTTAGAATTAAAAGGGATGGGATGTCCAAATATTTTTAAATATGACATAGTGTAATATAACCCAAACTAACGACAAGTCGGATATTAGCTATTAAAATTGTGACAAAAACGACTAGCCGAAACACTAAAAACTACTACACGTCAATAATAATGACGCCGTAAAATGGATAATTAACACGTGCAACAATGACATGATCGTTTTGAAAATATATACACGTTTATCGAATCTTAAACCAAAAACGCGAACTAAATTATGCCATACTAATTTAGGTCACGCGTTGGAGTTACTACACACCATTTGATTCTATTGTATCACCAATTTCTACTACTACCAAGGTGAGTTTCATAGCCCCTATTTTTATACTTTTGAAATTACTTTTGGGGGAGATACATGCTTAAATTATTTTGCTCATTTATCAAATACATGATTTATGCAATTACTCAAATATTTATACTTTTATACAATATGCTTTTATACTTGTCTTTGGGAAAAGACACCCAGTAATCCTTTGGGAAAAGACACCCAGTAATCTTATGATGCATTGGTATGCAAGTCATCTAATATAGTTTGCATTGGTATGCAAGTAATCTATTATATTGTGCATTGGTATGCAAGACATCTATTCTATTCTTACTGTGATAGCAGTGGATTGTAAATACACAGGTTGCAAGTCTTGTATGGGCGGGACTTGGAACTGAGTGGATTTTCAAGGCCTTTGCTGTGAAATCTTTATTCAAATATACTTGATAGACATACTATGTTAGCAGTGGGTTGTAAACACACAGGTTGCAAGTCTTGTATGGGTGGGGCTTGGAACTGAGTGGATTTACAATGCCTTTGCTGGAAAAATCTATATTTAAACACTTTACCTTTAAACATCTTTATTGAAATGCTTTACTTTTAAACTAAACTCTATGAACTCACCAACCGTTGGTTGACACTTTTAGCATGTTTATCTCAGGTTGTTAAGACTATTATGGATGCGTGGATTGCTAGGGTCATTTGCATACTTGAAGACGCATATCTATCTTTATCATTCGATAAACTTTGAAAACTTTTATGTAATCTTTACTTTGGAACTTATTGTCATAACTCTGATTTTAATAATTCGAATGATAACTTTTCAAAACATCTCATTTAGAGGTCGTTTTCTATACCTTGATCTGTATTATGAAGTAATACCTTCTTGGCACTACTGTTTCCGCTGCGGTAATTTGGGGGTGTTACAGATTGGTATCAGAGCCAAGGTTATAGAGAACTAGGTTGCATTTAGGAGCCTAGACTATAACTGCTATATTCCTTAAGATCCTTATCCCGACCGCCTTGTTTACGTAGAACTATTCCCATTTATGTGCTCACTGTTAATTGTTTTAGTATCTACACCGATGGAGGAATCTCAGCATTTGGTCGAATCATCAGAGGTGTGAAGCTCAGTGATAACCGGCTATTTAACTTAATCTTGTGACAGTTCTTGTTTGATGAGACATGGGATTAAGTTAACTAAAAGGTTATAACTTAGCCGCAGAAAAATTTGATGATTTTGCTAAAAAGATGATTTCTCTTGAGGATACCTTATAGGAAAAATCTCAGAATCTAAATCGAGACATCAAAAGCATAGAGCTCAGTGATAACTAGCTATTTAACTTAATCTTGTGACAGTTCTTGTTTGATGAGACATGGGATTAAGTTAACTAAAAGGTTATCACTTAGCCGTAGAAAAATTTGATGATTTTGCTAAAAAGATGATTTCTCTTGAGGATACCTTATAGGGAAAAATCTCAAAATCTAAATCGAGACATCAAAAGCATAGAGCTCAGTGATAACTAGCTATTTAACTTAATCTTGTGACAGTTCTTGTTTGATGAAACATGGGATTAAGTTAACTAAAAGGTTATCACTAAGCCGCAGAAAGTTGATGAGTTCACTCGAGGATTTTTCTGGGAGATAATCACCCTACTCTTGTCGAAATATGTGTGCATGGTGATATGTACACGTGTGAAAGGAGGTAAGTATAATTATGGTGGCCAACATAATTATAAGTGCATCACAACACACGTGGACATATGTAATCATGTGTACGTTAATCGGCATTAACCCACTTAGGATAACAGCTAGTAGCGGGGTTTTTGTGAGAACGCTAAGTATAGATTGGATAGTCAACAGCTTTTCCCTTGTCTCTGACGCTCGCTAAATGTCCTTCATTGCATAGAGGCAATGGCAACAAGGAGATCAGCTCGCAATGCTAACCGAGGAAATGCCACACAAAGAGGTGGAAGGACTAGTGGACGTGGAGGTCGAGGAGGCGGCCGCGGCATTGGTAACAATGACAACAATGACGGTGGAAGTCCTGATTTTGCCGTCATCATCGCTCAACAGCTTCAAACCTTGCTACCTACTATTATCACGCAAGTCGGCAATCACATCAACAACTCGGGAAACCACGGAAGCATAAATGACGACACAAATGGTGTAGGTGTGAATGAGACTACCACCCGTACAACTGGATGCACATATAAGGAATTTATGGCATGCAAGCCAATGGAGTTTAATGGCAATGGAGGTGCGTTGGAGTATACCCGCTGGATTGAAAAGATGGAGTCAGTGATCGACATCAGTGGCTGTGAAACGCATCAGAAGGTGAAGTATTCGGCATGCTCGCTGTCAGGAAAGGCGTTAACATGGTGGAACACGCAGATTCAAGCTAGAGGCAGAGAAGCAGCTGTAGGAATGACATGGGACGACTTCAAGGCACTGCTAAAAGAGGAATATTGTCCGGATAATGAAATGCAGAAACTGGAAAATGAACTCTACCATCACTCTATGATAGGAGCTGGCCATGCAGCCTACACCGATCGGTTTCACGAACTAGCAAAATTAGTTCCTCATATGGTTACCCCTGAATCGAAGAGGATTGAGAGGTACATCTACGGTCTAGTCCCCGAAATTCGTGGCACTGTGAAAGCAACTGAACCATCTACGATTCAGAGTGCGATATTGAAGGCAGGGACTCTAACAGATGAGATGGTTAGGAATGGAGTGTTAAGGAACGGTGACAAAAGGAAGGGAACAACTGAGTCAGACAAGCAAGTGGTCCCCATGATGGACAACAAGAGAGCCAGAAGTTACGTGGCCACTGGGTCTGGTCAGAAAGGATATTCAGGACCACATCCTAAGTGCACTAAATGTGCTTATCATCACCCGGAGTCTGTACCCTGCCGAGAGTGTAAGAACTGTAATCAGTTGGGTCATTATACGAGTCACTGTAAAGCACCACGAAATGCAGGCCTCACAAGGAATAATCAAAAGACGTGCTATGAATGTAACAGCCCGAATCATCTCAGGCATGCGTGTCCAAAGTTAAATGGAACACCTGGACAAGGACAAGGAAACCTAGCTCTAGCTGTTGAAGGAAATAACCCAAACCCTTTAGCCCAACTTGGTCCAGCTCGTGGTCGGGCATTCTACTTGGGTGAATTGGAAGCAGCTAACAAGTAATGGGTACGTTTTCCCTAGTCAAGTAGTATTCTACCTTAGATACTTAAGTTTTGCCTGATTCCTTTAAACTTTACACATCGATTTTTCACAAGCATCTTTTAAGAGATAACGCCGACTGAAACTCGGGATGAGATTCAAAAATTAGGGGTGGATACTGTAGCAACCCGTAGAATTTCCTAGTCATTAGTGAACGCTAATCTATTATTAACACGTCGTTACTATTCACTTAACCATTTTTACAAGCCAATTTGAACTTTTTGTTATTACATTCCTAAATAAACATTGTTATGTTATTTATTATTCGATGGAACGAACCGCACGCGCACCGACACCGTGATAGTATGGCATAAGTTTAATAAATCAAAACGAAGATTGTACAGAACGAACCATAAAAATAAATACGAACTCGGCAATAAAAACAAATAATTTATGACGACTCTAAACTCTCGAGCTAGAGATATTTAAACGAAGCCTGATCCGACACGGTCTAACGAGACCCGGGCATTTAAAACCCTCTAAATAAAAAGCCACTAACTATATTTATATTACTTCTCCTTTTCTTCTATTTTGTCGCCACCTTCCCTACATATTTTCTTATTTCTGCTGCTATCTCCTTTTGACTTTACCATTCCCCAAAAATTTGCTTTCTTCTTTCCTCCTTGTTTTTGTCGACCTCCATATCCATCAATACCACCATCATCTTTATAATCCCACCTTTTCACCTTATCACATTTTCGGCAAAGTCACCACCATCAAAAGCATCACCTTCTCTTGCTTGCACTGCTTCCATCAAAACCCAAAAACCGAAACAACCGAACCATCACCATCCATGATTAATTAGAGTTGACCCAGAATCCTTTGTCCCTTTCTTAAGTCACGAGACTCCCTAAAGATTAGAACCATGTTTATAAGGATTTGACACCATATTGGGTGGTTAGTTGTTCAACACACCGAAAGTAAAATGGAGCTTAACTCCATTTTCCTCCATAAATTCGCACCTCCCATGAGCTATTCGAATCACACCAATAACCAATACATCAAGAAATTGAGAAGTTCTCAAGATTTGGGTCAAGCTGTGATTCGAATAAGAAGCTGTGGTGGGTCGATATTGGAGCTTTTGATCCGGGTTTGATAAGTGTTCGACACCCCCTACCAATCTTCAGGTTCATCTTTTGCTTAAGGTTGATATAAATTCCTTTTCTTTCATTCGA
Source organism: Artemisia tridentata subsp. tridentata (assembly GCA_021014915.2). Lineage (NCBI taxonomy): Eukaryota > Viridiplantae > Streptophyta > Magnoliopsida > Asterales > Asteraceae > Artemisia > Artemisia tridentata. The sequence continues at coordinate 316,655,965 of CP139502.1, forward strand.
ATTATACTAGTTAAGAAATAAGTAAGATCAGTCGAATGTGGTTATGCTGATGTAAAAAATAATTGCGGTTTAATAGTAGTCAAAATGTGGTTTAATTTCTAAAATAGGTCGAAAACTAGGATTTGAGGATATATTGATTTTGATATATAGATCGAATGGTAAGAGGCTATGAACGGTTAAGTTTGATGCTAGTCGTAAAAATGGGTCGAACTAGAATTGATTTTGATGATGGAGATACGAATCGATGTTGTGCGTTTTAAAACGGGTTAAGAGTGAAATCATTGTCAAACGGGTCGAAAGGAAGAGTTTTGACTAAAAAGTCATTGAGTCAAAATTTAGTTTATGTGGATTGTTAAAAACTGTTAAGAAATAGCGGTAAGAGTAGTCGGAACCATTTTAGACCTCAAGCTAGTCTTTGCGTATTCGACTCTTTAGGAACCCAACGACTCGAGCTCGAGTAGTACTCGAGAGTCGTTAGCAAACGAGACACTAGTAGCCTCCACCCTCGACAAAGTCTCAAGTGGAGACAGTCTCGGTTTTTTTTTTTTAGCTTGCAAATAATTGTTTTGTTCCAACTAAAAACACCAGGCAAGCCACAAGTCTCAAAACATGTAAATTGTATATTTGCTAAGTAATGGAATTTGGGTTAAACATAGCAGTGGGCCGAAGCCCAGAAGTTACTAAAAGAGAGAGAGTTTGTGTAATCTTTGAACCAGGCCGAAAGTCCACTAGGGAGTTGGATTACATTGAACACGGGCCACAGCCCACTAATACTTTAAGAACAAAATCAGGGTGCGTTTGATTTTAGAATTAAAAGGGATGGGATGTCCAAATATTTTTAAATATGACATAGTGTAATATAACCCAAACTAACGACAAGTCGGATATTAGCTATTAAAATTGTGACAAAAACGACTAGCCGAAACACTAAAAACTATTACACGTCAATAATAATGACGCCGTAAAATGGATAATTAACACGTGCAACAATGACATGATCGTTTTGAAAATATATACACGTTTATCGAATCTTAAACCAAAAACGCGAACTAAATTATGCCATACTAATCTAGGTCACGCGTTGGAGTTACTACACACCATTTGATTCTATTGTATCACCAATTTCTACTACTACCAAGGTGAGTTTCATAGCCCCTATTTTTATACTTTTGAAACTACTTTTGGGGGAGATACATGCTTAAATTATTTTGCTCATTTATCAAATACATGATTTATGCAATTACTCAAATATTTATACTTTTATACAATATGCTTTTATACTTGTCTTTGGGAAAAGACACCCAGTAATCTTATGATGCATTGGTATGCAAGTCATCTAATATAGTTTGCATTGGTATGCAAGTAATCTATTATATGGTGCATTGGTATGCAAGACATCTATTCTATTCTTACTGTGATAGCAGTGGATTGTAAACACACAGGTTGCAAGTCTTGTATGGGCGGGACTTGGAACTGAGTGGATTTACAAGGCCTTTGCTGTGAAATCTTTATTCAAATATACTTGATAGACATACTATGTTAGCAGTGGGTTGTAAACACACAGGTTGCAAGTCTTGTATGGGCGGGGCTTGGAACTGAGTGGATTTACAATGCCTTTGCTGGAAAAATCTATATTTAAACACTTTACCTTTAAACATCTTTATTGAAATGCTTTACTTTTAAACTAAACTCTATGAACTCACCAACCGTTGGTTGACACTTTTAGCATGTTTATCTCAGGTTGTTAAGACTATTATGGATGCGTGGATTGCTAGGGTCATTTGCATACTTGAAGACGCATATCTATCTTTATCATTCGATAAACTTTGAAAACTTTTATGTAATCTTTACTTTGGAACTTATTGTCATAACTTTGATTTTAATAATTCGAATGATAACTTTTCAAAACGTCTCATTTAGAGGTCGTTTTCTATACCTTGATCTGTATTATGAAGTAATACCCCCTTGGCACTACTGTTTCCGCTGTGGTAATTTGGGGGTTGTTCCCTCCACTTGGAATCAAGTGCGGGTGATAATAGCAATAAACACGAAAAGAGTGTAAATTTGCTAGTAAAGATGGAAGAAATAAATAAAGATCATACCTTGGCAATATATGTACATCATTCCTATCCTTACCCGGTTTGGTTGATAAATTAGATGACTTGACCATTCCATCTGAAAGAGTAGTGTGTTGAGGAAAAATGAGTCTCCTTTTTTCTTGGTTAGTCTCTTCGGTAGTAAGGCGTCCCTTGACTTCCGCAGAAGATGAGAAAGGGTCTTTGGCAAGTAAAAGTTTGAGTTCCTCAATAACCTTCATAAGGTCGAAATCATCATCTTCATCAATCAAAGCAATGTTTAAGAGCTCATCTCCAAATTCTTCCTCGAGCTCCACCAAAAACGGGTTGATCACAGGTGCTTCATGTGCTTCAATAGGTAGTGTAATAAATTTCACCTCATCGTTCTTTTGTTTTGCAACCTGTTTAGGAAAACTAGCAAGATTATTAGTAACGGGATTAATATTATTAAATAAATTTGTACCACTTTGTGTTGTAAGTGACTCCAATTCATCTTTTGAATCTCCATCTTCAACTAGTGGTTTTGCAATTTCAGCATCCTCCCGAATTTCATCCTTAAATAAGTAATCCCAGATTTCTTCAAAATCCCTCGTTGGGTCAAAATCTGGCTTATCCGTTCCACACCTAAATGCTTCCGTTTGTTGTGGTAATTGCGGTATGCTATCGTACGCAATAGCATCAAACTCTTCAATATCAGAATACTCATTATCTTCATCCGAGGGAATATTATCATGGTGTTTTTGATATGATGAGAATATATCTTCCACCTCGGGTGGAAAATCACAAGTAATAGCACTAAACACCATTGTCCCACATTCATCTTCATTTTCATCATAAGCACTTTCGGATGAATAAGCTTCTTTGTAAACAATTGCCGGATTTTCATTCAAATCAAACACTTGTGACTCTTCTTCATCTTGGGCAACTTCCGGAGAAATAACATCATCAATAACTATTGCCGGAAACCTAATTGCACCAAAATTGTATGATTCTTCTTCATCTTCATCATTTGATAAAGTCCAAGTGTGTCGAAATGACAATTTGTTTCTTTCTCTCCCTGACTTTTTCTGCTTCAATAACAAGTATTCTTCCATCGTGGGTTCTTTATCCATGATGACTCGTGCACCATATCTTGCTCTTTCCCAATCGTAGATCCCATTATTGCTCAAGGCTCTTTCCTCTTCAAATCTGATATATTCTTCCATTGTAATATCCGGATCGTCCATCTTCCTGAAATAAAACTTACTCGTGCAAAAGAAGGGTGAAACGATCAAAGTAAAATAAAAGTTGCTGATATCTGCTGTTGATGCGCCGTATCCTATAAATGGGATACGCCGTATCTTAATATGTTAAAAATAAATCAGACTTTATTCAGAAAATAGATACGCCGCTTATAAATTAGAATGCGCCGTATCAGTTTTAATTATCAAAAATCAATTATACTTAAAATTAAATGCGTCGTATTAACAAAAGTTAATGCGCCGTATTTTCGTTACGTTTCAAAATACAAGATTTTTGATTCAGAAGATACGCCGTATCGACAAAGATCGATGCGTCGTATCTGTTTAATAATTCGAAAAACTGTCTTTAATTAAAATAATAGATACGCCGTATCTGCAAAAGTAGATGCGTCGTATGGCGTTATCGCTTAGAAAAATTTTTTATCAAAAACAGATACGCCGTATCTTGGGGAAAAGATGCGTCGTATCGAATTAATTAAACGCGTTGTATTTTATAAAAATTAAACGCAATACGCCGTATCTGAGAAATCAGATGCGCCGTATCGTTTGAATAAGCTCAGTACAACGATAGCAAAATACAGAAAATACGAAAAATAAAAACAAATAAAAACAAACCAAAATAAACGAAAATAAAACACAAAAAAACAGAAAATATGCAAAATAATACAATGAATGCAATTTAATCTTATATACAACAGAGTTAGCGGTTAGGTTAAAAATTAAAAAGAAAAACCTAATTAAAATACTAATCAAATTAACAGATAATAACAATTTACTCCCCGGCAACGGCGCCAAAAACTTGATGCGTGCGTGCGTATGCTCTAATTTATACCCACGGTATGTCGTTGTGGTTTTAGCAGTATTCAAGTTTTAAATTTATATTTAGCCGACTTATCAATAACACACACACTTTAACGAGCAGTGTACCTGGTCAGTATGAATATAATGGTAAGTAGAGTGTCGATCACTAAGAGTGGAACGTATTATCTAGTTATCCTAATCAGTATTTTAATATCTTAAGTTAGCTATACAACCTATTCTAACGCAAGGGGGTTCAGCCTGAGAGACTGGCACGGTTTGGTTGCAATTAAATAATAAACTAAACTAATAGGCACGAATCAGCGAATAGCACACACGTACACAGATAAATACTCGAGACAATAAGAAGACCTGTCCTGATAGTTAAGTAGCTTGTCACTTGTTTTATTGCTAGTTTTATATGAAGTGTATAGTTCGATGCAACGCACCGAGATTAAGTCCTTTCTCGTTGGTTCTAATCTTATCGGCGAGTAAACCCTTAATGATTACTTATGACTATCCTATTTATCTTTCTTCCTACTTTTCTACAGACGATAGAATACATAGGCGATCTAATAAATAGGCGAGGGCAGAGGCATGGCGACCCGATCAACGCTCAGCTAGACACAGAGGTTATCAATGCACTAATAAAAGTCACCAAAGACATCAACATATAAACTTTAATTAATGGGAAAGCAGTTTTAAGGGAGTGCAACCTTTCCGTTGTCACATTACACAAGCCACCAATCCTGATGAATTAAAGTTTACTAACACAATAAAACAAAACTACTTAATGAATTAAATACATGCAGGACCTTCTTACAGCTCTTGTATCTTCGTTCAAGGTATGTCTTGTGCTGCTACTTCGACTGAATTCGTCCTAGGGTTTCTGTCTTCTCGTACTTTGCTAAATGTCGAACCCCTGAATTTCGTCTGGTCTTGGGGTATTTATAGTTTCTGTCTGAGGGTAAGATGCGGCGCATCTAATAAGTAGATGCGGCGCATTGACTTAACTTCGCGTGGGGTCCAAGATTAATATATTCAGGAATATTCGTACACCGCCAGAAGATGCGGCGTACGAATATTCCTGAATATTACTACATGATAAGAGGCATTAGGATTAACCCATTGTTTTACACCTGTGTTTTTGTTACAATTACATTGGCTACATTGGTCAAGTAATTCTCCCACACCCTTTGCGTTGTACTCATTTTTAGTACACGATACCCCTAGTACACCCCTCAGAGCCTATCTTTTCGTTTCGACCTTTAAGCATTTTACTTAAAGGAAGAATTTGTTACACCCCACTAAAATGTACACCCAAATCGCCTTAGCCTACCTTGTATGCACTCATTTTTAGTGCATTATTGTGACAACAATTGTTTTAAACCCAAGTTAATTATCTAATTGATTACATGGTTGCTAAGTCGAGTCATATCCTTGTACATATTGTTTTGGGACGATTGGGACTCATGGGTAAAGTACTAGTGTAATGGAGTAATGGGGAAGAACATCATTTATTACCCCCATATGTGCTAAATGTTTTAAAAGTACTCCAAGTTTTTCAATTATCTTAATTCGAGTCATTAGATTAGTAATTGTAAAGTTATGTAAAAATTCAAGTGTAAGGGGAATGCAACGCCCCTTTGATGTATTATTTTGGATGGTAGGGCAAAAGTGTATGCAAAAAAAAAAAAAAAAAAAAAAAAAAAAAAAAAAAAAAAATCGAAAAAATCAAGAAAAATACAAAAAAATGAGAAAATGAAAAATAGAAAAAAACATACGGACTACCATCCCGTTTTATTTTATGTTTGTTTTATGTTTTTGTTATTTTGTTATTTCGTTTCTAGCTTAAGATCGAGTCTAGTCTTGGCTTAGCAACATTGTATAGTACATGTAATTGATCAAGATCTTTAACTCGCCACCAGTAAAATATCCCTTATCCAACAAAACCGTGTTTATCATATCCCTACACCTAACATTACAACCCATTTAAAAGCCCTCTTTGATAGTTTATCTTTGGTGCTTACGCCTAGTGGAGGAGGTTTTCGATCCTTTCCCAAGCCTATGGTAATCTATTTGCTATGACAGGTAGTGAGAGATATTTTCCGTTTTCATTTATGAGATTTATTTTGATGACACTTGAGAGATGTGAGTATCTAAACACTACTTGTGAGGTGCTAGTATGTAATCTCCGTGCTTATTATGATTGAAGTGGAACGATTATTTGTTGTAATTACTTTTATGTTAGCATTAAATGACCCCTAACTTGTATTTTGATTAGAATAAAAGCGCATTTGCTTGAGGACAAGCAAATCTCAAGTGTAAGGGTATTTGATGAAGCGAAAAGTGTACCGCTTTTAAGGGGTCATTTAAGCCCGAAATCGTATTTATTTGATCAAATATCGCCCTAAATCGTTCCTTTTGTCATTTTAGGTACTTTTGAGGAGAAATCTGGAAAAGGAGGCATTTTGGACGTTTTTGGAGCATCAAAGTGAAGAAAACGGCAAAGTCTCAAGAATCGGCTAAAAGTTACTCTTGACGGCGTCAGACTTAACTCTGGACGGCGTCATGCCTTGGCAAGAAAAGTGGGATGTGAAATTTACTCATGACGGGCCAGTGAGTTAGCATGTGAATTCTGACGGCGTCACGCTTTAACTAAATCAAGGGCGTCACGGCTTAATTCATAAGGGGACGGCGTCACGTTCAAGAGGTGAGGGCGTCAAGCCTTGATAGGCCAGAACGGATTTTGGAGAATTAAAGAGGGACGGCGTCAAGATGGTCATCCGAGAACCCTAAAAGCGGCGAGGTGACGGCGTCACAATCCATAAGGTGACGCCGTCAGATGCAAAAGTCTATATATAGTTTTCTAATTTTTTGTCATGAAAGAGAGAGCTTAGTGTGTGGAATTTTGGGATAAAACCCTAAGACGATTTTAGCTACTTTTTCAGGGCTTTTAGCCTTGAGATCTTCCATGTTTCATTGAAAGATAAGTTATCAATTAATCATTCAATATGTCTATGTGTTGTTTGATTCTATCTTATGCTTGTCTTTTGTTTAACATGTTAGGCTAATTTTATCTTGTGTTTGCTTAGATCTAATGAAACCTAGCTATTGATTATTGGTTGTTAGTGTGTTGTTAGTTGTATTGGATGATTGTTTATCTATGTTAGGCTTAATAAAACTGGCTAACTTCCTATTCGGTAACTTGCTTGAACGTCTTAAGAAACATGAACCAAACGCGTACTAAAGGTTTTTATGGTTGTATTTAATGCACAAGCGAATTCTAGTGATCCCATGTTAGGAGCTTCCTAGCCGGCTCGACATAGGAGTGAAGTAGGAGCTTGTAGAGTTTGGGGAAGTAAGTACGCCACCCCACGAATGGTATTAAGGAATACACCCGTCATCCACGCAACTAATACACACTAATTAACCGGTAAAAGATAGTTAGGGAGTAAGGAAATCTAAGTAAACACATTTCTCTACACATAAGTTTCTCACCACATTTTCATTTTTGTTATTTTATTTTATTTGCATCCGTAGTAATTTTGGGTTAGTTGACTAGCAACTAATTCCGCCCACTCCTTCAAACCCGAGATTTTACTTGCTTTCATAAAAACTATAAAAACATAAAAAGAATCTTCCTCAACCCTTAGACCTAATTAGAGTAGCCTTTCATACCTAACGAACACTATTCCCTGTGGAGAACGATCAATCCCCCGTACTTACCACTACACTATACTACATCGGTCAGGTACACTGCCTGGTGGGGTTGTAAGCCTCTTGAGATCCCTCGAGAGGTAAAACCTGTTGTAAGGTTACAAAACCACGCAATCAAGTTTTTGGCGCCGCTGCCGGGGAATAGTTATTGTTTAGGTTGAATTTTTATTTTATAGGTCTACTCACTAGATTCCTTTCTAGTGAGATTTTTATTTTATTTTTCTAGATTTTCTTTAGTCTATCTTTTTCTTTGTGTGTTTGTTCGTAATTTCCATTGACTCTTCCGTTCACCATTATGGAGTACGCGAATCCACCATACCACCAACCACAAAGACCATTCTACCCTATTGACATCTCGAATTTCAAACAATATCGAGATGAACCCATATATGATGCATGGACTCGTTTTAGAAATTTACTCCGAAAATTCCCTCATCATAGTTTCGCTTTAGCATCCCTAACCCGAACCTTTTACTATCGTGTTGGCCAATATGACCAAATGCGCATTGAGGATTTTGCCAATGGGGACTTTAGGGAATTAAGTGCTGAAGAAGCATGGGATGCCATAGAAGATTGTGCCCAATATTATTATAGGGTAGACAACCCAACAAACGTTAGTACAAGTCAATTGAATATAAATTTCCTGGATCATGAAACAAGTTTGTTTGGGGATGAATACATTAGTGTTGAGATACCTAAGTGGTTGTCATGTAATGCCATAGTACAAAACAAACACTTAGGTGATCTTGACGTGATGGAGGATTTAGCCGAACATGATCACATTGATCAAAAAGACCTAGGTTTTATGATCGATGACGTTGAATCTCAAGAAACACATGATGAATCTTTTAGGCAATTTGAATATAGCAGTCAGAATATTAAGGATGATCCTTATGATTCGGACATAGAAGTTGAGATGCCTAGAGAAGCACTTGAGATACTTGGGAAAATGTTAGGGTTAGATCCTACTAAAACACATGATGAGGATATAGGTGATCTAGACACAAGGAATGATGAGGTTAGTAACATAAGCCCACCAAGTACCCCACAAGTCCTACCATCATTTGAGGCACACACACCGCCCGTGACTTACCCGGAAGAAGTTGAGGAGACTATAGGAACCCCAATAGAGGTAGAGCCCTTGGACCAAACACAACTAGAAGAAATAGGTTTGAATGCTTTTAGTGATCACAACCTTTCTTTTAGTTCTATGGAAGTTCCTAGTTTTGATGAACCGGAGCCTAAACCAAAACCGTTACCGAATCTTCCATCCTTAGATGTGAACTTAGGAATTGAATTAGGTCCCGACCCACCCATCAAACCATATAGTCTTAAGATTAAGGTAGTAGACTCTAAGCCTTGTAGTGAGGAAGACAATATAGGAGTGAAAAATGACCTTACATGTCTACATCACCCATTCATGATTGATCACAAGAAACATTATGGGTTTAAACCGGGTCTATTGGGTCAAGATGGATTCCCAATTAGGAGTCTCTCGAAGTTGTTAGAAAATGATCCCTTTTTAGGAGAAAACTTTAATTCACCCATTGACCAAAGTGAACTAGGTAAGGTTATGATGAAAGGAGCACACCCCTTTGAGCATATAATTCATCCACCACTCTTTCCTCACGTGGCATACTCCTACCGAGCTGGTGTGTATCGCTACTATCACCCGCACTTAATCCTAAGTGTAGGGAAAACCTCTCTTTTATCCATTAAATAAGGGTAGAGTCAGGCTCATGACTCGAACAAAAACAAGCGCTTCTTGGGAGGCAACCCAAGCTTTATTTGCTATATTTGCTTTGTGTGTTTATTTATTTGTTTGTTTGTTTTTATTTGTTTCCGTATGTGTGTTTAATTTTTATTAGTATTGATTCATGTTCAAAACTAATTTGTGAAAATGCTTTATGTTGTTTTTAACTTCGTCTTAACTACATATAAAGGTATTTTGCAAAAGATAAGTGTAAGGGAAATCTAAATCGGTTTATTAGAACACAAATTAACATGAATCGTAATAATAATAAATTAGCATACATATTAGTGTTTGTTTGAGTCAAATGCTTGTATCGAGTCATAATGATGTTTTGCAGGATTTCCAGGAAGTAAGGTAAAGGTTTTTCCAGAAATTTTCCGGAAACTAAAAATGAAAATTTTTGTCAGGTCATTTCTGACGGCGTCAGGGGTTATAACCTGACGGCGTCAGATTTAATTTCCAGAAATTTTTGAAAGTTTTGTTTTCATAAAAAGTTTTTATTAAATCTCCAACTTATAATCTCCAGGAATCTGCAAAAATTATCATTCCACAAGCATTATATCCTTATATATAGATTTTATCCCGCCGATGTTATGCAGGTTTTCGTGTTTGCTTTCTCAGGTTTAACAGGTTATTTTGGACAAGGAGATGTTTATGGAATCAAGCTTATGGCGATGCATTAGTCATGGAGCTTCTACATTACCTTGGAAGAAGATTTAACCGTGTAATTTCACTATCCAACGAGCGAATCAGGGGAGTATTTGATTTCATTCTTTTACTTTTTTCTTTTACATCTTTTTATTTTGAACATTGGGGACAATGTTCATCTTAAGTGTAAGGGGAGGGTAAAAGTACGATTTTAGAGAATACAATTGCGCTTGATTTTTGTTTGTTTAATAGTAGATGTGTAATAAAACTGAGAGGAATACTTGTTAAGGTAATTTTAGTGCCAAATTTAAAAATTTTTTACAACATATAGGAGTGAAACTTTAGTTCTAATAAGCGTCTCACGGATAGGAGTTATATGACTAGCACAAAAACCGTACCACTAAAAAATTTTCCACCCCCAAATATGTGAGGTTCGCCCCTAGAATTGGTAGGAAAAGCATTTATGCTATGATGTGTGTACCGGTAGCACTTAGATTCTAGAACTTGCGTTAGGACCATTCCAAGGCCACAAGTGAGACTACATTCGTGTAGTTAGATTTACTACATGATAAGAGGCATTAGGATTAACCCATTGTTTTACACCTGTGTTTTTGTTACAATTACATTGGCTACATTGGTCAAGTAATTCTCCCACACCCTTTGCGTTGTACTCATTTTTAGTACACGATACCCCTAGTACACCCCTCAGAGCCTATCTTTTCGTTTCGACCTTTAAGCATTTTACTTAAAGGAAGAATTTGTTACACCCCACTAAAATGTACACCCAAATCGCCTTAGCCTACCTTGTATGCACTCATTTTTAGTGCATTATTGTGACAACAATTGTTTAAACCCAAGTTAATTATCTAATTGATTACATGGTTGCTAAGTCGAGTCATATCCTTGTACATATTGTTTTGGGACGATTGGGACTCATGGGTAAAGTACTAGTGTAATGGAGTAATGGGGAAGAACATCATTTATTACCCCCATATGTGCTAAATGTTTTAAAAGTACTCCAAGTTTTTCAATTATCTTAATTCGAGTCATTAGATTAGTAATTGTAAAGTTATGTAAAAATTCAAGTGTAAGGGGAATGCAACGCCCCTTTGATGTATTATTTTGGATGGTAGGGCAAAAGTGTATGCAAAAAAAAAAAAAAAAAAAAAAAAAAAAAAAAAAAAAAAAAAAATCGAAAAAATCAAGAAAAATACAAAAAAATGAGAAAATGAAAAATAGAAAAAAACATACGGACTACCATCCCGTTTTATTTTATGTTTGTTTTATGTTTTTGTTATTTTGTTATTTCGTTTCTAGCTTAAGATCGAGTCTAGTCTTGGCTTAGCAACATTGTATAGTACATGTAATTGATCAAGATCTTTAACTCGCCACCAGTAAAATATCCCTTATCCAACAAAACCGTGTTTATCATATCCCTACACCTAACATTACAACCCATTTAAAAGCCCTCTTTGATAGTTTATCTTTGGTGCTTACGCCTAGTGGAGGAGGTTTTCGATCCTTTCCCAAGCCTATGGTAATCTATTTGCTATGACAGGTAGTGAGAGATATTTTCCGTTTTCATTTATGAGATTTATTTTGATGACACTTGAGAGATGTGAGTATCTAAACACTACTTGTGAGGTGCTAGTATGTAATCTCCGTGCTTATTATGATTGAAGTGGAACGATTATTTGTTGTAATTACTTTTATGTTAGCATTAAATGACCCCTAACTTGTATTTTGATTAGAATAAAAGCGCATTTGCTTGAGGACAAGCAAATCTCAAGTGTAAGGGTATTTGATGAAGCGAAAAGTGTACCGCTTTTAAGGGGTCATTTAAGCCCGAAATCGTATTTATTTGATCAAATATCGCCCTAAATCGTTCCTTTTGTCATTTTAGGTACTTTTGAGGAGAAATCTGGAAAAGGAGGCATTTTGGACGTTTTTGGAGCATCAAAGTGAAGAAAACGGCAAAGTCTCAAGAATCGGCTAAAAGTTACTCTTGACGGCGTCAGACTTAACTCTGGACGGCGTCATGCCTTGGCAAGAAAAGTGGGATGTGAAATTTACTCATGACGGGCCAGTGAGTTAGCATGTGAATTCTGACGGCGTCACGCTTTAACTAAATCAAGGGCGTCACGGCTTAATTCATAAGGGGACGGCGTCACGTTCAAGAGGTGAGGGCGTCAAGCCTTGATAGGCCAGAACGGATTTTGGAGAATTAAAGAGGGACGGCGTCAAGATGGTCATCCGAGAACCCTAAAAGCGGCGAGGTGACGGCGTCACAATCCATAAGGTGACGCCGTCAGATGCAAAAGTCTATATATAGTTTTCTAATTTTTTGTCATGAAAGAGAGAGCTTAGTGTGTGGAATTTTGGGATAAAACCCTAAGACGATTTTAGCTACTTTTTCAGGGCTTTTAGCCTTGAGATCTTCCATGTTTCATTGAAAGATAAGTTATCAATTAATCATTCAATATGTCTATGTGTTGTTTGATTCTATCTTATGCTTGTCTTTTGTTTAACATGTTAGGCTAATTTTATCTTGTGTTTGCTTAGATCTAATGAAACCTAGCTATTGATTATTGGTTGTTAGTGTGTTGTTAGTTGTATTGGATGATTGTTTATCTATGTTAGGCTTAATAAAACTGGCTAACTTCCTATTCGGTAACTTGCTTGAACGTCTTAAGAAACATGAACCAAACGCGTACTAAAGGTTTTTATGGTTGTATTTAATGCACAAGCGAATTCTAGTGATCCCATGTTAGGAGCTTCCTAGCCGGCTCGACATAGGAGTGAAGTAGGAGCTTGTAGAGTTTGGGGAAGTAAGTACGCCACCCCACGAATGGTATTAAGGAATACACCCGTCATCCACGCAACTAATACACACTAATTAACCGGTAAAAGATAGTTAGGGAGTAAGGAAATCTAAGTAAACACATTTCTCTACACATAAGTTTCTCACCACATTTTCATTTTTGTTATTTTATTTTATTTGCATCCGTAGTAATTTTGGGTTAGTTGACTAGCAACTAATTCCGCCCACTCCTTCAAACCCGAGATTTTACTTGCTTTCATAAAAACTATAAAAACATAAAAAGAATCTTCCTCAACCCTTAGACCTAATTAGAGTAGCCTTTCATACCTAACGAACACTATTCCCTGTGGAGAACGATCAATCCCCCGTACTTACCACTACACTATACTACATCGGTCAGGTACACTGCCTGGTGGGGTTGTAAGCCTCTTGAGATCCCTCGAGAGGTAAAACCTGTTGTAAGGTTACAAAACCACGCAATCAAGTTTTTGGCGCCGCTGCCGGGGAATAGTTATTGTTTAGGTTGAATTTTTATTTTATAGGTCTACTCACTAGATTCCTTTCTAGTGAGATTTTTATTTTATTTTTCTAGATTTTCTTTAGTCTATCTTTTTCTTTGTGTGTTTGTTCGTAATTTCCATTGACTCTTCCGTTCACCATTATGGAGTACGCGAATCCACCATACCACCAACCACAAAGACCATTCTACCCTATTGACATCTCGAATTTCAAACAATATCGAGATGAACCCATATATGATGCATGGACTCGTTTTAGAAATTTACTCCGAAAATTCCCTCATCATAGTTTCGCTTTAGCATCCCTAACCCGAACCTTTTACTATCGTGTTGGCCAATATGACCAAATGCGCATTGAGGATTTTGCCAATGGGGACTTTAGGGAATTAAGTGCTGAAGAAGCATGGGATGCCATAGAAGATTGTGCCCAATATTATTATAGGGTAGACAACCCAACAAACGTTAGTACAAGTCAATTGAATATAAATTTCCTGGATCATGAAACAAGTTTGTTTGGGGATGAATACATTAGTGTTGAGATACCTAAGTGGTTGTCATGTAATGCCATAGTACAAAACAAACACTTAGGTGATCTTGACGTGATGGAGGATTTAGCCGAACATGATCACATTGATCAAAAAGACCTAGGTTTTATGATCGATGACGTTGAATCTCAAGAAACACATGATGAATCTTTTAGGCAATTTGAATATAGCAGTCAGAATATTAAGGATGATCCTTATGATTCGGACATAGAAGTTGAGATGCCTAGAGAAGCACTTGAGATACTTGGGAAAATGTTAGGGTTAGATCCTACTAAAACACATGATGAGGATATAGGTGATCTAGACACAAGGAATGATGAGGTTAGTAACATAAGCCCGCTAAGTACCCCACAAGTCCTACCATCATTTGAGGCACACACACCGCCCGTGACTTACCCGGAAGAAGTTGAGGAGACTATAGGAACCCCAATAGAGGTAGAGCCCTTGGACCAAACACAACTAGAAGAAATAGGTTTGAATGCTTTTAGTGATCACAACCTTTCTTTTAGTTCTATGGAAGTTCCTAGTTTTGATGAACCGGAGCCTAAACCAAAACCGTTACCGAATCTTCCATCCTTAGATGTGAACTTAGGAATTGAATTAGGTCCCGACCCACCCATCAAACCATATAGTCTTAAGTTTAAGGTAGTAGACTCTAAGCCTTGTAGTGAGGAAGACAATATAGGAGTGAAAAATGACCTTACATGTCTACATCACCCATTCATGATTGATCACAAGAAACATTATGGGTTTAAACCGGGTCTATTGGGTCAAGATGGATTCCCAATTAGGAGTCTCTCGAAGTTGTTAGAAAATGATCCCTTTTTAGGAGAAAACTTTAATTCACCCATTGACCAAAGTGAACTAGGTAAGGTTATGATGAAAGGAGCACACCCCTTTGAGCATATAATTCATCCACCACTCTTTCCTCACGTGGCATACTCCTACCGAGCTGGTGTGTATCGCTACTATCACCCGCACTTAATCCTAAGTGTAGGGAAAACCTCTCTTTTATCCATTAAATAAGGGTAGAGTCAGGCTCATGACTCGAACAAAAACAAGCGCTTCTTGGGAGGCAACCCAAGCTTTATTTGCTTTATTTGCTTTGTGTGTTTATTTATTTGTTTGTTTGTTTTTATTTGTTTCCGTATGTGTGTTTAATTTTTATTAGTATTGATTCATGTTCAAAACTAATTTGTGAAAATGCTTCATGTTGTTTTTAACTTCGTCTTAACTACATATAAAGGTATTTTGCAAAAGATAAGTGTAAGGGAAATCTAAATCGGTTTATTAGAACACAAATTAACATGAATCGTAATAATAATAAATTAGCATACATATTAGTGTTTGTTTGAGTCAAATGCTTGTATCGAGTCATAATGATGTTTTGCAGGATTTCCAGGAAGTAAGGTAAAGGTTTTTTCCAGAAATTTTCCGGAAACTAAAAATGAAAATTTTTGTCAGGTCATTTCTGACGGCGTCAGGGGTTATAACCTGACGGCGTCAGATTTAATTTCCAGAAATTTTTGAAAGTTTTGTTTTCATAAAAAGTTTTTATTAAATCTCCAACTTATAATCTCCAGGAATCTGCAAAAATTATCATTCCACAAGCATTATATCCTTATATATAGATTTTATCCCGCCGATGTTATGCAGGTTTTCGTGTTTGCTTTCTCAGGTTTAACAGGTTATTTTGGACAAGGAGATGTTTATGGAATCAAGCTTATGGCGATGCATTAGTCATGGAGCTTCTACATTACCTTGGAAGAAGATTTAACCGTGTAATTTCACTATCCAACGAGCGAATCAGGGGAGTATTTGATTTCATTCTTTTACTTTTTTCTTTTACATCTTTTTATTTTGAACATTGGGGACAATGTTCATCTTAAGTGTAAGGGGAGGGTAAAAGTACGATTTTAGAGAATACAATTGCGCTTGATTTTTGTTTGTTTAATAGTAGATGTGTAATAAAACTGAGAGGAATACTTGTTAAGGTAATTTTAGTGCCAAATTTAAAAATTTTTTACAACATATAGGAGTGAAACTTTAGTTCTAATAAGCGTCTCACGGATAGGAGTTATATGACTAGCACAAAAACCGTACCACTAAAAAATTTTCCACCCCCAAATATGTGAGGTTCGCCCCTAGAATTGGTAGGAAAAGCATTTATGCTATGATGTGTGTACCGGTAGCACTTAGATTCTAGAACTTGCGTTAGGACCATTCCAAGGCCACAAGTGAGACTACATTCGTGTAGTTAGATTTACTACATGATAAGAGGCATTAGGATTAACCCATTGTTTTACACCTGTGTTTTTGTTACAATTACATTGGCTACATTGGTCAAGTAATTCTCCCACACCCTTTGCGTTGTACTCATTTTTAGTACACGATACCCCTAGTACACCCCTCAGAGCCTATCTTTTCGTTTCGACCTTTAAGCATTTTACTTAAAGGAAGAATTTGTTACACCCCACTAAAATGTACACCCAAATCGCCTTAGCCTACCTTGTATGCACTCATTTTTAGTGCATTATTGTGACAACAATTGTTTAAACCCAAGTTAATTATCTAATTGATTACATGGTTGCTAAGTCGAGTCATATCCTTGTACATATTGTTTTGGGACGATTGGGACTCATGGGTAAAGTACTAGTGTAATGGAGTAATGGGGAAGAACATCATTTATTACCCCCATATGTGCTAAATGTTTTAAAAGTACTCCAAGTTTTTCAATTATCTTAATTCGAGTCATTAGATTAGTAATTGTAAAGTTATGTAAAAATTCAAGTGTAAGGGGAATGCAACGCCCCTTTGATGTATTATTTTGGATGGTAGGGCAAAAGTGTATGCAAAAAAAAAAAAAAAAAAAAAAAAAAAAAAAAAAAAAAAAAAAAATCGAAAAAATCAAGAAAAATACAAAAAAATGAGAAAATGAAAAATAGAAAAAAACATACGGACTACCATCCCGTTTTATTTTATGTTTGTTTTATGTTTTTGTTATTTTGTTATTTCGTTTCTAGCTTAAGATCGAGTCTAGTCTTGGCTTAGCAACATTGTATAGTACATGTAATTGATCAAGATCTTTAACTCGCCACCAGTAAATATCCTTTATCCAACCAAACCGTGTTTATCATATCCCTACACCTAACATTACAACCCATTTAAAAGCCCTCTTTGATAGTTTATCTTTGGTGCTTACGCCTAGTGGAGGAGGTTTTCGATCCTTTCCCAAGCCTATGGTAATCTATTTGCTATGACAGGTAGTGAGAGATATTTTCCGTTTTCATTTATGAGATTTATTTTGATGACACTTGAGAGATGTGAGTATCTAAACACTACTTGTGAGGTGCTAGTATGTAATCTCCGTGCTTATTATGATTGAAGTGGAACGATTATTTGTTGTAATTACTTTTATGTTAGCATTAAATGACCCCTAACTTGTATTTTGATTAGAATAAAAGCGCATTTGCTTGAGGACAAGCAAATCTCAAGTGTAAGGGTATTTGATGAAGCGAAAAGTGTACCGCTTTTAAGGGGTCATTTAAGCCCGAAATCGTATTTATTTGATCAAATATCGCCCTAAATCGTTCCTTTTGTCATTTTAGGTACTTTTGAGGAGAAATCTGGAAAAGGAGGCATTTTGGACGTTTTTGGAGCATCAAAGTGAAGAAAACGGCAAAGTCTCAAGAATCGGCTAAAAGTTACTCTTGACGGCGTCAGACTTAACTCTGGACGGCGTCATGCCTTGGCAAGAAAAGTGGGATGTGAAATTTACTCATGACGGGCCAGTGAGTTAGCATGTGAATTCTGACGGCGTCACGCTTTAACTAAATCAAGGGCGTCACGGCTTAATTCATAAGGGGACGGCGTCACGTTCAAGAGGTGAGGGCGTCAAGCCTTGATAGGCCAGAACGGATTTTGGAGAATTAAAGAGGGACGGCGTCAAGATGGTCATCCGAGAACCCTAAAAGCGGCGAGGTGACGGCGTCACAATCCATAAGGTGACGCCGTCAGATGCAAAAGTCTATATATAGTTTTCTAATTTTTTGTCATGAAAGAGAGAGCTTAGTGTGTGGAATTTTGGGATAAAACCCTAAGACGATTTTAGCTACTTTTTCAGGGCTTTTAGCCTTGAGATCTTCCATGTTTCATTGAAAGATAAGTTATCAATTAATCATTCAATATGTCTATGTGTTGTTTGATTCTATCTTATGCTTGTCTTTTGTTTAACATGTTAGGCTAATTTTATCTTGTGTTTGCTTAGATCTAATGAAACCTAGCTATTGATTATTGGTTGTTAGTGTGTTGTTAGTTGTATTGGATGATTGTTTATCTATGTTAGGCTTAAGAAAACTGGCTAACTTCCTATTCGGTAACTTGCTTGAACGTCTTAAGAAACATGAACCAAACGCGTACTAAAGGTTTTTATGGTTGTATTTAATGCACAAGCGAATTCTAGTGATCCCATGTTAGGAGCTTCCTAGCCGGCTCGACATAGGAGTGAAGTAGGAGCTTGTAGAGTTTGGGGAAGTAAGTACGCCACCCCACGAATGGTATTAAGGAATACACCCGTCATCCACGCAACTAATACACACTAATTAACCGGTAAAAGATAGTTAGGGAGTAAGGAAATCTAAGTAAACACATTTCTCTACACATAAGTTTCTCACCACATTTTCATTTTTGTTATTTTATTTTATTTGCATCCGTAGTAATTTTGGGTTAGTTGACTAGCAACTAATTCCGCCCACTCCTTCAAACCCGAGATTTTACTTGCTTTCATAAAAACTATAAAAACATAAAAAGAATCTTCCTCAACCCTTAGACCTAATTAGAGTAGTCTTTCATACCTAACGAACACTATTCCCTGTGGAGAACGATCAATCCCCCGTACTTACCACTACACTATACTACATCGGTCAGGTACACTGCCTGGTGGGGTTGTAAGCCTCTTGAGATCCCTCGAGAGGTAAAACCTGTTGTAAGGTTACAAAACCACGCAATCACTTGTGAAATCTTGATAGTGATGCGCCGTATGTAATAAGCAAGATGCGGCGTATCTGGAGCAGAATGTCTTGATCTTGTATATTTCAGTAGACTCTTAACTTCATGCTTGTTTTGCTCCATAATTAGTCCAAAATCGCCAAGTTTCACATAATACTTGTTTTTTACCTGAGAATTACAAAAGTAATCATTAACGTATCAATTCTCACAGATAATATAATAAAACAAGTCAAATAAATAGGATAAATGATGGTAATAAAATGTACTTATTTGAGTTCATCAGCTGTCTGCGAGCTTTCTCCTACCTCGAAGACCCGTGGTGGCGTGGGGAAATTGGGAGTAGGTGATCGGGGTAGAGCACTATACCGGGCGATGATGGCCCTGACTTCATCACTAAGTTCAAATGGAACGAATGGAGGAGTGAAGCTGGTTGATGATGGTGGTGGAGGTGAGGATGTAGGGGCAGGTGGTACATAAGTGGGTAGCATGTAGGGATGTAGTAGTGGTGATGATGACATAGGCACGGGAATAATTCTTCTTCGTGCTGTTCTCCGGATTCCATCTGAGGAAACTGAGGGTATCTCTGACGATGATAGAGGCGGGAGTGTCTCCGTAACCGAAGGAGAATCTGGCTCGGATGGCTCTTCGTCTGCAGATGTGCGACCTCTCTTTCTGGTCTGCATGTATGGATCATCAGGAAACGGTGTGACATCAGGCATCAAAGTATCCTCAGATGGCTCTTCGGAAGGATCTGACTCCGTATCATGCCCAAAGGCTGAAGAGATCTCAGGTACCACGGTAACATCTTCTGATGGATCCAACTCCGTCTCCCGTCTAGGTACTGGCGTAATGTCGGGTACTGTCGCGATGTTTTCGTTATCCGAGTCCGACATGAGAGTGATAGAATGAGGAGGGGAAGTCATAACTCTGTAACCACCCGATAATTATGAATATTTCACTAAGTAACTAAATAATTAACAATAAATCATGTATAAATAACGTTTCAGTGGCGTCGTGGCACGGAGGACTTTGGTTAAGTTTGTGAAAATTGGTTATAGTTTAGGTTTAAACCTTGTTCTCTATAACCATGAGCTCTGATACCAATCTGTAACACCCCCGTTTTCGATATATGCAGCGGAATATAAGTTGGGGTGTTACTTCAAGTATCACAGTCATGAGAATAGAAAACGACTCGAAAAGAGACGTTTTAAATAAAATTGTTATCATTCATTTATTTAAATCAGAGTTACATATAGAGGTCCCAATGGGAAGTTCGGAAATACGTTATAAAAGATACATTATTCATTGAATGATAACAAAGTGGACACTCTTATTATAAGAAGAAAGTCCACAGCCACTCCGTGCCAAGTCATACTTCTAGTTACCTGAGATAAAACATGCTAAAAAGTCAACACAAAGGTTGAGTGAATCCATAGCGTTTAAAGTTATAATCAGTTTGAACACAAGCTAAGTAAAAAGTAATCAGTAATATCACAGTTCGGTATATTGCACTAAGCCTCATGACACGCAATGCGTTAACAGGTTTAAGTATTACCAACATAATTAAATGAAAGTAATATTGCCCCCGAGTAGGAGTCTGCCAAAAACTCTTTATAGAACTCAAATATAATGCATTTGTCTATCCGGCTATCACTAAGGACATCCATCCGGCTAGTACAAATGGGTCGTCAGGCCAATAGATCTATTCACTATATTCGCGCTCACCCGCAGGTGATTAATGGCGCATGATATGAGGGTCTTTTTAAATAGGCAACAGTTAACTTAGGCAATAACAATCAGGAAAGCATACAGAAAAATACTTGTGTTCGGTTTAGTAGCATGTATCTCCCCACAAGTTTAGAAAACGTATAAAAAGTGGGACTATGAACTCACCTTGACAATCTGGATGGAAAACAAAGTTAAAAAGACTTGCTAAGCGTCTCCGGCACGCAACCTGGTTCGGTATGTCAAGTTTCAGTAATCGTATTTCAATATATATAAGTTTTAGTATTCTGTTTCGTAACGTTTTGGTTGACGATTATTTGTTAAAATGAGACAATATGAAGTCTCTTCAAAAGTTATCTAAGATTTTATCTGATTTCATATTTTATGTTTTTGTTTTTGCTTCGTGCGTTAAATATATCCCCTTTGTTCGTTACCGAAGTAAATGTATATTGTTTATTAGTTTTTATTTGAAAACATATTTAAAAATATATTTCTAATAATAGTTATAAGATATTACACATTTTACCCTTATAGTTTCATGTATTGACAGTTAATACTTCTGAACTTTCATAAAATGACAATTTTTACCCCTCAACTTTTATAAAATTACAATTTTTACCCCTCAAATTTCATAAGTTGGCAACTTTTACCCCTCAACTATGGTGAAATGACAATTTCTACCCTACAGTTTCAAAATTGACACTTTTTACCCTTTAACTGCATGTCGACATCAATTAAAGTCCAAGTTATAAAACTAGTTGGAGTTTTGGCAGAAAATACCCTCCAAGCATTTTTGGCGTTACATTCGACATCCTTATTTTGTTAAAACGCGTTTTAAGTAGCTGGAAAAGGCACGACTTTCTACGACTCCTTTATACACTTTATTATCAACTTAGTAACATCTTATTTACAGCTTATGGGCTTATTATTCGAGCTTATAAGCTTGAATCAATTTATATATATACGTTCGAAAAAGTTGGCGAGGGACAGTTTTGAGACGCGAACAAAAGCGAGGCATGGCAATCATTTTGCAATGTTCTTTTTCCTATAATTAGCTATCTAGGTGGTCTTATTGCTGGCAAGTTTTCAGAATTTTTAAAGATCATTTGATGGTCGAAACATAGGTGCCAAGTTGGGGTCCTGGGGCGGTTTTGCGACAGAAAAGAAAGGAAAAATTTGTTCGGTTCTTGGTATATACATGTCCTAACTGGTTTTCAACGTACATTAACATGATTATGAACATGTTTAATCAACCTCTAAAGTATTTTAGAGTTTCCTTGATTTTTAATATTAAGAAAAATAAAATTAAGGGTGTGTTTGGTTGCTCGAAAAAGAAAGGGAAAACTTTGGTTTTTAGTTTTTAGGTTTACGCCATTATTTTTATCACTTGTTAACATGATTTTAAACATATCTAGTCTATCCTTTATGTGTTCTATGGTTTCTTGATGCAAAAAAAAATGAATTAGGGTTTGTTCGGTTTGGTTCGACAAAAAGAGAAAAAGAAAGAAAACATGCAATTTGGCCTAGATTGCTAGTAAGCTATATTTAGTGATATATTTTAAGTGTTTTCAAGTTTACAAAAGGTAAGGAAGAGAGTTAGAATGCTTACTTGTTGGTATGTTCGATTTTTGGGATATAGTGGTCGAATAGTTGGAAAATTTTCACACTAAAGCTTCAACTCCTTCTAAGCCCTTCTAGGATTTTTCTTTAGTTCATAAATGGTCTAGTGAATCAGTAGTAATGAGAGTATGGTTGGTTTTGTGTGGGTTCAAATGATATGAAAAAGAAATAGGGCGTTTGGTTTATTATTTATAGAAGGGGATGAGTTAGGGTTTCTAGAGGGCTAAGTCATCATGTTATGGGATTAGTGATGGTGAGGTGTGTTAGGCTTCTTTAGACGCCACATGTGTGGATAGGAGGAAGGTTGCTATGTGGAAAAACCCTATCCTTCTATTTTACCTACATTGTTTGACTAGTTTAAGATTTTAAGAGACAAGATCATGTGGAGGTTTATGGGACTTTGGAAGATAATTTGTGGTATATATGTTGCTTGGAGATTTGAAAAGAAAGGGTTTAGTTTGATCTTTGTTGGATTCGAACTAGGGATTAGAATGTGGATCGAATAGCTTTAGGGAGTGGTACTATGGTTATAAAGTGTTGTACACTAGTGTTTTTTGTAAATAACAAGTTAGCTTTTAGGGTTTTGGTTTAAGTATTTGTCAATTAGAAATCTAAATTAGAGTTTACATATATATATATATATATATATATATATATATATATATATATATATATATATATATATATATATATATATATATATATAGCACGAATTATTATGGAAATAAAAGAAATGGATTTGTGCCTTAAAGAGTTGTACCATAAGCTTAGTAGAGTTGTACTAGGGTTTTAGAAATATGGAAAATATGTATTTAGGGTTTTCTTAAGTTAGTTTAATTATAAGTTAATTTTATTAAGTTTTAAAAGTATATAAATGAGATTTTAGGTTTTTATGAATTGAATGGTTGTACATTAGGTTTTAGGGACTTGTACTTATATTTAGTAAGTTTAAGAAATTTATTTTTAAGGTTAGTGCATGAAATACCTGTGTAACAATTCATATTTTCCGGGTCATTATTTAAGCACTTTCTTTCACTTGTTATTAAATTTCATGGAAATTGACAATTACAAGTAACTTGTTAGATTAGCTCGCGTACGCCGTTAAATGAACAATTAACTGGAACCGACCCTAGACTGTGCTCAGTCTACATGTTTTAGACATTTTTATTTCACTTCATACATATTTCAAAAGTCATATTGTTATTTTTCTATTATTACGTAAACTTTGCACATTTTATGTTTTACGCGTTTTTGGCTCGCGGTTTGAACTTTAAAGACATTATAACGCTCCGGAAGGCTCGGAAAATTTATGAAACATCAAATTAGGTCAATTTAAGTTAAATTTAACATTTTTATGAAAATAGTATCTTCATGACATTTATTTTCACAAACTATGCATAAAACGTTACCGGTTTAGCCCCGTTGGCCTTCAAACTCACTCCGCGACTTATGATACTTGTACAAATCATGTATGTTATGTATTTTTACAAAATGATAAAAGAAAATGCATCTTGAGACCCACAAAAAATGCCCCCCCCCCCTTCCCTTTATCTACTTACACACTCATTAATCCTTTTCAATACCAAGAAACCTCATTATTGTTCCTTACATGCAAATCTCAATATCACCCACCATTTCTCTCTCAAAACTCTGCATTTCTCCCTTTAGTTGCTATTGATGTTGTGGGTTTCATAGGCCAAGAACACCTTTGAAATTTTTTTTCCCTAACTACATTAGTGCTAGACTTGAAGATCCTTGTATACTAGTAAGTTTCCCCAATTTATTCCATCTCAATTCCTAGCTTTTCTTATGTTTATTAAAGATTTTTCTAGACTAAGCAAACAACTCTTGCATGTGTTAATCTAGATGGTTTGATTCAAGATCTTATAGGAAATAGGGTGTTCGATAATTGGTTAGGTTTGATTGAGTTGTTAAATGCAAGAGTTTGATGGATTCATATGAGTTTTGATGATGTTTCCATGTGTTTTGTTATAAAACTTATTAGATCTACAAAATAATTTTGATACTCCTGGAATTTTTGAGTCTTTAACTAATTAAATGGTAGTGATGATGGAATATAGGCATGCATTGGCTCAAAAACCCATTTATTAGGCTTAAAGTAGATCATTGTCATTGGCCCATATCTGTCCCAGATTTCATCCAACAAAACGACTTCACCATTTTGTCCTCAGAAGGTTTTAAGCAAAAATAAAAATATTAGGAGTTATCCTCAGGTCTTAGGATCATTTCCCTGAAAACCTTACCTCTTAATTCATCCCGATGATTTTTGGAGAAAATCCACACTAAAACTGGTCCAGGATTTGTATGTCAGACTTGATAGGCTATTTACTCTAAACTATCGCAAAAAACACTAGGTTGATGAAAACATAAAAGTTGGAGCTAAGACCTGTAGAAAACTTTTTCCACATGCCATGTGTACATTAGACCTGTAGATAAAAAGATACACCCTTTTTGCTAAACTCATCAATAAGAAGACATTGATGAGTCCATCATTAGACGATACACGGATTCGGGTGAGCCGTACGGTTGTTGCTGTTGTTGTTGTTGGTGGTGGTGGTGGTGGTGTCATTGTTGTGGAGGTGGTTGTTGTTGTTGTTGTTGTCGTTGGTTATTTTGATAAGGGGGAATAAATGGATGATTCGTAGGACGATTTACATAAAATGGATTGTCAGTTTGTTGTTGTTGAGATTGTTGTGATTGATAATAAAAACTAGGAGGTCGGAAATTAATGTTTGGTGACATACCGGAGTATAACTATTTAGAGACATAGTGGTAAATTGGAAATTTCATCCATGTTATGAAGTTCTCAGTAATGTAAGGCCTTGATTTTCATATACTATAGTGTCATACCTTTCTAAGTATATAAAGTTCATAATTTTAGCCTTCACGGTTTAGAAATGGCAACCCGATTAGTGCGGCAATTTTATAAAAATTTCCATCAGCTTTGCATTTTAAACCATATAAGCTTTTATAAACACCATTTTTGACCCATGACTTGTTATAAACTTTACAACAAACTTATATTATGGCTAAATAAATATAAGATACCAAAGAAAACCGAGTATAAATGTTACTTAATATTTCCCCGAGCCTAAGACGTATTATATTTTCTATATAGGTCCTTAGTGGTTTCGCGGTTTTTCCGTCGTACTTATTTTCTGATCGCCATCACTACATCGTTACTGGTGAGTAATCACAACCCCTCTTTTACTATTTTTCACTATATTTTTGGGGTGGAATGCATGATTTATACTTGAACTAAATTGATTATTATTTTATGAACACTATTATTCGAACCCTTTGACTTGATTTTGAACCCTTGGACTATTTTGAACTTGTATGACTTGGTTTGAACCCTTTAACTTATTTTGAATCCTTTTGACTTGTCTTGACCTTAGAACTTGTTTTGAACTCCTGAACTTGACTTGAACTTTTGAACTCGACTTTAACTCTTGAACCTAATTATGAACATATGACTTGTTTTGAACTTAATGTGTTGTACGCACTAAATACAAAGTCTCCCTATGTGAACGGAGCGGCAATATAAAGTCTCCCTTTGTGAACGGAGCGGCAATATAAAGTCTCCCCTGTCGACGGAGTGTCCTTGATTTATTATATACATGGTGCTTTTAATGTGAACTTGTTAACCATATGTGCTTGACTATAAAATGTACAATCTTCTAGGCAATTGTTTGTGAAAACACAGGTTACAAGTCTTGTATGGGCGGGACATGTAACTGAGTGGTTTGTGTCACACCCCCAAAATTTGTGTTTGCAACGGAATGAAATTCCGGGGGCGTGATGTTCTCAGTCACAAAGTACAAGGAAAAAAGAACGACCTCTAAGTGAGTCGTTTTAAAACAAGCGTTTGATTTAAAATTAAGTTTTATGAGATATAGTTATCATAGTTCACCATCAAAATGTAAGATTTTTAATACATAATCAAACGCTTAAGTAGTGCAAAGACCATCCTCATCATGATGTGCTTCCAAAATGTGACTTTAGTGCTCCACACAAAGATGATTATTATCGCCTAATTACCTGAGAATACACGCTAAAAGGGTCAACATAATTGTTGGTGAGTTCATAGGTTTAAGTAAATAAGTAAAGTGCGGACCACAAGATTTCAATAGCATGACAATCACAATAAATATAACGTCATAGCCAAAAATATATAAATTCAATGCTCTAAGCTCATGACCCCGAAGCTCGACGAATTGGTATGCAATTAAGCACAATAATAAATGCCCCAAATAAGTGTTTGCCAGACACTCGGAAATAATCCGAATGATATGCGTCCGTTTACCCAGTTGGCGCGACCAACCCGGACGGGGTGTCAACCCAAATAGATCTATTCATAACATCCGCGCTTACAAGTAATTAACGGTTCATGATTCAAAGGGGACTTTAATGGCAATGCGGTAACTTAGGCAAAGAAACAGTTTTAGTACTTGTGTCCGTATGTAAAAAAAAGCAGTGTATTCCCACCCCGAGGGTTTAGAAATCATATAAATAAACAATGTAAAATCGGGGATATGAAACTCACCTTAGCAAAGCAAATCTCGTTTGGTATTATGTAAACGGCAATATAGGTCCAATAACTCTAATCGCGACCTAAATATACATATGTCTTAGGTTTCGAAATCAAGGTCAAGCATGCAAGTCATACCTTACATTATCACTTGTACATGTCGTCGCATCATTTGTTGTCAAAATATAAATACGTCATTTTGATCCTTTATTAGAATTTTCCACATAACTTGTCTATTTTACAATCAAGTTTTATTTGCCGCGTTAATATTTATTTCAAAGTTTTCTAATGCACCTAATATGTACATACATGGTTCTATCGTTTTTGTTTACTTCATTTCAACCAAAATACCCTCAAAATGGTCTAAAATTAAGTACTAAAAGTTCCGCCAGCTTTATTTTAGCACTTACATGCTGTCAAGAATGTTGGAATATGTGAATCATAAAAATACTATAAACACATAAACATCACAAGTATGCGCAGCGGAAAGATCTACAATAACATGTAAATTAATTAACTAAATAATAAATAGATGCGTACCTTTTGTGCACTATCAAGAACAAGGTATAAACCCTAATTAGGGTTTATGTGGAATCGTCTACACCTTAGTCGAATAGGGTAAGTAACACTTCCAAGATCACAAGCTAAAGTAAGCTTGTACTCCGTTCCTGTACACACGTATTACTAGTGTCTCAAAGTGAAAAGCTAGGTTCAAGATCACAAGTAAAACATCACAACACCTAGGGTTTGATGTTCAATATTACATGATCGAAACCTACTAACAAAAAATAAGAGTCAACTAATAAATGTACATATACTGTGCAAGCATAGTACACACATTAATAATGCATGCACATGCCTAGTATATCACATTAACTCTTTTACTGTGCATGCTAAATTGTCAGTATGTATTTGTCAGTGGAAGTGGAGGAGAACCGATTTTGATAATCGGTTAGGGATTAAATGTTATATCTCGCACGATTAAATGGAGCTATTGAGGTGTTTATATACACTCCAAACTTGCTCACCAAGTTTGAGTCTAACACCTCCTCAAGTTCCATAAATCGACACTCAACCCCCTCCACTTTCCTTGTTCGATCATATAAATATTTGTGATTTAATAATTAATCATAAATCATTATATTAATTATTAATACATTGAGACTCATACGTAATGTGTGCAATCCCGAAGTCTCGGGTTCGAAACCGGACATACAAATATTAATATTTATACACAAACTCTAACAGCTCCCACTTGGATAAACATTAATATAGTAATGACATGGGTCAGCCTAGCTTTACCTTCCCAATGCCCCCAGCTCGATCCGAGTTGTGGTTCTCCTGGAAAAAACCACGTGATGAAATTAATCATCATACTTATCCTTTTGTTACTAATACCGCGTTAATTTGGATATGGATCTTTGTCATTCCATAATTAACTATTATGTTTCTCGTTATTATCGATTGATCAAGATTACCAAAACATCTGAACGTATTTCAGATAGACTTTGGGTATGGCCATACAAACATCTTGTCAACCCTACGAGGGGCCCAGCAGTATTATACTTCAAAACAAATTTGAAGGAACAAATCCTTTATTGACTACGAGCATAACCCTTGAATTTCACATCATTTTCGAAAATTGCCCTTATAACTACCTTTTACGGTTAGCGTTAGACCATCTTACAGAAAATGAGCTACATTCTCGGCAGTCACCTGGTATCTCAAGTCTGAGGATAAATATTCATGATTTACTTAATGACGACGATCCATAAAGTATAATCATGTGGTTGGGATAAGTCCTATATTCAATTTATCCATATTGAATATCATGTGATATTGGTGTCTCAACCTTACAGTACATTCTACCAATCCTCACATTTGTCTTTATTCAATGATATTCCCATATCATTAATTGACAATGGACAATTTAGAATAACATAAGTTATTCACGGATTTAAACATGCAAATATAGGATACAATATTATAAATGATAATAAATGTTATCCGCACTTTATTTCATTAAAATAATATTGTTTAACATCCCTTATCCAAATACTAACTAGATCAATGCATGATAATTCTCATTAATGAATTATGCCACAAGTCATGTTCCACATACTTGTTGACAAGGCATAAATCAACTAATGTTGATCTATCAGAATTTTGAGAATACTTATTTCATATAATGAAATTCTTGTATGTGTGCATTCATCTATCTAGATATTGCCACATACTTCATAAAATGCGTGACATCCTCATGCACGAATTTATGACAATTAAACTACCAAACCTTGTAGTTAAAGTATTCTAATTCTTTATGTATAATGCAACTATGCTCATTATGAGCATAACTAGTACACATGGTTTCCTAATGAGGATGAGCTCCCACCATGACTAGTATTGAGTGTCATCTCAATCTTACTAGCATCATTGTATCAATCAACATATGCGTTTTTTTATTTTAAAGTTCCGTAAACTTTAATATCCATCGTGTAATGTTTGATATCTTCAAATCCTTCAAGATTTGACCATAATATCAATCAAGCAATAACTTGCCATATGGTTCATATTTAGAATTTTGGAGCAAATCCAGGCTGAGGATGTAAATTCTAAACCATATCCATTACACTTAAATTTCTAATAATTTTTAATTAGATACTAATGTTGTCAATCATCTTGCATCCAAGCATGATACAACAAGCAACATGATGTACATGAATAATCATTTCGTCAGCCTTAGATTTATTCACGTCATATCTTTTTCAAGATATGTTTCTATCTAGATCTTCTAATAGAATATCATGTTCTTTTAGAATCAGTTATTTTACCGCTTATGTTTATAATCAAATAAACATATATTTCAAGGTTTTATTTTCTATATGAAGTTTCATTCCAAACTAAAACTTAACATATAAATGTTAATGGAATGTTACTTCCTATATGTTATACAACATATATGAAATAAGAAAATAAATACATCACTCCCACTAGCTTTCAGGAATATTAAGAAATATCTTAATTTTAATTATAAATCAAAACTAGATTTAATAACTAAAAATAAGTATATCTCCTAGATGCATGCAATAATCCATTCACGAATGATTTGCATTTTGCATACTACTAAAGATTATTTGAATTCAAACACTCCTTTCAATTACTTTTCGTCCTCGCTCAAGTAATTATTAAAGAAAGAGTTTTGACATTCCATTATTAATTTCATATAAATGAAACTAACAATGACAATCATAATCTTTATATATTTAATGTGCTTAGAAAGAATTTCAATCACATTTAATTGCTTATTTGTGATTGATAATCTTTTCACATATTAAATATGTATACAAATTTGTCCATTCTGATTTCTACACAAGAATTTAAATCTCTAGGATTTCCATTTCCTTTGCAGAAATTCATTTCCATTCTATAGTGTAACTATAGAGTTCAAGATTAACTACGTTTCCAAACTAGTTATCTTTTTGGACTGCATCTAATTATTCATAGTATGAGTAATTTGCCAAATAACATTTGCAATTTATTAACAGGCATATCACGATCCTGTAACTCATAACCCTCAACATATTCTACAAATATTTGAGATACCCTTACGGATCTATGAATAAGAATTCCATCATCTTGAGATTTAACACTAACATGTTAAATCCTCATTATGATTTTGCTAGTGTATTTAGAAGATTATGTATCTTGTAATTTTTATCTTTTGAAGATAAAACTCCCACTCTCCTTTTGCAATTTATAGATTACCTATAAATGCTTAGCCAATAGAGCAACACAAACATTGTTCTCTTTTGGGACTTTTACAAATACATATTAACAGTTCCTAATCTTAATTTGTTAATAACCTACCCAACAAGTAGTTTAACAAATTCTGAACTTCAATTTTAAGACTTAATGTGATTCAACACATTCCATAATCAATGGTGTCTTATTAATCTTCTAGGTTGGAGTCAAATTGAGTATATCTAATCCATACTCAATTTTCTAACCTTGATATCTTTTAGGAAGATTAGAAGATATAATTATCTTTAATCAAACAATTTTTCAAGAGTTTGATTTTCCTAACTGAACATACCATAAACTTATGTATTTCATTTAGGATTAATATTGTAAGTTAATCTTACAATATGTAAGATAAATATATTTTGTTTTGGCTTACCCATTTACCATCTAAGTCAATTTTAATGGTACAATAGATTTCCAAGCTAATTGCATACTCTATAACATAAGTGCCTTTTAGCCCAAGCCACTTAATTTCTATGTCTTACCAAAAAGACATAAACTGTTATAATCCCAATATACGTTATTGATCATTGATCAACTCAATGACTTCTTGTATATGTCTTTAATTAAAAACATAACAAGTTAACGTCTTACTTTGTTATAAGTCTTATAACAATAAAAGACTTCATATTTATATCTTTATACTAAAATATAAATATGCATAACTAAAGTAATTATGAAAACCACAACTTGGTTTCAATAGTATTTCAAGTTAATTTATTTACTTCATATATTTATGTCATTCCAAGAATACATAAACATCTAAATATGAAGTAGTATAAGATTACTTCATTTATTTATGTCATTACAACAATACATAAATATTTGCATTTGAAGTAGTCTTATTATCATATCGACACTTGTTCTAATAATTATCTAATTTTAGAAACTTGTAAATTAACATAGTTTAATCACATCAGCTGAGGCTGATAAAATGAAAGTATGTAATTTACCTTGTCATTAATATCTAGTAATGAAAGTAGATATTAACTTCAAAGTGTTCCATAAATTAGAATGTGTATAAAACACATTAGAACATTGATCTCTTACCTTACAGTCAAGAGAACCCTATAAATCATATTTCTTTATGTTGTTGCTTGCACACAATATAGATTTCTCCCACTTGTGCATGGAACAACATCACGTATCAGATAAACAACACGTCAATCGTTTGCTTATTTGATCAATATGATTGTGTCATAGATATAAGTAGATATAGAATCACCTCGTCTAGTAAGGAAACGTACACGACTATCCTTAATACCACAAGTGTCTATAATTAGAAAGTATTTATCTCAAGAGATTCTAGAGATAATTCGGGAAACTACCAAGACTTGTAGCTCCCACTGAATTTAAGATCACTACATGAACTCATTATTCAGTAATTACAACACAATGCTCCCACTGGGTTTGACAACATTGTAAGTGTTGCATTACCAGTAAAAGCAAATAGCGTGTTGTTTACTTTCCTACATCTTTGATGAATCCCTTACGTAATACATACTAAGGTACTTCAAAGAACGTATTCTACTTTGTGAATGATGGAATATCCATCAATGCAATTAACTTGAAAGAATTGGGTATGCAATTTCTTCCTTAGTTAGGTCTACCATCCCCATCATGGTATGTAGCACCTTTAAATGGTTAAAGCATAATAACTAGATCAAACATTCTAGTTTGCCTTTTACCAATTTTGCGGTAATTAGTCTAGTTTCTAATTTAATAACTCCTAACCATGCAATTTCTTAAGAATTCGCCATGAGTTATTTCTTAGAATTTAGACAATTCTAATTTTCCTATTATGCCTTTCTCATCCATGAAAAGGAATAGGATTAGGTCTCACTCTTCACACGGAAAGTGGACTCGGTTTATTCTTTTCAGTAAAAATTGACTCTATCCAAAACCCCTACGGGTGTAGATCAATTTACTACTAAAAGAAAACCCCACGTTTACGGTTTTAACGTTGCATTAAATACATTAAAAGAATTTTCAAAATTCAATTTAGTATTTTTGATAATAACTTTTCAAGAAAATTAAACACCCACGGTAAATAAAATTTCACCATTTAATTTTCATTGAAAAATAGGATCCAAATTGACGTCGTTTCATCACATCAGCTGAGGCTGCTAGCAATGAAAGTACTCAATAAGGTAGAGCTGCACTCAATTGCCAATATCCGATTGCACTTCCTAGAATCATGGGACTTACATTATTTTGCCAACATCAGTTGCAAATGTAAGCATGTTTCATCCCCAAATCTTTATGCCTTGACGCCGTTTCATTACATCAGCTGAGGCTGCTAGTAATGAAAGTGCTCAATTAAGTTAACCAATTTAAAAACGTGTAAATTGACGCCGTTTCATCACATCAGCTGAGGCTGCTAGCAATGAAAGTGCTCAATTTACCCCTTGATTCCCATTCTTTGAATCATTACATTCAGCTGAGGCTGCTAGCAATGATAGAATGTCATCTCAGGTGTTTCCGTATTAATTGGTTGGCATATTACTTAAATTTTAAGGGTATTATATATTTTGATGTGTAATCAAAAAATATGTACAAAGATGTCATGCATTCATCTTTGTATCATATATGTTTTCAAAAACAAAACCGTTTACTCATTCGTAGCTCAAACCATCAAAGTTTTTAATTGAGGCGCTGAAAAACTTACAGCTTTGCCTTAAGATGCTTCGTATTTATCGTGGTGTACTTGGTAAGTCTAAAATTGACGCACAGGCGGGCGTAGGGACGACAGCCGCCGAAGCTGGTTAAAATCGTGCCCCTCTAAGGTCACAATTTAATGCGAACCAACCTAGAACCCACTTTTTAGTTTGCCAATTTTAGGTCCGCCGCTTCGACCACTTAGTACAGTCGCAATCAATCAACTAAAAAACATATGATTTTCTTGCTAAAACAATTTTATGTGGTAAATTTATTATTGCTAGTCTCGCCTGGGAGCAAATTACCATGCGAAGCGAACCACTGTCGGCACATAAGACTTTGCAATAAAAGGATTTACCACAAAGGTTTCATAGTTATTAGTCTTATTTATTTTTATTATGAAAATTACCCTCTTATGTGTTGCAATCCATCATAATATATAAACACAAAAGATCAAGTAATTACAAAAAAAATAATAATAAACACATAATAACAAATATATGATCATCCACGATATCATATAGCCACATGCAAACCTTTTTCAATAAATCCTAATATTAATTCTATGTGAAATTTTAAATGTATGTAACTAACAAAACTCCCATTGGTTTTCGAGCTCATTGTGCCCAATGGTCCACAGACACCAAATAACTTGGCCGCGTAAGTTTTGGTTAGTTAGATACCACATTGCACATAACTTATTAATTAATATATATTGAGGTCTTCCCCAATTTAAGATTTATTTAAATCATGTAGCAAATAATTCAATACAAAATCAAACAAACCATTCCATGACAAAATATGCAAGATTTTGTCATGGATCCCATATTGCACATATAATCATGTTAACACATATTATCATGTCAATATATCCTGTACGCAATCTAATTAATTAATTAACGACGTCACATAAGGTACTCATTAATTAATCCCTAAAAATTGCATGCAATCCTAGGGTTTTCTACAAGTTTTCTACAAAAACTAAAACCCTAAATTTTAATTATAGGGTGTCGACCCTAATTAGGGTTTTCAACAAAAAACAAACCCTAGATCATTAATTGCATGTATCTAATTAAAGATTCAATTTTTAAGGTTTTATGTAATCAATTACATGTTAAAAACCCGGCTCATGATGCCACTGTTGGAATATGTGAATCATAAAAATACTATAAACACATAAACATCACAAGTATGCGCAGCGGAAAGATCTACAATAACATGTAAATTAATTAACTAAATAATAAATAGATGCGTACCTTTTGTGCACTATCAAGAACAAGGTATAAACCCTAATTAGGGTTTATGTGGAATCGTCTACACCTTAGTCGAATAGGGTAAGTAACACTTCCAAGATCACAAGCTAAAGTAAGCTTGTACTCCGTTCCTGTACACACGTATTACTAGCGTCTCAAAGTGAAAAGCTAGGTTCAAGATCACAAGTAAAACATCACAACACCTAGGGTTTGATGTTCAATATTACATGATCGAAACCTACTAACAAAAAATAAGAGTCAACTAATAAATGTACATATACTGTGCAAGCATAGTACACACATTAATAATGCATGCACATGCCTAGTATATCACATTAACTCTTTTACTGTACATGCTAAATTGTCAGTATGTATTTGTCAGTGGAAGTGGAGGAGAACCGATTTTGATAATCGGTTAGGGATTAAATGTTATATCTCGTACGATTAAATGGAGCTATTGAGGTGTTTATATACACTCCAAACTTGCTCACCAAGTTTGAGTCTAACACCTCCTCAAGTTCCATAAATCGACACTCAACCCCCTCCACTTTCCTTGTTCGATCATATAAATATTTGTGATTTAATAATTAATCATAAATCATTATATTAATTATTAATACATTGAGACTCATACGTAATGTGTGCAATCCCGAAGTCTCGGGTTCGAAACCGGACACACATATATTAATATTTATACACAAACTCTAACAAAGAATTCATTGATTGCGGCCACAATCTTTTGGCCATAACTTTCGCATCGTAACCCCGTTTATTAAGTGTGACCTATCCACGCGAAGGTATTTTAGTGTACGCTAGGTTTTTCAAGGTCTCGGCTTGCCTAAATATTATTTACATCTCTGTTTTCAGTCTCTAAAATCCGGACAGAATGCATGTTTTTCAGATTTTTCAGAAAATGTTTTTTTTCGTCGTTTAACTTCAAAATAGCGTATCTTTTTCGTTATAAGCCCGTTTTAACTCATTCAAGCGACCACGTTTTCGTTATTAAGTCTATTTTCTATATTTCTAACCCAAAGACACCCCTGAGTTACCGATTTTTCCAGATTTGGTAAAGTTGGACAGATTGCTTATTTTGAGTGTCAAAGTCTACTTTCTAACCTTCTAGTCTATCTATACTCTTAACCAAAATTCCAAATCTCATCCTAGATCATCCATCAACTTCCTAACATAACAATAGTGATCTAGACTTAAGCTTAACTATATTCAAGCCCATGAAATAAATTATCAAACATGTCAAAGTATACAAGTTTATTAATGTTCACATTTATAAGGTTTCTTACCACCACTTTTTATGGATAGTTTTCTAGCAAATTTTCTTGTAACAACATGTTGTCAAAACATTATCTTTACTAAAGGATCATTAATGTTTGTAAGTTTTCTTCAACATGTACAAATGATAATGGGTAATGAGACTTGGTCAAACATGTAAAAATGTAAGAACCATGAAATGTAAGTAAGTATCACTTACAAAGATGATTGTGAAGAAAGAATTATAAATCACTAGATTAACCACAATGCTTGTGCTCTAAACCCTTGTTAATAAGCCCTAGTACTCCTTGATTTATGCCACAACAAGTTTTGCTCATCTTGCTCCCAAATGAGTGTGTCGACTTATGTAGTAAAGAGTAGGGTGATATTTTTTTATTTTTTTTTTTTTGTTGGCTATTAGAGTGGAAAATGAAGTCTAGGTTATGTTATTTATACTTGAGATATTTCAAAGATATAATAATGAGTCAAAAGTCATGATTTTGGTCCAAGGGGGAGGGTGGCCGGTTAGGGGGCTAGGGGAGGGGACATGGAGACACTTTTGGTGGCTTAGCCACAAAAGTAGAAAAGTTTAACTCTCTTTGTGGCTAATGTCATGATTATGTTTAATATGTATTACTAATTAGGGACAAAGCAAGAGGGGGGGGGGGGGGGGGGCGGCACTTAAATGAAAATAGGAAATATTAGTGTAGTTTGATACAAAATGTGTATATTGTAGGTATCGGGTGTTAAAAATATGTACCGGTTGTTGTTTCGGCACTTAACGAAAAATATACGTAAGTTATAAAGAAAATACTTTGGGTGTCAGAAAATATTTCTGGAACTTTTTTAATAATTTTAGAAGTATAAAAATGCCTTGAAAATAATCGTTGAGAAAATCGGGTATGTCGGGTGCTAGATGTTGAATAAAAATTAACGTTTGTTGAATTTTAAAACCATAAGTAACTAAAGAATAGAAATTTGTTTTATGGTTTAGAATTGTGAAATGGAGTAGGAGCAAGATACTGGAGCATTGTGGACTAAATTTAACTTAAGTCTTAGTGCACTTAGAATTTATTCTAGGCTTTCACGTCGGTTCAAGTAAAAAGTCTTATGTAAAATGTTTTCAAATAAACGTCAAGAAAGTAAATTCGAGTTTGATGAATAGTATTGACCTGAAATTTTGCGGGTTGTGATAGTCTACCACCCATAAAAATGAATCTCGTCCTCGAGATTCAGCCAGCGTTGGTCATTGGAGTGTTGTCGGTGAAAAGATGCGGATACTTTCGACGAATCTGGTCTTCTCGTTCCCAAGTGAACTGGGGACCTCGTTGAGAATTCCAGCGAACTTTGGCGATAGGAATTCTACTATGCTTTAATTGTTTGACATCACGATCCATCATTTCTACTGGCTCTTCGATGAAATTAAGCTTGTCATCGGGTTGAATTTCTCCTAACGGTATGATAAGGGATTCGTCGGATAAACACTTCTTAAGGTTGGGAACATGAAATGTATTGTGCACACTACTGAGCTCTGGTGGGAGTTCAAGTCTATAAACTACTCAGCCGATTCTAGTTAGAGTCTTAAATGGTCCAATATGTCTGGTGTTCAATTTCCCGCGTTTCTAAAAGTGTATCACGCCTTTCCCAGGCAGGACTTTCAACATATTTCATTTTCCAACTCTAAAATCCCATTGGTTCGCGACTTAAGGAGACCTAATTTCCAATGATTGGCGTCATGTACCGACATAACTTTTCCATCGTTCTTCTGTCGCTTGTAACTGATTCCTGATCTGTACGAGTTTCCTTTGTTGTTTCATGAATAAGTCCTAGACCAGTGAGTCGGTCTTTTCCGATTTCGGCCTGTCAATAGGTGGTTGGTACTTCAATCGTAGGGTGCCTTAAAGGGTGCAGTCTTTATACTCGTGTGATGACTTTTGTTGAAGGTAAATCTGTCAATGTCAAAAGATTACTCTAAATAATTCAAAGTTGATCCTACGGCACTGAGCATATTCTGTAGCGTTTGGATAGTTCTCTTACTATGTTCATTGGTCTGAGGATGGTAGATCGTGCTTATATCTGATTGGGTAAAAATATCTTAAAGGGATTGCCAGAAGTTCGAGGTGTATCGGCTACCTTTTATTGGGGTATTTGAAATTGGCACAACATGTTTTGTGACTAATTCTACAATCATAAGTTCGTCGAAAAGGACGCTACCTGAAGGGTAAAGTTATGGTAATAGTTTTGATTCCTTGTGTCTTGCTCTAACTAATGTTACGATATGAGTCTCCCTTCGCCTACGGTGCTTAGTCTTTATTACTAAGATTCTAGTGTTCAATAGTATCTTCCTAGATTTCCTTCATCTAATTTTTCCATGCTACTGCTTGTTAATCAAAAGACCCTAAATGTACGAAGTGTGTTAGTACGGTGGTTGGTTTTCAAGAATTGACTCGATATGGAGCGTTTTATGTGAGATCTTCCTCTGAATAAATGCATTTACAAGTTTGAATAAATGAACTTACAAGTTTGAATAAATGAATTTACGAGTTTGAATAAATGAAATCTTTCTCTCGATATAAAGTGTTTTGTTTGGAATCTTCCCTGAATAAATGAATTTACCAGTTTGAATAATTTCAGTAGTTATGCAAGGTTGGACTATTTTCAAATGTGACCCAAAGTTTTATAGATGGGTTTTCGACATGATATGAATAGAATCGTTTAGTAAAGATTGATGTTATACCTTTCTTAACGTACGATGGTTTTGTTAAAGGTTGACCGAAAGGTATTTACTAGTCAAAATAGGTACTTTAGAAAAATATTTTCCTACAGGGTATATGATTTGTATAATCGCATGTTAAAGAAGATTCATTTGAATTGAAAACATTAAAAGGATGAAATAGTCGGGTAGGTATGTCTGCATGAATGCTTAGATGTCTAACGTCTTGTTTCTGGTGTCGAATAATGCCTATTGGTTAATATTAGGTAAGTCTTACCGATATGAGCATTCAACTTACTTGGTTATTTCTAAAATGGGTCATGGCTTAGGTTTGTTGTCTTACTTGGTCTAACTAGTACTTCTGAAATGATAGGGTTTGGTGACTACGCCAAAGATAGTGATTTGGATTGCCTCGTGAGGTCTTAAGATTTCCGTTGCGTTATGAATCAACTTACTGTATGTTTCTAGTCCTTGTTTGTGGTTTCGTAATCCTTTCATTGTTTTCTTATGTCATGGAATACTCCTCGTGGATGGAAAGTCTTTCCTAGAGAGGTCGACGGTAAAAATCCAACTTAACGGCTGAGTGAGTGACAAGTGGTGTAAGTATCTAGAGAGGGTTTGTCAAAAGGGATGTTTATGAAAATTTTATTTTTTTACAAAGCTTTGCTTTTTGGATGTTTTGAATGAAGATTATTATTAAGAATTTTGAAAAGATGATTGTTTCCTTCATGGCATAATCCTTCCTGAATTAGACATAGGTGATCAGGCTATGTATAATTGAGGGCTGATGATGCGATGTTTGGTTTAGTCAAAATAGTATTATGTTTTTCAAGAGTTTTAGATGGTGTTCAACGTGTTGTTTGGTAAAATGGTAGCCTAAAATTTCCTTTTATCAAGAAAAATCGGTTCGTATAATACGGTAGTAAATAGTTGGTAGGATGTTAGAAAATCAATTTGTGAGGTGATGGTAATATAACACATTTTAAAATCTCGTGGAATAATTTCCTGAGATGGTAGTAAAATAGCTTTGAGTAAAATTATGTGAAATAGTCCCATAGAGTGGTAGTAAAATATCTTGTAATGAAATTGTGTGAAACAGTTCCATAGTAAAATATCTTTTAATAAAATTATGTGAAACAGTTCTAGAAAGTGGTAGTAATATATCTTGTAATAAAATTTGTTGAATGGTTCATAAGATGTGTGGGAGAATCTTACGAGATGGTAATAGTCTATAGTCAAAGACGAAATTTTGCCTAACCCCTAATAGGATAGCGGTATGTTGTTACGAAATGGTTAGGAATGAGATAAATGGAATAGAAAGTGTAATAGATGAAGGTTGTGAGTATCGCGGATATAATAAAAGATAGAGATTACATTAGATACAAAGGTTCTGGTTACAACTAGGTTACACAAACTTACTAGGGCGAAGTACAATAGGAAAATACAACCCTAGAGGGTTTAGACTTTGGTTTTCTTTTTCTTCAGTTCCGGGCAGTCCTTCCTGAAGTGCCCTTTCTTTCCACAGCCAAAACATATTATTGGAGGTTTCTGATCTTCAACAAGTGTAGGAGTCCTGCAATATTTAATCAGGTGACCAATCTTCTTACAGTTACCACATGGAGTAGGGCAACGACCAGGGTTATGGTGTTTTTGACATTTGTTACATTTTGGTAGAGTACCAAGGAACCCTTTCTTCTTAGTTGGGCTTGCAACATGGGCTTTAGCAAACTTTGGTCTCTTAGGTAGTTGTTGTGCCACACTTTCACCCCTGATTGTTATTGTTGTTCCATTTTCGTTTGTTGTCATTATTGTTTCCTACGGCCTTGGTGTGAGCTATGTGTTCCTCTGCCTGGAGCGCCATACGGATAGCTTCAGGCATGTTATCGGGTTCTAATGGGGTGACCAACATACGAATTTCAGGAGAGAGTCCTCCGATATACCTCTCGAGTTTCTTATATTCCAGTTCACCCATTGCAGGGCATAGTCGTGCTAATTCGTAAAAACGATCAGTGTATTTGACAACATCATCTCCTACCATGGTAAAGTCCAGGATTTCCCGTTCCATTGCTTGAAATTTGTGGGAAACTAGAAGGGGGGTTGAATAGTTTACCGGTTTAAAAAACTTCTTTTAAAAATCTTGTTTTAAAAGTTGGTTATTGGAAACTTTGATTCGAACTCTATGTGTAATCAATCAACACCAATATGAACTACACACTAAGCTAAGTAATAATAACAAATAAAAGTAAAGAGTAGAGTTGGAAAGATCAAACCGAGACAGAGGATTTATAGTGGTTCGGCTACGAAGCTCTTCTTCGCCCTACTCCACTCCCCGAGTACCACACTCGAGAGTTTCAAGCACTATGTCAACAACCTCCCTTAAGGCAGAGAAAACCGTACACGTCGCTTATCCTATTACCAACACTAAGCTAGATGTCGAGTGCTAATCTTAGCTAGCACCAATCTACCAAGGTCCACGTGACCAAACACACAAGCCCAATGGCTTCAAGAGATCACCAAGATCTCAACACGATCACAATGATCAACACTCACTTCACTCTACTCAACTAACACTAACCTAATGACCCTTGATCTTCTTGATCAATCACACAATCCCAATGGCTTCAAGAGATGTTCACTATCTCTATAGATCACACTTGATCTTCACTCTCACTCACAAAAAGGAAATATACTTGATGTATGCTAAGATACAACAAGGTTGTAACAAGTGTTACAAAAACCTATTAACTACAACTCTAGTATCTTCTTGATTACTTGAGTTCTTCTCTTGCTAATGAAGAGGGATGACAACACCTTGTATCAACTTGGATACTTGTGTTCTTCTCTTGCTAGTGAAGAGGTATGAAGAGGATCACTTGAAGGATGATTGGATCACTCTTGAAACAAAGAAAAACTAATCTAAATGACCCTAAGAAGTGAAAGGTGTGAGAGGATTTTACTAAGGGATTTTTCTGTGTGTGAAGGGTGCCTAAAACTGTGAAAGAGGTGGGTATTTATAGGCAAAGAAAATCTGAACGTTACAATTCAAAATGGTACGGACGGCTCCACTAAATGACCCACGGCTCTGTTAAATTTAACGGTACCGTGGAGCAGTGGTAGACTAGGACGCTCCAAATTTTGTCTTTTCTGGTGAAAACTTATTTGGGGAAGGTTGGAGCTGATTTTGGGGGGAAAAATAGCTGTTGTGATTTTCAAACTTATTTTTCCATTAAAACATTTCTTAATATTTCAAAAATAATTTGTCATGTGTATTTTTGAAAAAATGTTTTGTCCCATTTAAAATGTGAATTTTCAAAACATGAATTCACTTCTTTGATCACTAGTTCAAGTTGTAACTTTGTTCAAGAGTGATTTGCGTAGAAACGGGATCTTCCGATTAAAAACTTGTTAACGTTAATTTTAACGTAACGTGAGTTCACATTTTGTCATCCTCAAAACGTGAAGTAATTGAAAGATATAAATAACGTTTTTAGAACATTATTTGCATCAACAATCTCCCCCTTTTTGATGATGACAAAATATAAACTCATTTTAGGTTAAAATTAGTTTTAACAAGTTTTTAATGAGTTTACTCCCATTTCTCCCCCTTTTTGTCAAATCAAAAAGGTGGTTAAGGCTCCCCCTTGATGTGTACTCCCCCTCATTTGGAGAACACAAAGGAATCGAGCAATGGATCGTGCTACAAAACAAAGTTAGACGACAAATATACAATATCTAACAAGTAGCACATTGTGACAAATAACCAATCCCTTAAAAGGAAAACCTCCACATAAAAACATTCATTCATAAAACAAACAAGTGTCATAGTAATGTATGACTACATAGAAAGCACTAGGAAAGATAACACTAAGAAAGATAACAAGAAGCCTAAATTCCTAATAACTAGAGACAAGCTTCATTTCCAAGAGGGGTCCTAAGAGTTTATTGTGGAGGACTAAACAAGCAAGTGTTTAGTTGTTTTGGTTAGGAGGTGGTGGAGATTGGGGCCCCATTTGAGGTGGTGGAGGTGTCAAGAGATGTTCTATAAAGTAGAACATGAAATGAATCTCGTCTCTTAAGAAGTAGATGAGATTACGGTTGTGGAGACAACATAGGCAATTAGCACTATGTAACTCAAAGGGACGTGGTTGGTTGGGTTGTGCCATGATAGGAGATGGTGATTGTGGTAGGGTTGTTGGAGGTGAAATTGGCATGGCATTGTCCAATGGGGTGAAGGGAGATGGTGTGTATTCCATTGATGATGTAGTGTAATAGGATGATGAAGATGTTGTGTAGGTAGATGATGTTTTAGATGGTGCATAAGGTGGTGATGGTAAGTATGGAGTGGCTTGGGAAGGTGGTGTCATAGCTTCATCATCTCTTGTGAGATCCACAAAGAGTGGTTTTGAGGGTGGTTTTACGGTTATCCTAGGTTTCTTGGAGATTTGAGAGGTTGAACCATGTGTGGAGGACATGGTTTTTGTGTGATGGGAGGTTGAAGGTGAAGTGCAAGATAAGCTTGCAAGGGTGAGGCCTTATATAGGCAAGTTGGGTGAAATTTGAATTAAATTTGATCCTATGGTATAGGAGGGGAATCCTAGGGTAAATGTGAGGGTGCAAGGTTTGCAGGTTTGAGGTTAGGGTGATAGGGAAGTAGGAGCATTAGGAAAAATCCGTTATACAGGGTCACGGCTCCGTTAAATACCCCACGGTACCGTTAAATTTAACGGTGCCGTCCCTATTTAGTGGTGCCGTGACACTGTTGGCACGAAAATTTCCTTGCAGGCTAGTTTTGGGCAGCTAGGGGGAATTTTCTAGGGGAACTAATTCCTGGAAATGAGAGTGCCTCAACTCACTAGGTACTTATTTTCCTAATATATCCATGCAATGCTACATCTAGCACATAAAGATGATCATGCATTATACTTAAAGAATCATAAGCATGCAAGCATAAAGAACATGATAAGGTATCATCCAAATGTCAAATAGAACAGTTATGTAAGCATGCTAGATAATTTGAGCATTAATTCCTAATATCATCTATTAGTAATAAACCCTAGTAAGAGATATAAATCTCTTCCTAACTACTTATGACTTGAGCATTCCCCCTTCTTGTCACACTCTCGTCTTGAGTATTTGTCTCATTCTCATGAATAGGATCATCAAAGGGTGCATAGTGGGTGGTGAATTCGGAAGTGAGGATGGTTGAGACATATGACTCGGTTATGGGTTTCATGAAAGGTGTGAACAGGGAGTATTGAGGACCATGAAGGTAAGGGTGAAAGGTTATGAAGTGATGATAGAGACGGGTTAGGAACATCCCATAAGGTATCAATTTATTCTTGTTACCATTGAGATGTACAATTCGCTTAGCGAAGAAGTAAGCAAGATTGTAAGGTTGTTGGGTTAAGAGACAGTAAATCATATGAGCACAACACGCCGGGAGTTGCTCACGATTTCCTGTGAGACTTAGAACATTTTCTCGCAGGATGACTGCCCAAGAAAGTAGTTCATGACGCACTTCTTCCAAACGAATTTTTGTTGGATGTGGGTGAGGGTAAGTACGGATGATTTTGGTTAGTTCTGTTGGAGAGGGTATGTACGAACAGTACGGACTATTCTCCTCACGATAGTGAAAGAGAGACTCAAGACACCAATCTTCAGTATAGGCACATTGCCCATGATTAGGTATACTAAGGATTTGAGCAAATTGCTCAAGAGTTAGAACGTATTTGAAGTTTTTGACCCAAAACCAAAGTGACAAGGATTGATCCTCGTTACGTACGAGTTCAACTTGTCGGAAGAACTCCAACACAAAGCGAGGACAAATGTACTCGTTAATGTGGAGTAGACAATCGAATCCTATAGCTCTAAAGGAAGTGTTGA
Organism: Artemisia tridentata subsp. tridentata; assembly: GCA_021014915.2. Classification (NCBI taxonomy): domain Eukaryota; kingdom Viridiplantae; phylum Streptophyta; class Magnoliopsida; order Asterales; family Asteraceae; genus Artemisia; species Artemisia tridentata. The sequence continues at coordinate 316,700,562 of CP139502.1, forward strand.
TGTCCCAGTGGTAAACTAGGGATGGATCAACGACACGTCCTTCATGAAACCGACGGGTTTCAAGATTGACATAGGCACGAATGTGGTTACCGGGTGTAGTGGGTTCACGTGAGATTTTGGGTGTATAGGTATCGGTTAGGAGATGATCAAAATCATATTCAAGAGACATTTTTGTGTCCTATAAGAAAATTAAAAAAATTAGAATAAAAACCAGTTGCATACAACATGTGCCTAGTGTGTGCCTAAATGCAGACTATGTGGAGGTGCGGTAATCTCGACTCAAAAGAAAAATAATGAGATTACCCAAACGCTCCTGATTTCACTTTAGCTCAAACAAATATGTCGAAGAGTACATATTGATTATGTAATTCGAATAATATTTGTGAGATCATGAATGCATGAGAAAGTGTTTTTAGTTTGCATCAACAATGCATGAAAAAGAATAATTTCATGATCCTAATTTTGTGAGATTTTAAAATTGATGAAATTGGGGTGTTTTAGTGTTGATGACTTCTAATTTTGAAACATTCCTAGAAAAAGGTGAAAATCCCCAATTCAATTTTCATCAATGAACAAACCCTAGACTCAAAATAAGAAATAAATTAGAATGAGAAAACTTACAAATTATGTTGAAAAGGGTAAAATGATTGAGGATCTTGAAATCAATGTCTTGAATATGATCTTGAAGAGGTGTAATTGAGTTTTGGGTTGTGAGGTTAGGTTATGACAGCAATTGCTGAGGTTGTGAGGGTTTTGAATGAGTAATGTGGGAAAAGGGGACTGAAATACGAAATGTTCCAGATGCACGGTTCCACGGTACCGTTAAATTTAACGGTTTCGTGCCACATTTAGTGGAGCCGTGATCTGCTGGGACTGTTTTCTGTCCCATTTTGATTTTTGACGAATAAGTCTCGCTGTTTTAGTGAGATCTTATGACATAAGGAAAGAATTTGTACCTAACAAATTCTTATGACTAGGGGTTCCTAAACTTGACTAGACGAGATACACGGGATGACTTCAAGAGTCTTGAGATTTATGGAATATGTTCCATCATTCCTAGACCTAGACGGAGGTAGTTAAAGGATTCTCGTTTGAGAGGTTTGGTTAGTATGTCAGCGATGTTGTCTTGAGAAGGAACTTTCTCAATGGAAATGTTTCCTTTCTGAACATTATCGCGAAGGAAGTGGTGGCGAATTTCAATGTGTTTAGTACGGGAGTGTTGGACAGGGTTTTTGCTCAAGTCAATAGCACCTTTATTGTCGCACATAATGGGAACATCATCTAAGTATATGCTATAGTCGTTAAGGGCTTGTTTCATCCATAGTGCTTACTGACATGCCTTTCCGGCGCTTACGTACTCGGCTTCGGTAGTGGAGATGGCAAGAGCCGTTTGTTTCTTGGAGAACCAAGAAGTTAGACAACAACCCATGAAGGTACAAACGCCACTCGTGCTTTTTCGATCCACGTAATCTCCCGCATGATCAGAGTCGGCATAGACAACAGTTTCTATACCAGTCCCCTTGGGATAAAATAATCCCAAGTGTATAGTGCCTTTAATGTATCGGAAGATACGCTTAACAGCTTCAAGGTGAGAGGTTTTGGGATCCTCTTGGAAGCGAGCACAAAGGCAGACACTAAACATGATGTCGGGCCTACTTGCCGTGAGGTATAGTAAACTACCTATCATACCTCTATACTTAGTGTTATCCACGGACTCACCTTCTTCATCTTTCGTGAGTTTTATTTCCGTGGACATGGGAGTTTTCATGGGCTTAGACTCTTCTAAACTAAACTTCTTAAGCATTTCCTTACTATACTTAGATTGATTAAAGAAGATACCATCTTCCATTTGCTTAATTTGTAGACCAAGGAAGAAATTTAATTCGCCCATCATGCTCATCTCCAACTCGTCATGCATGATTTTAGAGAAATCATTGCACAGTTCTGGACAAGTTGAGCCAAATATAATGTCATCAACATATATTTGAACAATGATGAGATGTGAATCTCGTTTCTTTGTGAAAAGTGTGTTATCTACCACTCCCATGGTATATTCATGTTCAATCAAGAATGCTTTCAGTCTATCATACCAAGCTTTGGGAGCTTGCTTAAGACCATAGAGTGCTTTCTTGAGTTTATAAACATGATTCGGATATTTGAAATCAACGAATCCCGGAGGTTGAGCAACATATACCTCCTCGTTGATATAACCATTAAGAAATGCACTTTTCACGTCCATTTGGTACAATTTAAATTCTAAGGCACACGCATAGGCAAGGAGTATTCTAATAGATTCTAATCTAGCTACAGGTGCATAGGTTTCATCATAATCTATTCCTTTTTGTTGGTTATAGCCTTGTGCTACCAACCTTGCCTTATTCCTAGTCACGACGCCATTTTCGTCGAGTTTATTCCTAAACACCCACTTAGTTCCTATGATGGTTTGATTCCTAGGAGGAGGTACCAACTCCCAAACATGGTTGGCGGTGAATTGATTAAGTTCTTCTTGCATGGCAAGTGTCCAACTTTCATCCTTAATCGCTTCACCAACATTCTTAGGTTCTACAGTAGATATAAAACAAAAGAAATTACTTTTTTTTTGAGCTTGTGACCTAAGGGTTCTTTGGTTTAGGTTTCCTATGACATTTTCAATAGGATGGTTCTTGGATTCCTTAACATTGACAATTTCGTCAACTTCAACTATTTCATCCTCAATGTCATCATCTAAGGTTTTCTTGCCATTAACCTCAATGGCTTGTTCCTCATCTAAGTCATCATCCACCAAGGGTGATGTCTTAGTTGGAGGAGGGCTTTCATCGAATGTCACGTTGAGTGACTCTTTGACTTTCATTGTTTCCTTATTTAGGACAATGTAAGCTTTGCTATTTTGGGAGTATCCTAGGAAGACACCTTCGTAAGACTTTGGGTCAAACTTGGTGCGGTAATCTTTAGTGTTTAGTATGAAGCACTTGCTTCCAAACACTCTAAATTAATCAAGAGTAGGTTTTCTACCTTTCATGATTTCATATGGGGTTTTTCCTAAGATAGGCCTAATTAAAATCTTATTAAGTATGTAAGTTGAGGTGTCCACCGCATTACACCAAAACTTTTGCGGAATTGATTGTTCATTCAACATCGTTCTACTCATTTCTTGTAGAGTACGATTTTTCCGCTCTACTACCCCATTTGATTGTGGAGTGCGTGGAGCTGAGAAATTGTGAGTAATACCATTAGCATCACAATATACTCCAAATTGCACTTCATTATCAAATTCCCGACCATGATCCGTCCTAATGGAAACTATTGTACATCCTAGTTGATTTTGGACTTTCTTACTAAAAACCTCGAATTCCTCAAAGGCTTGAGTCTTATTCTTAAGAAATCTAGTCCAAGTGTACCTAGAGTAGTCATCAACTATTACTAAGGTGTAGTAGTTTCCTCCGTAGCTCCGTACGGCGGATGGACCGAATAAGTCCATATGAAGGAGTTCTAGGCATCTAGAGGTTGAGACTATATTCTTAGCTTTGTGACTAGAATGAGCTTGTTTTCCAACTTTACAAGCGTCACAAAAGTGTTGATCAAACTTAATCTTAGGTAGATCTCTAACTAGTTCCTTAGATGCCAATGATTGTATCAAACGCATATTGGCATGACCTAATCTCCTATGCCATAGAGTGGAGTTATCATCTATGGTTGCTAAGCATATCCTATCCTGAGGCTTATTTCCTATTTTCATAACAAATAGGCCATTTCTCCTAACTCCTTTGCCTATGGTTTTACCATCCTTAATGATCTCACTACCCTCTTCAGAGAATATAACTCTACACTTATTATCTACCATTTGACTAATGCTAAGCAAATTAAATCCTAAGTTATCTACATGCTCAACATTTCTAATAGTGAGGGAGTTATGAGTGATCGTACCTTTGCCAATAATGTTGCCCTTAAGTTTGCTACCGAAAGTGACATTACCTCCGTTGTATGCCTTGTATGATGAGAATAGACTTCGGTTGCCCGTCATGTGGTTGGTGAATCCACTATCCTTGACCCATTCGTCAGGCTCCAAGTCGATTCACAAGCATGTCTCATTTGAAGTATGAGCCATTAGACACGTTTCGTCCTTGGGCTTCTTTTCTTCATCATCACCGCTATCACTCTAGGCGCCTCCTATGAGAGCTCGTTGGTTGTTGACTTTCGGTGGCTTGGGACACTCTCCTATGAGATGATTAGGATCTCCGCATCTAAAGCATTTCCTATCACTTGTCCCTTTCTTTTCAACATGGTTCTTTTGTGATGTCTTCTTCTCATCACGAGGTTGCCTAACGAACCTACCTCTTCTCCTGAAGAACTTTTTAAAATCCCTAACCGCTAGTGCATATTCCTCATCTTCACTATCAGAACTCGAACATTCCTCATCACTAGACTCCTTCTTGGCTTTCAATACTAGAGATCTAACTCTCTCGCCTTTGCCTTTGACTATGTCAGAGTCTTTCTTAATTATCATCTCGTGAACTTTCAAGTTTCCTATAAGTTCATCGAGTGACAATGCCGCCAAGTCCTTTGACTCTTCTATGGCGGTGACCTTTGCTCTCCATTTAGGATGTAGAGCTCTAAGAAACTTCACACCCCAAAAATCGGGTCCAGCGGAAGCATACATGTCACTGGGGTGCTACTCAATTGGTATCACAACACAAGGTACAAAGAACGGTTTTACCTTAACCGTTTAGAATAAAATTCGTTATCAAAAGTAATACATTTACATCATTTGAAAATAGTGCGGAAGTAAGGCCCATAAATAAACAAAGCGGTCCCAAATATAAATATCAGAGTCGTCTATGACCATGCCCTTTGCCAAGCGCCTCCAGAGATAAGCTAAAGTCTTAAACCTGAAAATACATGCTAAAAGGGTCAGCTTACGCTGGTGAGTTCATAGGTTTTAGTTTAAAACAAAATGGTTGAACCAAAAGGTTTTCGAGTTCAAATCATTGTTCACAACAAGTCAAGTTCCACGTAGGCTCACGCTGCCTAAATCACAGTTCTAAAACCAATCCGCAAACAATATCACAATTCAAAACATCTCAACCATAATCAATCACACAGATACTACACACATATAGTGACGCACCAACTGAGCCTCAGATGTTCCTCATACTCATAACCAATATCACGTGGGGAGCTACCCCGATAGATCTATCAACACGTAGGCTCTCAACAGAGAGTTAACAGTTACACCAACTGAACCTATAACACGTAGGCTCTCAACAGAGAGTTAACAGTTACATCAACTGAACCTATAACACGTAGGCTCTCAACAGAGAGTTAACAGTGGCGCCGTCATGTACTCACAAAAACAAACATGTCACAGCATATAATCACATCATCACACGTATATGTCCAAAATCATGTAACACAGTAGTTCACAGTATAAAAACGTTTGTAAATCATTGAGTTTAGTGAAAAACAACGAGCATGTATTCTCCCCCAAAACAGTTATAAAACAAGTAAAAGTAGGGGCCATGAACTCACCTTAGCCACAGCAATGCAAGAATCACAACTGACACGACTGGCATCTAGAGCATATCACAATGGTCTCAAAACATACGGCACGACGGTACACGGAGGTACAAGCATAGCGGTACACAACGGTCTAGGATCGGCACAACCTAATACGTATACGGTTATCTCAAAATACGTCTTGCACAAATAATAAAGTCTATAAAAGACAATGTGTCGTTTTCGTGGATTACTCAGTTTTCAAAACTTATCAAAAGCTTAGTTTCAACGTTTCGTGTGGTGTGGTAAGAAGACATAGACTCGACAGACAACTCACGCCAAAGAGGGGAGACATCAACAAACTTGGGAGTATACTGACGAGAACTCAAACCAAGGAAGAAAACTCTAGAAGTTTACGACAAACGAACATCTCAAAATAAATCAGTTGTACGTTTCGACATTTACCCGTTATCCCAAAATAATTTGTATAGAGCATAAATGTTTTATAATAAAATAAGTTTAACTAATAAAATTAGTTCAAGTCATCGAGACTTGGATTAACTAAAACTGAAATTACAATATTTAATAAGTTTATGTCTCGCTATTATTCTTGTAAATATTAGTTTTGGTTTTATTGAAGATTTTGTGTCCGTTTCGTGTTTAATATATTAAGTTCATTTTGAAGTTAATATATTATACCGTCTCGCGTCTCAAAATATTCAATAAGTCCAATGTCTAATGTCGTAAGTCCGATAGCGATCCACATTTGTCCAATGTCCAAGTATAATAATCAAATCCGTATTCAAATTCAATTCACGATTTTTAATATAATCCGAGACGTAACAATATGGAATTATGTCAAATTTATTATTTTGATGACAAAATATATAGACACTACATTTTATAACTAACATACTCTTAATAAAACATGTTTGGCTTGTGAGCCTTTTAACCAAACAAATCTCATTGGGTTTCGGCCCATTGAATCCAACCCAAGTGCACCCATTATGGGCTCTATAGCCCAACCATTCCTAAATAATTTTTACAGCCTAAGAAGGCCAAAAGTAGTTTAAGACAACCAAATCAAATTTTACATTCATAGGTTTTCCTATTCGACTGATCATGTAACAAAATGTATCGACAAGCTCTTGCCGAAACCAAAATAATTAAACAAGCACAATATAACTTGTTATGCCGAGACCAAGGGGTCTCGGCTTCACACCCTTGTCGAGCACCAACAACAACATAATAACGACGACACAACCATAAAGACCATTTCACTAAACCAAGACAAACAAGCACCCTAATCGGTTTTTACCATTTTTAATCGAATCTAACCACACGAATAAGTTTCCAAAACAAGTTTATATCCGGTTTTTAATCACAAAATTATAATGAGTTATTTTCGTTTTGAATCCACAAAAACTATAACAAATCAATCGGTAGTAAAAAAAATAAAGACGGGCTTCTCGGTTTTACCATGACGAGAAAGAGATAAAGCGGAGGAGGAAAGATAGCAGCTGCGGTGGCTGTGGTGGTGCGTGGACCACGACTGTCATCCCAAGGAAAACCCTAGACGCATCTTTGATACATACCACAGCTACCCACTCGAACCTATACTCGCACAACTACACGAAAATGGTGTCGCCGGAAAAACTCGCCGAAAAAATCATAGGTTACCGAGAGAGAGATAATAGGTAAGGGTGGTTTGGAGGCGCGTGAACCATATAGAATTAATGAGGGAATCGAGAGGAGCAAGTTGGTGGTGGCGGTGTAGTAGGGTGAGCGGCGGTGTGGCCGGAAATTGGTGGCTGAAAAAATTGAGAGAGAGAGTGGTGGTGATGTCGGCTGGGAGGAAGGAGAGAGAGTTTTTAAAACCCTAGAAAAATTATAATAGTGGTATTTATAGTGCTATGTATATGGTAGGGTTAGGGTTGGGACTTGTGGCAAACCCTAGCGCGCCCTCAGGGACTAAAACTGCCAATCTCCTTATATTTTTAACGATACGTGAACGAGACAAATAAATCACGTTATAAATATTTCCCGAACACCCGAAAGTTATTCCATTAACTTTAAAATAGCTTTTCCATTAATTTTGGTTATAAATACGTGTAGCTTTATTTCTCGTTGCCCGAATAAATTAATATTCGCGTTTAGAATAATTTTTCCAATAAAACGACTATTTATACGCCTCGTTTCTCACGAATAACAAAATAATCAAAATAAATCGTCGGTTGTGCCAGTACGCGTTGTGTACGAATTTCACGATTCGCGAGATAAATTTCTCGTTTTCAAACCAAATAGGTTCAGAAAGGATCCGTTTATGAGAAACGGGGGAAGTCTTGTATAAAAATATATTCGGAAAATTACGGGTGGTTAGTGCATCCACTATCCTTGACACATTCGTCAGGCTCCAAGTCGATTCCCAAGCATATCTCATTTGAAGCATGAGCCATTAGACACGTTTCGTCCTTGGGCTTCTTTTCTTCATCATCACCGCTATCACTCCAGGCGCCTCCTATGAGAGCTCGTTGGTTGTTGAATATCGGTGGCTTGGGACACTCTCCTATGAGATGATTAGGATCTCCGCATCTAAAGCATTTCCTATCACTTGTCCCTTTCTTTTCAACATGGTTCTTTTGTGATGTCTTCTTCTCATCACGAGGTTGCCTAATGAACCTACCTCTTCTCCTAAAGAACTTTTTAAAATCCCTAACCGCTAGTGCATATTCATCATCTTCACTATCGGAACTCGAACATTCCTCATCACTAGACTCCTTCTTGGCTTTCAATGCTAGAGATCTAACTCTCTCGCCTTTGCCTTTGACTATGTCAGAGTCTTTCTTAATTATCATCTCGTGAACTTTCAAGTTTCCTATAAGTTCATCGAGTGACAATGCCGCCAAGTCCTTTGATTCTTCTATGGCGGTGACCTTTGCTCTCCATTTAGGATGTAGAGCTCTAAGAAACTTCCTAACATAGTTCTTACTAGAATAACCTTCATCAAGAGCTTTAAGAATAGTGATAATAGTATTAAATCTAGCAAAAGCATTATCTATTGACTCATCCTCCGAAATGGAGAATTGTTCATACTGTTGAACAAGAAGATCTATCTTGTTCTCTTTGACTTGGTTATTACCTTGGTGAGTGACTAACAAAGTTTTCCAAATGTCTTTTGCCGTATTACACATAAAAATTCTTTCAAATTCCTTTTTAGGCAAAGCATTATAAATCATCATTTTAGCCTCATTATTTTTGGCTAATTTCCTTTTAAGTTCATCACTTTGTTTATCATAAGAAACTATTTCATCCTTTTTAGTTTCCGGATTCTTTTGAATAGGTTGAAAGTCACCCTCGGTAATAACATGCCAAAGATCAATGTCTTTTGATTTCACATACGTTTCGAATCTTGTTTTCCAATAAATAAAACAATCGGTTTCGAAAAGTGGTGGTCTTTGCATAGATTGCCCTTCTAGATATTTTTCGGAATCCATTGATCGGTTCAAGCTTTAAAATACAATATACTTTAAAAACTTGACTGACGTGGCTCCTGATACCAATTGTGGGAAACTAGAAGGGGGGTTGAATAGTTTACCGGTTTAAAAAACTTCTTTTAAAAATCTTGTTTTAAAAGTTGGTTATTGGAAACTTTGATTCGAACTCTATGTGTAATCAATCAACACCAATATGAACTACACACTAAGCTAAGTAATAATAACAAATAAAAGTAAAGAGTAGAGTTGGAAAGATCAAACCGAGACAGAGGATTTATAGTGGTTTGGCTACGAAGCTCTTCTTCACCCTACTCCACTCCCGAGTACCACACTCGAGAGTTTCAAGCACTATGTCAACAACCTCCCTTAAGGCGGAGAAAACCGTACACGTCGCTTATCCTATTACCGACACTAAGCTAGATGTCGAGTGCTAATCTTAGCTAGCACCAATCTACCAAGGTCCATGTGACCAAACACACAAGCCCAATGGCTTCAAGAGATCACCAAGATCTCAACACGATCACAATGATCAACACTCACTTCACTCTACTCAACTAACACAAACCTAATGACCCTTGATCTTCTTGATCAATCACACAAGCCCAATGGCTTCAAGAGATGTTCACTATCTCTATAGATCACACTTGATCTTCACTCTCACTCACAAAAAGGAAATATACTTGATGTATGCTAAGATACAACAAGGTTGTAACAAGTGTTACAAAAACCTATTAACTACAACTCTAGTATCTTCTTGATTACTTGAGTTCTTCTCTTGCTAATGAAGAGGGATGACAACACCTTGTATCAACTTGGATACTTGTGTTCTTCTCTTGCTAGTGAAGAGGTATGAAGAGGATCACTTGAAGGATGATTGGATCACTCTTGAAACAAAGAAAAACTAATCTAAATGACCCTAAGAAGTGAAAGGTGTGAGAGGATTTTACTAAGGGATTTTTCTGTGTGTGAAGGGTGCCTAAAACTGTGAAAGAGGTGGGTATTTATAGGCAAAGAAAATCTGAACGTTACAATTCAAAATGGTACGGACGGCTCCACTAAATGACCCACGGCTCCGTTAAATTTAACGGTACCGTGGAGCCGTGGTAGACTAGGACGCTCCAAAATTTGTCTTTTCTGGTGAAAACTTATTTGGGGAAGGTTGGAACTGATTTTGGGGGGAAAAATAGCTGTTGTGATTTTCAAACTTATTTTTCCATTAAAACATTTATTAATATTTCAAAAATAATTTGTCATGTGTATTTTTGAAAAAATGTTTTGTCCCATTTAAAATGTGAATTTTCAAAACATGAATTCACTTCTTTGATCACTAGTTCAAGTTGTAACTTTGTTCAAGAGTGATTTGTGTAGAAAACGGGATCTTCCGATTAAAAACTTGTTAACGTTAATTTTAACGTAACGTGAGTTCACATTTTGTCATCCTCAAAACGTGAAGTAATCGAAAGATATAAATAACATTTTTAGAACATTATTTGCATCAACGCTTAAAATTCGCTCCTTGAACAATATTCTAAAATCATCATCCTTCTTAGTTCCTCCCAAGAGATTGAGTAAGCAGCGTCGACCCCTATTAACTGAACATATTTGGTCCACCATTCCTGGGCACGATCCCGAAAAGTGCAAGTGGCGAACTTAACTTTGTCTCCCTTGTGACAGTTACCACTTAGAAATATTGTTTCTACTTCTTCGAACCATTTGCAAAATCCTTTCGCACCTTCAGTTCCGCTGAAGGTGAGGGGATTGCCATTCATAAATTCTTCGTGAGTAAGATTTTTGGCGAGAGCTATAGATATGCTCTTGGCAAAGATTTGTTCAACAGTGGTTTGTGTCATGGCTGGAGTGGCTTGCTTTGACATAACTCCTTCAAAATCATAAGAGACCATGAGATTTTATAAGTAGTAAGGAGCATCACATATACGCAACCATGACATGTGAAAATCAAAACAAGATCAACCACAACAATATAGGAATAGATCATGACAAAATAAATCATGATAGAAATATGACGTGATAAGAATAATCAGTAATAAATCACAATAACCATAATATATTTTCACCATGAGTAGGTACAACCACAACAAGATAAAAATACATCACGACAAGGATAAATCATGATAAGAATATGGCGTGATAAGAATCAACCACAATAAGAATAGATCACGTCAACCATAATATAATCACAACATGAGTAGATATAATCACCACATACATGAATACAAAAGGAAAAGTCTCGGTTCACATTGACCGATATCATACCATAGCACAACTATATCCATATAGTAGAGTCAACACTTGGTAAGTTCGTTGTACAACAACCAAAATACTACAAGTTTCTTTGAACTATGCCACACATCTCGTGGCTAGGATAATAGTAAAAGCTAGTAAAGATATAAGTCTAGTCTAGAGGCTTTCAAGTGCTCCTCTGATTGGATCCTGGGTTGTGGCATCATAGTGTTGTGATGATTTCTGATGTGGGGCCTGGAGTTGTGCATCGATCATATCCGAGATAGTATAGATCCCAAACCATTCTTTAGGAATCTGCTGATGTTCCTGTCGAGTCGGTGATCTTGGTACTATCCACAAGGTGTCATCTAATTCCTGATATGTGGGAATGGGAAAAGGGAATGACAATGGTGATAGTGGGAAGGTAGGGGCAGTCTCCTGAATCTCAAAAGTCTCAGTGTCATATCTGGTAGTCTCTTCTAAGTCTGGCTCAGGTGGTGCTAATACCTAAAATGTGTGGGAGTTATCATCTAACAATGGTAAGTGATATGGGAATGTCGAGGTATAGGAAGGTGAGAGTAGTGATGTAGGTGTAATAGTGGATGAAAAAGCATCCTCGATATCCGAGTCTGCTGGAATGATAATAGGGTGGTTGGGTGAAGAAATATCGCTGTGAACCAGGTCAATACAAATGTATATAAGTACAAGTACTTATATAAAATAAGTAAGTAAAACAAGTATCAAAATCATATGCACATCATGATGTTGTGAAGTGTCGTGACCTAGTGGTTATAGTCTAGGGTCAATGATGCATCCTAGTTCTCTATAACCTTGGCTCTGGTACCAATCTGTCACACCCCCAAAATTTGTGTTTGCAGCGGAATGAAATTCCGGGGGCGTGATGTTCTCGGTAACAAAGTACAAGGAATAAAGAACGACCTCTAAGTGAGTCGTTTTAAAACAAGCGTTTGATTTAAAATTAAGTTTTACGAGATATAGTTATCATAGTTCACCATCAAAATGTAAGATTTTTAATACATAATCAAACGCTTAAGTAGTGCAAAGACCATCCTCATCATGATGTGCTTCCAAAATGTGACTTTAGTGCTCCACACAAAGATGATTATTATCGCCTTATTACCTGAGAATACACGCTAAAAGGGTCAACATAATTGTTGGTGAGTTCATAGGTTTAAGTAAATAAGTAAAGTGCGGACCACAAGATTTCAATAGCATGACAATCACAATAAATATAACGTCATAGCCAAAAATATATAAATTCAATGCTCTAAGCTCATGACCCCGAAGCTCGACGAATTGGTATGCAATTAAGCACAATAATAAATGCCCCAAATAAGTGTTTGCCAGACACTCGGAAATAATCCGAATGATATGCGTCCGTTTACCCAGTTGGCGCGACCAACCCGGACGGGGTGTCAACCCAAATAGATCTATTCATAACATCCGCGCTTACAAGTAATTAACGGTTCATGATTCAAAGGGGACTTTAATGGCAATGCGGTAACTTAGGCAAAGAAACAGTTTTAGTACTTGTGTCCGTATGTAAAAACAAGCAGTGTATTCCCACCCCGAGGGTTTAGAAATCATATATATAAACAATGTAAAATCGGGGCTATGAAACTCACCTTAGCAAAGCAAATCTCGTTTGGTATTATGTAAACGGCAATATAGGTCCAATAACTCTAATCGCGACCTAAATATACATATGTCTTAGGTTTCGAAATCAAGGTCAAGCATGCAAGTCATACCTTACATTATCACTTGTACATGTCGTCGCATCATCTGTTGTCAAAATATAAATACGTCATTTTGATCCTTTATTAGAATTTGCCACATAACTTGTCTATTTTACAATCAAATTTTATTTGCCGCGTTAATATTTATTTCAAAGTTTTCTAATGCACCTAATATGTACATACATGGTTCTATCGTTTTTGTTTACTTCATTTCAACCAAAATACCCTCAAAATGGTCTAAAATTCACTATTAAAAGTTCCACCAGCTTTATTTTAGCACTTACATGCTGTCAAGAATTCATTGATTACGGCCACAATCTTTTGGCCATAACTTTCGCATCGTAACCCCGTTTATTAAGTGTGACCTATCCACGCGAAGGTATTTTAGTGTACGCTAGGTTTTTCAAGGTCTCGGCTTGCCTAAATATTATTTACATCTCTGTTTTCAGTCTCTAAAATCCGGACAGAATGCATGTTTTTCAGATTTTTCAGAAAATGTTATTTTTTCGTCGTTTAACTTCAAAATAGCGTATCTTTTTCGTTATAAGCCCGTTTTAACTCATTCAAGCGACCACGTTTTCGTTATTAAGTCTATTTTCTATATTTCTAACCCAAAGATACCCCTGAGTTACTGATTTTTCCAGATTTGGTAAAGTTGGACAGATTGCTTATTTTGAGTGTCAAAGTCTACTTTCTAACCTTCTAGTCTATCTATACTCTTAACCAAAATTCCAAATCTCATCCTAACAATAGTGATCTAGACTTAAGCTTAACTATATTCAAGCCCATGAAATAAATTATCAAACATGTCAAAGTATACAAGTTTATTAATGTTCACATTTATAAGGTTTCTTACCACCACTTTTTATGGATAGTTTTCTAGCAAATTTTCTTGTAACAACATGTTGTCAAAACATTATCTTTACTAAAGGATCATTAATGTTTGTAAGTTTTCTTCAACATGTACAAATGATAATGGGTAATGAGACTTGGTCAAACATGTAAAAATGTAAGAACCATGAAATGTAAGTAAGTATCACTTACAAAGATGATTGTGAAGAAAGAATTGTAAATCACTAGATTAACCACAATGCTTGTGCTCTAAACCCTTGTTAATAAGCCCTAGTACTCCTTGATTTATGCCACAACAAGTTTTGCTCCTCTTGCTCCCAAATGAGTGTGTCGACTTATGTAGTAAAGAGTAGGGTGATATATATATATATATATATATATATATATATATATATATATATATATATATATATATATATATATATATATATATATATATATATATATATATATATATATATTGTTTGTTTGTTGGCTATTAGAGTGGAAAATGAAGTCTAGGTTATGTTATTTATACTTGAGATATTTCAAAGATATAATAGTGAGTCAAAAGTCATGATTTTGGTCCAAGGGGGAGGGTGGCCGGTTAGGGGGATAGGGGAGGGGACATGGAGACACTTTTGGTGGCTTAGCCACAAAAGTAGAAAAGTTTAACTCTCTTTGTGGCTAATGTCATGATTATGTTTATTATGTATTACTAATTAGGGACAAAGCAAGAGGGGGGGGGGGGCACTTAAATGAAAATGGGAAATATTAGTGTAGTTTGATACAAAATGTGTATATTGTAGGTATCGGGTGTTAAAAATATGTACCGGTTGTTGTTTCGGCACTTAACGAAAAATATACGTAAGTTATAAAGAAAATACTTTGGGTGTCAGAAAATATTTCTGGAACTTTTGTAATAATTTTAGAAGTATAAAAATGCCTTGAAAATAATCGTTGAGAAAATCGGGTATGTCGGGTGCTAGATGTTGAATAAAAATTAACTTTTGTTGAATTTTAAAACCATAAGTAACTAAAGAATAGAAATTTGTTTTATGGTTTAGAATTGTGAAATGGAGCAGGAGCAAGATACTGGAGCGTTGTGGACTAAATTTAACTTAAGTCTTAGTGCACTTAGAATTTATTCTAGGCTTTCACGTCGGTTCAAGTAAAAAGTTTTACGTAAATTGTTTTCAAATAAACGTCAAGAAAGTAAATTCGAGTTTGGAAAATATTATTGACCTGAAATTTTGCGGGTTGTGATAGTTTGACATTATCTATGCCTTGTGGAATTTTTCTCATAGACTTTGGACTTATTTTTATTGTGGAAATGTATGTGAACTCGTATGTTACAAGTCTTGTATGGGCGGGACATGTAACAGGATGAGTTGACAGGATGTTTGCCATGAAGACTTTCTCTAAAGATAAAGATTTTCTTATTATATAAAACTTGTGTACTCACCAACTATTTTCATAGTTGACCCGTTTTCTCATGCATTTCAGGTGATCGTCAGTAAGCGTTTTTATGAAGGCATTTGCATAAAGGGTCTTCACATGTCATATTTGCTTTCATTAAGTTGTCAAGAAAATATCTTTCAAGAATTCAAACTTATTTTTATTTGCCGATGTTGGCCAAAACAATGTTGTAATGTTGTACTATTTGATTTAATTAATGATGGCACGTTCTATTATCTTATGCTTGAGCCTTTACTCGTTACATCCCGTGTTTCCGCTTTAGCGGGGTGTTACAACCTGGACAATGTGCTTTAAAATAAATACATTTAGGGTAATAATAGTATTTTTATTAATAATTTGTTTTTATGCATAAATGACTTATACCTTGGCTTAAAGGACTTGTACATTCGTATTTTATAAAAATCATATATATGTTATTTAGGGTTTTTGATTTTATTACATAAAATCATAGTTTTATGAAATTAGGGTTTGTATCGGGAGTTAAAGTAGTTTTAGGGTTTCTGTGCTTTAGTAACTTGTACATTATTTGAATGAGTTGTCTTTTAGTATTTTTAGGGTTTTTTTATTCATATCTGTTGTTATAATAGTTTAGGATTTCATAGAAACTCTATTAGATAAGAAACGTATGGTCGTTAGCAACCCCCATTTGGGTGCTCGATTCGTTGGTGTACAACGGGTACACACCAAGAGACCAAATACTTGTAAATCATGTCCTGCTCAGGTTCATGTTTTAAACCATTTTGTTCCTCGTAAGACTGCTCAACCGAAATATATACAAACACATGTAATGCTTCTAAAACTTATATTACACTGGAATTCAAATCCCTTAAGTGGACCGAGTTCCCTTAAGCTTTAAATGGGTTGTTGTAATAGTCCATCAGACCAACTTCTTTGAGTCCTTATTAATAACAGAAAATGGGCCGAAGCCCATGAGGTATATATGAACACGCACAGGCTACTGGTCATGGTTATGGCCAATGGTAGGTGCAATAAGCTCAGTCCATTTGATTCAAGCATGGGCCAACACCCAATCCATCACAAACATAAATATTAGTCCGACATTAAAATAATCAATCCCGAACTTACAAGTTGTTATCGTTACCGTCCAAATAGTCGTTAAAAATCATTACAACTTTATATTAGAACAACGCGACTAATATTTGTTTCATTACATGTCATAAAAGGTAATTACTCGATATATATATAAATATATCACACGGAATAATTTAAAAACTCAACGTGAATTTTATAACAAACGCTTTGATTTACAAATCATTTTGATTGGTGAACACATACAAAGGAAAACATAACTTTTCATATTTAACGATATATATATATATATATATATATATATATATATATATATATATATATATATATATATATATATATATATATATATATATATATATATAAACAACTTGAAACACTAAAATTGGAAATATAAACTGGCTTATTGTTTCAATGGCGTATAACTCAACATGTTTTTATCAACACTTATATATGAGTCGTTAGATTATGAAACGGTTATTTTACAAACACAAATTGCAATTTTATTAAAACAATGATTTCTTGTATACACGAATTATTAACATATCCTGAAATAATGTAAACAATGATGAGAACTTTTTCAAACGTAACATTTCTTTACAAAAACCATATGTATATACGAACATATATATACACACACCATCGTACACACACTTACTCATGTAACACACATACACTCACTTAACGACAACGTACCCATATGTCGTTCATGTTTGACATACGATAGTAATTTTCCTCCGTACGTAGCTTTCCGATTTCTGTCAATCCGAATGTTTACTCGTCTTGATCTTTTCTACTGTAAACATATACACTTCAAATGAGCCAATATCTACAAATGTTAAAAACATTGTTCCTATTTAAATGCTGCCACACCAGCAACAACAACATAAACTCTTTAAAACATCTGGAATTATTAGATTTGAACTGTGAACTAAAACAAACCTTACTAATCTAGGTCGCGTGTCGGTGCTGAATACTGTCTGAACTATTTTGTGATCTGACTGCTATTTATCAAGGTGAGTTTATAGCCCCACACTATTTAAACTTGTTTTACTATTGGGGTGAGAAACATGCAAAACTATTTTAAGGACCAAACTATTGTCTATGATGTTACGTGGTTTAGCCTAAGCCCTGTTATGTCCCTCTATGCCCAACTCATGAACCGTCAATTCCTGGGAAGCGCGAATGTTATAAATAGATCTATTGGGAGTAACGTCCCTGTTCGGGTTGACCGGATAGGCAAACGAACATATACCATGTCAAAAACTACAAGTGTCTGGGATAAACACTTGCCGGGCCCTGATATTTAACATGCTTCTAGAGCATGCACACAAGTTATAGCTTCGATTGCATGAACTTAGTGCTAACGTAATAGACTGTATTTTTATATGGCATTACATGGGTTGTAATGTTCATATGCTAAACTCATGGTCCAACTACTGATTTACTGCTTATTGATAAACCTATGAACTGACCAGCTTTTTGCTGACTTTTAGCATGTTTTTCTCAGGTGTTTAAGCTGACTGATATGACAAGGTGGTGGCAGGGCAAGGGTCATAGACTATTGTCTGAATGTTGTGGCTTTTTAATTATGACTTGTTTTTGTCTGGGACAACTAAATTTGTGGGCCTCATTTATTTAACTCAAACGATGTTGTAAACAATATTTTCATGATTTAATGATTTAAAACGGGAATGTATTCCGTTCTTTGTCACCTTGTGTTGTGATTATCAATTTAGTAGCACCCCATGACCCGAATGCTTCCGCTATGCCAGATTTTGGGGGTGTTACAGATTGGTATCAGAGCCAGGTTATAGAGAACTAGGTACATATAAATCCTAAACTATAATCGCTTTTTACAAAAACAAGTCCCTATGACCGCCACTTGCCTGCCTGCCTTGCTCACTATTTATTTGCCGATTACTTGTCTTAGCTGCTTATTACTGTCTGTTGATTTTGCCTCAGCTACATGTACTATAAGTATTATATGCATACTTATACATACGTAACTTACACTATTTATTACGAGTATTTTCGATATACTTACGCATATATACCATTTTGTCACAGACTATGTCTTCACATCACATTCCTCCGATCTCGCTAGACTCCGACGATCCATATATGCAGGTGTTACATGCTTTTAATGCACCAGAACCTGATCACACTGAGCCTATACTCACCTCAGCATTACCTACATCTACTACAGACCATGCTCCCATACAGCTTATCCCTACTACTACTGATAGTACTACCACCCCATATGTCTACACTCATCCTGTTCGTTGTACTACCCGCATGAGAGTCCCAGGATATCGAATGCGGTACTCAGACTTACCATCCTTACCCCAAAGGAAGACCCGAGCTGTCTATATGGATACCTCTACAACCCCATTATCTCTCTCACCCGCATCATCCCCTGATCAGTCACCACCACATCGATTCATTCGGTACCTCTTTCGGAAAGTACGTGCATCATAAAACGGGTTCTTAGTAAAATAGGCGTCGACTAAACGGTCATGAGCACCATAATGATCTCGATTAAGGCGTTTTATCGCCGGGCGATTTGCTTTTCGTGTATTTTTAATAAACGATAATGCTCTTGCAATAAAATTCAATCTCCGACTTGTAATTTCTTGTTCTTCTTCTGAGTCGGTGAACATAATCGTATCGGAATTCATTTGAAAAATAAAATGAATGAGATATATGTTGTTTGAATGAAATATTGAGAAGATATGTATAAAAATGGTGCAGTTTTGGTGTATTTATAGAGGAAAAAATGGGTAGTGTGATTTCTTTTTTTTTTTCCTTCTTATATTGCAACGGTAACAAAGTACCATGGGGCCCTTTTTTTTGGTTTTCGCAAGGTGATCAGATCACCTTAGTTTGTTTTGGGAGTAGTTATTCGCGCGTGAGATGGGCTAGATGGCAAGGGCACCGCGCGTGAGTTGGGGTTGCAAGGTGAATGATTCACTGCCTTGCCGACCAACCTAAGAGGGAAAACAAATATGTATTACTTTTAGGAATAATATCGTTTTCAATTCTCAAGTTATGAGGATATGTAATATTTTTGATTCTATTCGTCTTTATTCTTTTTCTTGGTATAAGTTTAGAGGGAAAAAATGTATTAGTTTGACTGATTGGCTGAAATCGCCTTTGTAGTTGCTAGCTCCTTGCAAGTTTCTTTTTTAATAATATGCCGCCGTTCAAAAAAAAGAAAAAGAAAAAAGAGGGCACAGTGGTGTGGGTTATAGAAATGTTATTGGAGATGATGTTTTAGATTTTGTGTTATAGAAATGTTATACGGTAAATTAAGATTGACATGACGAATCTTAGAGCAATCGGTGTGGTGCTCTTCGTGCCTCGCCGTGGTGACATGGCAAGCTCGCCACCATACCGCCTCACCTCGTCACTTCTCGCCAAACGATCCTTCGTCGTACAGACGACAAGCTAATTTCCCAGACGAATGGGACCCAATTTAATATAAACGGTTATATTCTTTTTTGTTTTTTATTTTTTATAGACAAGTTTCTTGGTTTGGATTGGTGGTGTTGATCTACGAAATGAAGAGAAAAAGAGAGGATGGGGGTGGAGTTTTTGTGGTGTGTGGGTGTGATTTAGGGTTATCATAAATCAAGTGTGTGTAGGCAGAAGAAGAAGATTTATTTATTTGGTTAAATTTGGGCTGGAATAGAAGTGGTTTGTTTTTGTAAGTGAAAATTTGAATGAAATGAAGTGGACTTCTTTTATAAAGTTAAAAGATTTATTATTATTATTATTATTATTATTTTAATAATTATTTTGTAACTTTTAAAAAAAATGTTATCTGTATTATTTTAATAAAATGAATTTAGTTTATTTGAAAAATTGAATAATAATAAATAAAATAGAAAGTGGTGGAACCCAAATGAATAATTTGTGGTTAGTTGTGACAGGGGGTTGTAGGAAGGGGTTTGCTATGCTGATGTGACACCCCGTGAGAACCAAATGAGGAGATGAAACTCGTCACCAAAGGTTGTATGGATAGTAAAAAGTTTGACCCTAACTTGTACAAGTTTATTATTTAATTAATTAGGCATCAACTTGTTTATCACTCAATCTACAATTAAAAGGTACACGCTAAATATTAGAATGTGAGTGCTAAGACATTTTGAGAAGTAGGCGATAATAATTGAACATTAGCATAAATCATTATAAATCGGTTTAACACACATATGCGACAAGTAAAAAACAATTGAGTTTGTTTGAAAACTCAAACCAAGCCTTTCAAAGCGTTGTCACGTTAAACAAAGTTGAGAATCACAACTCAAAGTCTCAAACTAACTAATAGTCGTCAAATTGGTCACATCTCAAGTGATCTTGAGTTCTTGACTAAGGAGGCGTCCTTTAAGGCTTTAATGAATTTTATTTCTTTCTAGGACATATTTGACACACAATATTATTAATAAATTATTATTTTTCTCTCAAAAATAAGTTATCTACAATATAATTTTTGTTTGACTGAAAAGCTAATAAGAGCTTCTTAAAAGAAATACTTAATAATCACTTAAAAATAAAATGTTATTTCATGTAATATATCTATACTGGATACTTAAAACTTAAAAACCGAAAAAATGAGTAATTTTGTTAGACAAAAATACCTTTACCTATAAAAGGTAATGCAATGTATTAAATATCTAAATATACTTAAATTACAATTTAAACCGATAACTTTCTTCACTCTCACTTACCCCACACTTATATATGCATAAACAAGTACGCACACACAAATTAACGTTATTATACACCACCGCCACTATACACGGGTAATCGTCTAATAAAGCTAGAGCGGTGTTTGAAATAACTTAATTAGTTAATCAGTAAAAAACTTAATTCATGGACTCATATAAAAGTTAGCTGTTTGCTTAACTCAAAATGAAAAGTGAGGTACTTGAGAATTAATAACCCCAATAATTAAACTTTTATTTAAACATATATATTAATGAGGCATGCAGAACCCGTGCTACGCACAGGCTTTTAATCTAATTGTTAATTGCACGTATTGTTTTTGTGTATTGTCGAGTGAATTTGTATTTTTAGTTTAGTATGTTGTATGAAACATTTTTATTATGTTGTTTAAAAATATAAAAATGGTTGATATTGTTTTGGTTTTTTGGTCTTTATATTTTCTAAATGGGGTTGTCGTTATTAAATTGTCATACGCTTGATGTAATTTCCTTTGATTGTTTTGGCCTCTTACGTAACCCAACAATAATTTTGCATTATATGATTTTTGCATGGTAATACGAAGCACACTGGCTTTTTCTTATTTGTTATAGTGTAATTTGAGTTAATTATTTTTTTTATTAGGTTCGTAAGTTATGATTGTATTACATCTGTTGTAAGTATGCCATTAGTTGTTTGGTGATTTTTATATTTAATATTTTTATAACATATTAGTATTTATTTATAAAGTTTATGATTAAAAACTAAAGTTAGCTTCATCTCATTTTATTGTACAACTAATTTCATTGGAAATTAACATTGAAGTCTAACTAATATTAATAAATTTTATCAATAAACTCAATTCCAAATAGCTAACCAAATGAATATTAATTAATACACTATTAATAATTCCTAAAACCTTTTGGACTCCACTATTATGTCTTAAACTTAATTTTTTTAATTTACAAATGGGTTCGAGCAAAAATTATGTACTTTTCCTTTTATATTCATTATTCAAGTTGCATGCTTACATATACTAATCACGCTAAAAAATATCATTTAACCATTTAAATGTTGCTTTACATATATGCTCGTGCACATTTTCTTGAATCAATTCACACATGTGAGCTACATCAATAGAAAACACACATAAATTACTTGTATATGAAAATGCATTAACATAATACATATATCTATATATATTGCATTAGGTTAAATTATCAATTATTCTTGCAACCTTTTCAACTTCATCTCAATCAATAACCAACTTTTAATTCTCTACTAATTACTAAATATCATGTGATCAATTCCGGCAAGCCTTGCACTTCCATCTTGATGTTGTATATACTTCACATTAAATGCACTGGTTTTGTTTTTCGATAAAAGTTTGAACTTTTGCTTATGTTTAAAACTCAACTTTTTTATTTGATATTATAATTTACAAATGGCTTTAAGTCAAAATTATTTATTTTTTCCTTTCTATTCGTTACTCAATGTGATATTTTTAATATGTTGTATTTTGCTATTATGGCAAACTCATTTAATGGGCGTCAATATTGGTTTCTTACTAATGATTCTACTTATAGAAAAAGAAAACACTTTGCGATGCGCGAACCTTCTTCTTTTCAATAATAATTCAATTGCACACAATAAATTCATTCTAATATTTCTCAAAGAGCATTCGAAAGCAACTACTTACATAAACTAATCACACTAAAAAGTATCATTTAACCATTTAAATGTTGCTTTACATACATGCTCGTGTACATTTTCTTAAATCAATTCGCACATGTGAGCTACATCAATAGAAAACGCACATAAATTACTTGTATATGAAAATGCATTAACATAATACATATATCTATATATATGCTTATCTATAACGATCACCTAAATATGTATGAAACAAAGAAAATAGTTGGTATCCCAGTCTTTGGTTCCATTTATCTGAGCATGCATTATCTTGTGTGAGTTGCATGGTACCTGCGTATGATAACTAAATTAAGAAAAAAAGAAGGCCGGGTTAATTACAAAGATCTAAAAGATGTGTGAATCATGTCCTAAATGTTGCAAAAGAGAATTTACATACCGCTACCAACAATCAAAGATCTAAAAGATGTGTGAATCTGTACATACTAAATGTGATTTTGGCCGGTTTATATAGGCATGAATTAGGTTATATCATTAATTATTCTTGCAACCTTTCGCAACCCTTGCACTTCATCTAGCCAACTTTAATTCTATACTAAATGCCATGTGATCAATTCGGGCAACCCTTGCACTTCATCTCCTTTCATGATTGTATAGTTATTATGAGGTTGCATTGAATTTCGAGTATTAGCTATCTTGTACTATATGCAATGGGACTCCATCTTGAGTATCTTGATTACTCCACATTAAAATGAATTCGATACAAAAAATGGAGCCTAAGATTACCCCTTCCCACTAATTACGACACATTCTCACTTTCATGTCCCTACAAACATTCCAAAACTCATCTTTTCATTAATAACAACATCAAATTTTATACATATTTGTAAGATCAAAATTAAAACAAATAATTTGTGAACTTCAATTAATACCATATAGTAACCATTGGTAAAGAGACCCTCAAATCCCTATAAAATAACGTAGATTAAAATAAATTCTCAAAATATTAATTTTGTCTAGTTATACTTTCCATCAATTCAACTTTGATTTTGTATTATTTCTAATGTCATGGGGTGGATACATTGCAACCTCTTAAACTGCTTAAGTAGAAGGAAAAATAAAATAAAAGCAAGATTCAAGCCACCATTAATATTCATCAAAGCTTTGTCACACTAATTATAAACCTTGTTTACATATGATTTTCATTATCTTGCATGCCTAATTTTTTGACAGTTCTTTCATAAATGTGGAGATATTATCCACTCCGTCTCCATCTTCCACTTTGTTTTGTTATCAACATCTTGATATACCCCGTTAGCGTCACTAACCACTTATCAATACCTGCAAGAATAACATTAATAAACTACTAACCAACCCAAAATTTTAAAATAGGTTAGCAGATCTAACCCTCGGTTCCTTCTCAGGCAACAACACATCCATTTGTCTTCCATAAACTTCAAAGCTGGACTATCAACCGACTTCACATGCAAGCAAGTTAACCATTTGCTTACCTTTGCACGTATACCCCCTTGCGTTAATCAAGTCAATATTTCTACATGAACCATTGCACGTAACATTAATATGGATAGTACACTTTCATTGGACGGAGAAATTTTACATTAACCAACTAAATTCAATTCCATATGTGAGAAGCTACACCAAAAAGAACTTTATCACACTATAAGAAAAAATATGGAAAAACTATTGACTGAAAAATATGATCATGTCAATATCTATTTCAAAACTATTTATCTAATTAGCAAGCTTGTTAATTCACAGATCTTGAGCCATAAAAACAGATGGGGTACATACCAAGGTTACGGTTATTGATGCCAATGAGTTCAATGCCATCAATTGCTAGCATGCGATCCATTTCATTCTCATCATGTGCCTAGAAACAAAAAGTAGAGATCAAAAGGAAATTGGTTAGTTGGTGTTGCACTGAATTTACACACAAACAATAATAAACTAACAACAAACATGTGATTCATAAAAAATCATCAAACTACACACAAATTAAAGTTTCACACACACACACACATCAGTAACAAAGACCAAATGGTGTTATTTATAGTATTCAATGATGGTGGTTCAAGGGTTTGTACATTTATTTGAAGGCAAATGAAAGGAGCAAATGATTAAATGAAAATAAAGGCTAGCAACACTTCGTATGGTTTCAATCATTTACATTTGAAACACTAAATATAGCTCATATGTACTTACCACTTAAGCATGAACATTAAATCAAGGTACTTACGCATGAAGCCTCCGCATAATGAAACTCTATTTTCTGTATTTAATTCCGAGCATTAGGTAACTTGTACTCTATGCAATCTTGACGCCTCCACAATAAATTAGAGGGCCTAATCTTATAGTATTATATATTGATGATAAATCAAAACAATCAATCCTTAACTTTTAGGGGGCGTTTGATTAAATAAGGGAACGTCTATGAGTATGGTGATTAGAATGGCTTTATAGACCCATCACCGTTGGCGGGTTTAAAAACTGCATACTTTTAAAAGTTTGATGTACCAAATCCAACAATCAAACAAGTACAATATAAATGACTTGTCATTACTTAATACCCATACCCTAAAACCAAACAACTCATCAATTTAGGTGCAGTTTGGTTTGCCACTTTACTTCGGGTTTTTATATGACGTGACATTTAAAACAAGGTTGCTTGAATAAAGTAGGTTTTGCATTCAACTGTATCTGCCAAATATGTAGCTTTTTCAAATTTGTTCAAGAGTGTCAGGATTTGCTTACTTTCTGTCATAAAGTGGGCCCCCTTTTTTTGTCAGCCAAGAATTCGTCCCTTTAGTAGGCATTTTCAATTCTTTTTTTTTCTTTTTTTTTTCTTTTTTGTTTTTACTTTCTTTTTAATTTAGAATATATATATAAATTATAAATATAATTTTATCCTATGATAAAACATTCATTTCTCTCTCCTAAATCAAATCCAAATCCCAATCTTAAACCCATCTACAAACCAAACGGGCCCTTATAACTCAACTTCTTAGACTGGGCGTTGATAAGGAGTCGGCGACCGAGTCTTCCACCAAAGAGGATATGTCCTCCTTAGTATGACCCATCAACATGACCCGTCTTCAAGCTAAAAAATGCAAGACTCGGTCTTGTAGATGACAAAGTCATGTAGGGGTTTTTTCTTTTTCACTTAATGAGTAGACTCAAAAAATTATTTCCTTTTATTGAGGAGGCCTACAAAAACCTTTTTTCTCTTAATTAAGTGGCTAAACTATACATTTACAAAAACCTTTTTTCTCTAAAACTCCGGGTGGAATAACCCCAACGCCGGCTCATCTTCAAACCCAAACGCCGGCTCATCTTCAAACCGAAACCCACTTGGCTTGTCGAGCCAAGAACTTTACGAACAACATCAACAAATGCTATATTTCGAACAACAACAACAAGCGAACCTAAACACCAATTTCTCCGATCTCCAATTCACCCAACATTTACAACAATCTCAAACCGCAACCCATGATGTTCCCGACACTCCAACGTCTCCTCCAAAGAAAATCAAGACCGGGCGTATCAAACGAAAGGCTAGAAAATCAAAAAACCCCGAACCTTTGGAGGATGATGATGAAGAAAACGTTGCCAACAAGATCAAACGTTGGAACCCACAAGAGGAAAAAGTGCTTGCTCAGTGTTATGTTGCAGCGTCGGAAGACTCACAAGTGGGTCAAAGTCAAAGCAGGGATACGTTTTGGCAACGGGTGCAGAATGAGTTTAATAGAGTCAATTACCAACAAAGAAACAAGGATATGCTCCAAAGTAAGTGGAGAACGTTGAACCGTGATTGCTCAAAGTTCAACGCGTACTACAAACGTTCCAAACGCCAAGAAAAAAGTGGGGAAAGTGAATTGGATATCCTGAAATGTGCTCGAGAAATGTATCAGGACGAGCACAAAGCCGCTCCTTTTAGCAACGAGGAGGCTTGGGAGGTTTTACGGGGTCATATGAAATGGGACGCGCCGGAAGGGATTGATTTAACCGGCGATGACCAACCAAGCCAAACAAATGAGGCGTTGTTTGGTCGTGATGAACAACCAAGGCCAATGGGAAGGCGTGCTGCAAAGAAAGCTCGATCCGAGAGCACGGGAGGAACGAGCACGGGAGCGAGTACGGGAGGAACGAGCTCGTCATTGCAATTCATGGAGAATATGACAGCCGAGTATCGTCACAAAAGGGAAATGGCTGAAGCCGCGTACCGGGCAACCAAAGAAAAAGAGGAGGAGATAACAAGGCTAAAGGAAATGAAATTTTTGATGACGAACACCGACGAGCAACCTCCAAACGTGGTGTGGTGGATCAACCAAGAAAAAGCTCGAATTGTGGAAAAATACAGGCTCACACAACCTCCACAGTAGATTTAGGATTATCTTTATTTTTATGTTGTAATTTTTATTTTCGTTGTTATTTTTATTTTTTTATTTCGTTGTTATATATATATATAATATATATATATATATATTTTAGTTTTGTTGTAATTTTTTTTTTTAAAGTATGTTATGTTTGAATGTAATGTTATGTTTTAATGAATGTTATATTTTTAAAAAATGAAGTAATTTATAAGTTATGGGTTGAATTTGAAAATTTCTGTGTAAAGGTGAGTTAAGGTGTGTTAAAGCTGAGTTATTGTTGGGTGTGTTAAAGCTGAGTTAAGTTAAGGTGTGTTAAAGCTGACATGGCATGCCTTAAAATTTAAGGTTGAGTTAACTGTTGTGAGTAGCCTTAGGGCATCCACAGACATGAAATGAAGATCAACTATGGTTGAAATGAAACATAAACATTTTCAACAATTATAAACCTGTTCTTGAACCTAAGAGCATCCATTACGGTGGTTTTTAAATAGGTCTAAAACATTTTGAAGAGGTTTATAAATTTGTGAACTATAGTGAGAAACCATTTTAATCTTAGGTGGAATGAAAAGATCTAAGATTTTGGAGAGGTCTAAACTATATTCTAATTTCTTTTTGAAAATGTTAGTTGTGTTTTATTATATGAAAAGCTTTATAAATATATTTATCCATAATAGAAACTAGACGAGTACCCGTGCATAGCAACGGAATTTATAGCGGCAGATAGTTTTAGTGATAAAAAAAAAGTTTATGGGTTATAAACGAAAAATAATAAAAGTTTGAGGATTTAGGGATTAAACATAATGTTTTGAAACCCGGTTCGACCCGGGTGGTTCAACCGGTTTAACCGTTCCGGTCGGAAAACGGGTCAGTTTAAACCGGGTTAACCCAACGGGTTGGGTCAAAATGGGTCAAATTAAACCGGGTCAACCCGTTTTCGATGTGTATTAATAGTTTCCTTTTTAAACATATGTTTTCAACATTTTTTTTAGTTTCAACTTTTCACTTGCTCATAATTAATTGTATCAACATTTTCTTTTTATGTTTTTTCAACATTTCACTTTCTTGACTTTTCACTTTTCACTTTGACCATTTTTGTTTTATAGATAGTATAGATGAGTTAAACCCCCTTTATATGTAGTAAAGTAAAGATTAATTTATGTGACCTTAGAAGATGTCAACGTAAAAACTAATTGCTTTTTGTTGGGATAATGCAAAGTCAGCTAGGGAGTAGTATAATTCTTACTTTATGCTCGTAGATGTAAACCACTGTGCTCCTTTATGCATTGTACTTCTTGCTAGGGGTGAGCAAAACCGCCCGAGTCCCGACAACCGACCCGATCCTGACATAAACCGATAGTCCCGAAACCGAATAATAGCTTCTCGGGTCGGGAGTCGGTTTGGATTTCTAGCATTTTTGGGATTCGGGTCGGGACGGGTCGGGTCGGGATGGGCCAAAAACCGACAAAATACAAGCAAATTAGCCCGAAACCGACTATACCGAAACCGACTACTTTCGGGTCGGTATTCAGTTTAGGATTCAGGTGCCTTTCGGGATCGGGATTAGTCGGGTCGGGTCGGGATCCGGCCCGATGCTCAGCCCTACTTCTTGCTAGAGCGTTATCAATGTCATGTCGTTAAGATAGTTTAATGTTTTTTATTCAGTGGACGTGGTTACCTAAAAAGAAACGATGTTTGTTAAGCTGAAACTATAAATTATCGATAACCTAAAGTTTGAATGTTTTATGTTGGACCAAGTTGGCAAGCCAGTTCTAAACCAACACCAAAACCACTATTATACATTCAAATCTGACCCGGTTTTGGATGCTTGGAAACCCCTACAGCCAAGCATCACCCAGACTTGCTACAAGGATACATAAATCCAAGAAAGAAAAAATGAAAACCCGATTGAATGAAACAGCCGAGACCGGAAAGAGATCCCAAGACACAAGGGAGCATTGTATAGTTTTCAAAAAATTTCGGGTGCACCTACGTTCTTTCTTTATGTCATACTTTTTTTTTTTGTCATCTTTTAGGATCGGATTGGAAAATTATAATAATTTCCTTAATTAGTTTACAAAATAACTAGCCTTTCAAAATAATTAGTTTCTTTCATCAATGTTCAGTGAATATCCTTTCTTAATTTCGAATTCTGTATTTTCAAGGTGTATTTCAAGGTTTGACTAATTCCAAGATTTTACTTTCCTAAATGGCATTTTTTTCTAGTTTCTGACTTTCGAATTATGTATTCTTATCCTTTCATCAATTTCGAATTTGTATTTCAAGGTTTGACCAAGATTCAAGATTTCACTTTCAAGTTTGACCATTAAACTATTATATGTAGTTATTATTAAGAATATGTGTAGTATATATATAATTTTGTATCCGATATACTTCCAACATAACTTCAAAAAATCTACATAAAAAATTTACTCGCACTTTTCACAAAATATAGACACAATATAAATGTTTATCAACTAATAAATTATTATAATATCCAAAAAAAAATTATAACAAACAACTAATAACAACATTACAACAAATTTAGATAACGAAATTCACAAAAAACTTACAAACAAATTTATAGAACAAAATATTAAAACAAATCTACAGAATTTAATTTACAAAAATATTTATACAACAAACTTAATAACAATTTTTTTGAAGAACCTATACATCTGGGGAAGCATACTTGTATAAACAAACAAAAAAAATTACACATACTTGTATAAACAAAAAATCTACCTGAAATTTACAAATTCACCCAATAACTTATAACATAATACCAACAAATATTAAAAGGAAACCATAATACTTCTGGTGGAGGTATCGGGGTAGTGAAGATTCCGGCGGCGGTGAAAGATGTCGGCGACGACATCAACTGTTCAACAAAAAAACACGTGAAGAATGTTATAACTCAGATCTTTATATGAAAATTACATATTTGTAAAAAAATAGAAAAAAAAAATCTTTACAAAAACTTGAAAAACCTTTAGAAATGTAGGGTCTCGGTCGTGTGGTTTCCGGCGAGACACCCACGGTAATTCCGGCGGCAACAGCTACTTTCGGCGTCCTCGACAGTGGCGGCATAAACTATTACCGGCGACCACATCGACAGCTGTAAAAAAATACCAAATATTGTAAAAACATAGATCTACAAATAAAATCAACAGATATATAAATGAAAACTTTCAAAACTTGATTAAGATACATAGATCTATTGAAAAACTCAACAAAATACATATAAACATGAAAAGCCCTTATGGTGGGCGGGTCTTGGTGGTTCTTCTCGGTAGTCATGGTCCAGTAGTGGTGGTTTCCCTTATGGTGGTAGCGGGTACGATGTTGGTGACGTCCGGTGGTGGAGTCCGGTAGTGGGAGTTTTGGTGGAGAGTGTTTTGTATGTGTTTTTTCTTGTGAGATGAGAGTTAATTGTGAGATGGTGGTGTGTGGTATTTATTTGTCTATACTTTTTCAATGTCGAACTCTGTATTACAAGGTTTAACTAATTTCAAGATTTCAATTTTCAAGATTTCAAATTCAGACCTTCGTAAACACGCACGAATTCAGTTTTGAGTATTGACCCACGAATTCCATTAATTCCCTTTAGTAAATTCAGATCTTCCTAAACAAGAACCAATTCAGTTTTGAAGGGCATTATGGGGATTGACCTAAAATTCAGTTTTCCACTTTTCACTTTACCCTTTTTCCATTATAAGTAGTTAAGATATGTTTATAATATGAAAAAGTTTATAAATTGATGATGTATTAATAATATAAACCTTTTTAAAGGTTTATCATAGTCAATGCGCTAAGTTGATGATCGACATAAAAAACTAATTTAACGCTAATGTAACGATGATGAATGCGATATTGACTTCTCCAAATTACATCTTGCCTTAGCAATTAAAATAATGTTGACCTAGTCGTGTAGGTATACTTTTTTTTTTAAACTCATTGACATTTACTGAATGGGCCGTGACACAAATTTACAACGGCTCCAAATCCTCAAAAAAAAAAAAAGTAAAAAAATCCCTCCCTTATCTCCCGCCCATTCGAAATCCCAAATCATTTCAAAACCCAAAAAAATCACAACAACCAAAACCTCTCAAAAACCATGGCGAAACGATCTCGTAAACCCGAAACCACACCCGAAACATCTCCACCGTCTAATTCCAGCCCAAAAGAAGCTGAAACCACCGCGAAACGGTCTCCGAAAAGTGTGGAGATCGATAGGAGCCATCGCAACCGTCTAGATCTAATCCAAAGCGAGCTAAAAAAGTTTAGAGTGAGGAGACCGAAGGTGAAAGTGTTATACCACCTGTGAACGAAGATGAAGATGAGGATGAGGATGTGAGGTTTGTAGGGAAGCCGGTACCGTCTAATGAGGCGCGCGAAAGGTGGCCGCATCGATACGAGACGAAAGTAATCTAATTTATGCTTTTTAGGGGGTGTTTGTTTTGGCTTATATAACCGGCTTATGGCTGGAGTATTTGGTTTTGGGCTTATGTTTTATAAGCTCACTTTTTGTGGCTTATTTTGAAACTTTTCGGCTTGTATAAAGTTTATTATGTTATAATAAACTTGTATAAAAGTTTCAAAATATGCGGGGCCATATACTTCAACTGATCTCAAACACGCCTAAGTGTATATTTCTGATAGTGCTTATCATAGGTTTCATATTCAATTGGTTTCTTTAATTTTATGCATATAAAGTGATTGAGAATATTGCAGGGCCATAGACTTCAACTGATCTCATTGGTTCTGTTAAATATGAAGCTGAGCCATGACTCACATAATATTTAGGTTTAGACTTGCAGTTTTCATATTCAGTTGGTATCTTTAATTTTATGCATATAATTTGATACATAAAGAGATATGGTTGAAGAGGTACTTACAAATGGATGAGTTGGTTAGGAAAACTTAAACAAGCTGATGTAGAAAAAAAGCCGATTGTGCGATTTTCATGGAAACAAAAGGGAAAATGGTGTTAGCAATCTGTAGTCATTCTCTATATTTTTATAAGGTGAAACAAACACTGCCTTAGATAATTACTAGTTTACTATACTGTTTTGGTGTTTAAATATGTGACTGGTTAATGTTTAATTAATTTTGTGTTGTTTTTGATGATTTTGTAGGCGGGGGTGAAGATTTTACCGGCAACGAATACGTGAGTTGTTTGTTTTTGTATTATTGATGATGATGATAAGCTGTGTTAAATAAGCTCTTAAGATGAAAAAATTGAGATCACGAGTTTTTACAAATTTATTTAAGCCTATAAGCCTGGAAAGTGAGTTATTCTAAAGACTCTTTTAATTGTGTGTTACTGTTTTGGTTAACTTGTTTGTAAGACTTGTTATTGTCATTGGAAAAAAAATAATCAGTAAATGTGTTTTTAGCAGCTTATGAGGTTAATATTAGGTAATAGTATTTAATTAAAAGGGTGTTTGGCTTATAAATACAGTGGATTAAGGGCTTATTTATGTGTAATTTAATCAGGACTGTTTCAGTCTGCACAATTTTATTCTAGACAAGCTAATTCAGAAAC
The DNA here is from genome assembly GCA_021014915.2 of Artemisia tridentata subsp. tridentata. Classification (NCBI taxonomy): domain Eukaryota; kingdom Viridiplantae; phylum Streptophyta; class Magnoliopsida; order Asterales; family Asteraceae; genus Artemisia; species Artemisia tridentata. Next base: position 316,733,200 of record CP139502.1, read on the forward strand.
TAGAGCTTATTTTGGTGCTTATTGTCTTATTTGTGGAGAATTTTTGTTAGAACTATTGGAATCTACATAAGTCATTCTGAAACTAATTCAAACACCCTGGTGCAATTCAAATTAAAATAGTTTCTCAAATATGTTAAAAGGGGGTGTTTGGTTTAGCATATATTTAGGATTTATTGGATTGAAAAATGTATTATTGCAAACTGAATTTGAATTGCTATGAGATTCTCATTAAGCTTTTTAGGTGAGAATGATGAGCATTGGTGTTTGGATTAACTTATATTTGCGGCTTATTGGCGTATTTCTGCTTCAAAACACAATAAGCCCTGTAGAATATTCTTAAGGCTGATCAAGCTGTATAGACCATTTTCATTAAGCTAATCCAAACACCTATAGTGATTATGAAGTTAAAAACTTAAAACCATTTCTTGTATAGTTTTTAACCTAAAACACATTAAGGGGCTGTTTCTTTTTTTATCCTGTTTGGAAATGATATCTTTTTGCATAATGGTATGTGTTTCGAGTTGGTCCTGAGTGCATAAATTGTGTTTCTTTTTGTTCTTCTCCTGGCCACTCAAGAAAAACAAGAAAGAGAGATATACTCTCTTCTCCCTCCTCTCTCACTCTCACAGCCACACCAACCTCCCAACAACACCACCACCGCCGCGCCTGTCGTCTCACCGACACCACCAAACTAACCACCATCACCTCATCAATCTTATACCACACTACACGCGCCACCGTACACCCTCCACCGCCTTTTTATCACCTCGACGCGCCACCGTTTCTTGATCTAATCACCACCATCGCTTGTACTATTGAAGAAGAAGGTAAGTACCGAGCTACGCGCTGTGGTGACTCAGTGATTGAGTCGAGTCGTGACCTCCGAGTCACGATATATGTTTATCCGATTTGGGTTAGCTAAACACACGGGGAAACTAAAGATTTATTAATAATAAAAACGTGTAAAACTTGTTTGGTATCCGTGTGTGTGGTCGTGTTCGAGTCGTGCGGACCGTTGGGAGGGTGGAGGAGGAACGCCGGTGGGTAGGGATTTGGCAGAAAGAGGTTGAGGTGATGGAGGATCGAAGGATCTGCGAAATGGGTTTCTTTCTTTTGTGTCCTGAATGGGAAGGGGTAGGTTTTTTACACCCTTCTACATTAAGACATGTCCTTTGTAGAAAGCAAAAAAGAAACAAGTCTCATTTCTTTGTGTGAGAGGAAATGTTACCAAAAAGACCATTAAGCAAAAAATAAACACACCCTAAGCCCAAAACATAGATCTTATTTGATGGATTGTGGACTTTTTTAAGCTGAAACAGCTTCCATGTCCCAGAAAATAAGCTAAACCAAACACCCTCTGTGCTTTACAAATCAACAAGTTTACAAACAAGTCAGAGGGTACCATTCGAGAATGTTACCTCTTCGTGTAAGATAACCCCTCTTTTCAGTTGTTACAATCATTTATGTGTACTTGCTTCATATGTGAATACTAAATGTGAATTGTCTTTTGTTACCATAGGGTGATGTTGATTTAATTTGTGGAGGCCCTCCGTGCCAAGGAATCAGTGGCCATAATCGCTTCAGGAATTACGAAAATCCTCTTCAAGATGAAAAGAATCACCAGCTAGTCGTCTATATGGACATAATCGACTTCCTAAAACCAAAATTCGTTTTAATGGAGAATGTTGTGGATATCATCAAGTTTGCAAATGGTATTCTAGGCTATCATGCTGTTGGGCGTCTGGTAGCAATGAACTATCAAACAAGACTCGGTATTATGGCAGCTGGATCTTACGGAGTGTCTCAATGCAGATACCGAGTGTTTTTATGGGGTGCTAGTACTATGATGGTATGTATTTTTAAATTTGCATATTATTAGTTTTTCATGTATTATAAGGGCTGGTTGGGCTGGTTTAGTAACAAATAAAATGGGCATGGGCTGTAACCGGTTCATTTACCACAAAGGCTTATGGTGTAGGGTAAGAAAAGTAGTACAGATAAAAGATATGATTATTTAAAACTTGTTTGTGTTTGTAATTAGTATAGATAAAGCATTTTCTTTAACTTCGAAGTGTAATCTCATATTCCAATACCTGATTACAAACACACCCTAAGTAAAATCTCAGAAATTGTCACCTCTAAATGATTGCACATTATGCTACTATCTTGTCACTTACTTGACTTTTTTTTGATCCAACAGAACTTGCCACAATTTCCTTTACCAACACATGAGGTTGTTGGAAAAGGTGTTGTTCCGAATGAATTTAAGGTGTGTACAATAAACAAATATACATATAAAATTATGTGTTTATATCTTTTTGTTAGTTTTTAAAAGCTCTTTATTTGATGCTAGGATTGTGTTCTTGGTTCTGATAATGACGAGTCATACAAACTAGAGAAAAACATATTTCTTGGTGATGCAATTTCAGACTTGCCCGAGGTATGATAATCGATACTTACTTTTGTCATGTTATTGCACTATTGTTTATTTGAAGCTGGAATAATCAATTGTTAATAGATATTTTTGTTTGATTAATGTTAGGTTACAAACTACAATGGTGCGGATGAAATGGAGTATGGAGGTGCTCCACGTACAAGTTTTCAGAAGTTCATAAGAATGAGAAAGCAAGGTACACCACTGTAGCAATTGAAAATTAGATTTATTTATTTGTATTTGCTTAATAATCATTATCAAGTTTTATCTTCACAGGTTCATCGAAAAAAATGATTCTTTATGATCATAGGCCTTTGGAGTTGAATGAAGATGATTATGCACGAGTTTGTCTAATTCCCAAGTTTAAGGTACCACTTTTCCATTTTCTACTTCAAGTTTCTGAAAATTTTATTTGCAAAATCGATAATAACACAAAAGATGATCATAACATCCATGAGTATAGTGAGGGGCTAAGCATTTAATTATAAAAGTAATCATGTTGCCAACTCAGATAATTGATTTGATAAAACAGCACCAAACACCATTTTAGCTGAAATTTCTGGATTACCAGCCACTCAAAGACCAAACATGTGTTATTTGTTTACAATTAATTATAGTTTCTTTCCAAAAATGTGCCTTAAGTAGCTGTTTTTTCCTTGAATTGATAATGGCTTTGTCTGCTGATTGGTCACTAACATTATTGACACATACAGGGAGCAAACTTTAGAAATCTAGCAGGGGTGCTAGTTGATGAGAAAGACAAAGTGTATTGGGATACAAGCGTTCCAAAAGTCATACTGCCCTCTGGAAAACAACTGGTACTATACTTGCAACAAATCTTTCTGATTATTAGAAATGAGTATCAGTTTTAATTTCTCGATACCATTATGTCAATGTTTCTCACATTACGTTATCTAACGGTGCAGGTTCCAAACTATTGCATGACCTTTGTGCGTGGATCATCTAAGAAGTATGTTTTCTTCCATTTTTGATGTGGTTATGCATAAACAGTTAAAACAGTCTGTCTAAATACCTTTTATGGAATAACCCTTGTACTCTTATTACTATTTGTTGTGTGACGTTGGTTGCTTAGGTTACTAACATGTTTAAACCTTAAAATGCAGACCATTTGGTCGATTGGGCATGGACTCTGTTGTCAAAACTGTAGTGGGCAGAGCTGAGCCACACAATCAGGTCCTTTTTTCACCCATCATAAATGCCAAATCTGATTAAGAGACCCAACATTAAGTTCTTGTATGTTCTTTTGATAGGCACTGCTGCATCCAAACCAAGACAGGGTGCTGACAATAAGAGAAAATGCACGGTTACAAGGGTTTCCTGATCACTACAGACTTTGTGGCCCAGTTAAAGAAAGGTAACGTTATGGCAAAAAAATAAAAATTTATAGCAATTATCAAGTTTATATGTGGTACTTTGAATTATTGTGTTATATGTTCTTGAGCTTGAAGAGAATAAACTAGAAAATAAAGAAAGTTTAACAATCTCCTTATTTAAGTGTTTATTTTTTAAAAAAATAAGCAGATAAATGGTTCTCAATATAGGCTTTTTGGATTGCTTTATAAGCTTTGAAATGGCCTAATATGCTGTTTTTTAATGTGTATTTGTTTTTGATTTTGGTTTCAGGTATTTACAAGTGGGAAATGCTGTTTCGTTTGCTGTATCAACTGCATTGGGGTATACATTAGCAAGGGCAATTAAAGGGGAAAGCACGAGCCAACCTTTGAAACTTCCGGTCAAATTCCCTGATTGTCTTGGGCCTTCTCCAGCAAAACTAGAATCAGAATGATAACAAAATTGAGTTACTTCTAAATCTGTCTTAAAGATGTGAAAGCATGTTCACATGCAAGACTACTATTGTTTCGATGATTTCTTTTCAAGAGTTCAAAATAATTCGGCATCAATATTAATGTGATTTGAATGAGTAATTTGACATTAGTTCGTAGTAACAGGTATGTGTGTTGTATAGTTGCTCCATGCCATAAACAATGTTCTAAATTAAGAGTATGTTTTCTCTATTGTGACAATGATGCCAATAAGGGAGTCTACATGGCTCTTATTTGATTCTCTGTGTTTGCTCACAACTGTAATCTGCACATCATGAACTGCAAGTATTTAAATTGTTGTTTGGGGTTTGTGATGAACCTTATGATGGGAGACAAATTTGAAATTTGTAACGTGTAACAAAAACTAGTTAATGTACCATAATGGTGCTTTGAGGAAAGTACATTAACCTCAAACCTGTATGCTTTCAATCTATCCTAGCTGATCATTACTAATTCATACAGGTTAAGTTTCAATAAACACAGGTTAACATGATTAGAAGTTTGATCATAGTTAATGGACAAACATGTATAAGCGTAGAGAAATAAAGAGTCCAAAACAATGTGTATTCCAAATATCTTGATGAGGCTACACTGAACTTGTGCAATTTCAAAACGGTCAAAGTCAGGTCAAGATGACCATTAACACTTACTGATAAAATCATCGAACTTGAGCGGGCTTGTAATTACAATTTTACCCTTTTTCGTTCAGATGTAGTTGCTGGTCTTACCATTGCTAATCTTGCCATCCCTTATGTATACATAATAAGTGGCAAAATGTGTTGGTTGGGTCACGTCACGGATCTAGATGGGTTTGGGTCTAAATGAGTCCGGGTTTAAATGGGTCATTTAGGAGTTAGGACAAGGTCAAATGAGTCTCAAGTCGGGTTAACCCGTCGGGATTTCACATTTTTTTTAGTGAATGTAAAAATTTAAAATAAGCGTTAATTTTTTTGACCCGTTAGACCCGCCCTAGTCTGTTGGTTAATTGTTTTACAGATAGAGCTTATATCAAATACCCATTAGACCCATCCGAAATATAACATCTCCTAAAAAGTACTCCCTCCGCCCCGTATTAAATGTCCAGGTTTGACTTTTCAAGGGTGTTTTTTTTTTTAATCAACTTTGACCTTAAATATTTTTGCTTGTGTTATATAGTATTTGATAAAAATTATACGCAATGAAAATACATTTAAAACTTAATCCATTCATATATTTTGTATCAAGTATTATATTACACAAACAAAAATATTTAAGGTCAAAGTTGAGAAAGAAAAACTTTAAAAAGTCAAACAGGACATTTAATATGGGACGGAGGGAGTACCCAATATGACCCATAAATAACCAATAGGTATAAAATTGACTCCTCATATCAAATGAGTTAACATACAATGAATAATACCACAATGATTATAACATGGTCTAACCAAGAAACTGACTTAGATGTGACAGATTTTGTAACTTGTAAAAATGGGTAATTCCATTTTGTGACGGATTGTGTAACTAGTATGGTGATTTATTTTGCCCCCTCGACAAATAATGTTGTAACTCCGCCTATCTGCGGGAGCTTGGTAGACGAAACAATTAATGGTTCCATATGAGCTCGTGGACATGTCATTTCTTTAACTTATGTTTGTTTACACCAAGGGCCGAGCAAATCCACCCGAAAACCGACCCGAACCGACAAACTGACCGAAACTGGACCAAACCGAACCGAACCGACCTTATTCGGTTCGGTTTTGTATATTTATTTCGGTTTTTGTCGGTTCGACATAGCTAAACCGAACCGAACCAAGTTATTCGGTTCGGTTTCGGTTTTGATATCTATTTCTCAGTTCGGTTCTCGATTCGAGTTTTTGTCGGTTCGGGTCAGGTTTGACCCATTGCTCACCCCTACACCAAGCTTCTTCGCATGTAAAATTTCTATGTAGTCTTGTTGGCTTTCTCATATGTAAAGTTACACTTAGAGCACCGGGTGTAATAACACCGTTAACAACAAAAAATGCTGCCACATCAGCGTCATATCATCATCCTCACTTTTAACACCAACACCCAAAAATACTCTCTCACTTAGAGTGCTTGGTGTGGTGGAGGCGAATAACACGTTATTCGTTAGCCACCTCATCGCCACATTATCAAGGTACAAATAACACACCAACAATTAAAATACCCTCCCTAGCAAAAAACCAAATAACACGTTATTCGTCTCATATAGGTCCCACAAAATACCCCACCAACAATACCCATTGGCTCACAAAAAATTATAAAAAATACAAACGGCTTACCGCGTATGTGGGTGGGATGGCTAAAAGCCGAATGGCGGACCAACAACATGATGCACGGTACAACACAACGTGCCATTCGTGCGTTGTTCGTGCTTACGGCGGACCAACAACACTCCCACATCGAACTCCCTAATAACACCATTAACACCGCCTTTTTGGGACCCATTGCTTTATTTTATTTCCATTTTTTCAAAAAAACTAATTTTTCATACACTAAATAAAAATACAAATAACATTTAAAAAAGTTACAAAACTAAAAAAAAAAAAAGAAAAAAAAAAAATATATATATACAAAAAAATAAAAATAAAATAAACTTAACTTTTAACTGGACCAAGAGCCCACCAATGCATATTTTACCAAAATAGCCCACAACTCTTAACTTTTAATGACCACTTTACAAAAATAAAATAAAATAATAATAATAAAAAATTACATGTTTCGTCCATGTGGTTTACCCAAAATCACACTTGTTCCTATTTGAATTTAATTACATAGATAATCTCTATTTATCAAACTATTTTCATTGATAGTCCCTATTCTGGAAAATAGGGACTATCTTATTCGTGCAATAAAAAACTATAGGTTATTACTCCCTCCGTCCCATTTTAGTTGTCCAATGTTGACTTTCAAAGTCTTTTTGCTTCAACTTTGACCGTAAATATTTTTGTTTGTATTATATAATACTTGTTGAAAGTTATATCATTGAAAAGTTCGTTTAAAATCAAATTTATTTATATATTTTATATCAAGTGTTATAGAATATAAACAAAAATATTTGCGGTCAAGGTTGAGACAAAAAGACTTTGAAAGTCAACAGTGGACAACTTTAATGAGACGGAGGGAGTACATAATTGATCTCTCTCTCTCTCTCTCTCTCTCAATTCTTTTTATCACAAAATACTCTCTGTCTATTTTTGCTTTCTCTCAATTCTTTTTCCTCACAAAAAAATACTCCTTTTTTTGCTTTCTCTTAATTCTTTTCCTTACACAATTATTCACAATCAGATTCACTATATTCAAAATACTAATTATACTGTACTATTATGTACACTCTTGATCCCAACTACCTTGTTGTTTTAAGCTAGGATATTACTCCCTATTCCATCCACTTCATTCCTGATACACTGTAATTACCTTTCTCATTCCCCTCTGCTACTATATCTTCTGATTCCAATTCATCTGTGATATCAATGAGTTCCTTTTTTTTTTCCTTATAATACCTTCTCATATGATCAGTCCATTTCTCCAATTCCTTATCAGATGGACAGATCCTATCTTTTATAAATTTGTCCACTACCACTCTATCCTTCAAGGATGTAGCTAGTATTTCCTTATCTCCCAAAGAAGCAAGCAAAGTAAACTTATTAGAACAACTTCCTTCTTTAGACTGCCAAGTATCTTCACTCTCTATAGGTTTCTTGAAGTTCTTATTAAGCCCATTACTTTCGTCAACCTCATTTTCCTTCTCAGTCACATGATTATTGTCCATTCCCATATCCTTCTTTTTTACATATTCATGTTTACCCTTATCCTGTTTTTGTTCAAACCCTCTAATTTGTTTCCCAAAAACATTATTTCTATTACTCAAGACATTCTGTACATTCTGCACATTTCTTCTGTTAGTATTGGTCTGTCTTTCATTCCTCATTCTCCTATTCTGCACTGATCTAAATCCATCATCCTTTTCCATCTGAACATTTTCATTTCTCCCCTCTTTGTTTTCCTTAATAAGCACCTTACAGTTACCATCATCATGGCCAAAGACTTTGCAATGACTACATTTAAAAGGCTGCCATGCATATTCAACCTCCACAAATTTAGATAGGCCAACTCCACCATTCTTATTCCTATAAACAATTTCAACCTTATCTTTAATATCCTTCTCAGCATCAAGTTCAATCAAAACTCTGGCATATCCTAGTCTCCCTACCCCAGTCATACACATTTTAGTTGTAACTTCATCCATGATAACATGCTTACCTATACAACTAGCCAGTGTACTTATACCTCTTACACTCCAAGCTTCCAAAGGTACATTGACCAATTTAACCCAAACAGGTAATTTCCTAGGCTCAGACCTATCCAAACACACATCTATACTCCATTTTTGCACAAACATGGGCTTATTGTTAACCATCCAAGGACCATTCTCTATCACTTCATTTACTCCCTGCTCATCATGAGATTTAAAAAAGAAAACACCCTTGCCATTGACAGTCATATCCTCAAGCCCAAATCTAAACCACATCCTCCTTAAATGGTATCTAGCCTTATTAAAGTTCGCAGAGCAACCTAAGAACTGTCCACAGACGGTCTTATCCCATTTAGCACTTCCTATTTCCACAATCTACTCATAAAAAAATGCAATTTCAATCCCATTTTCATTAACCTCCACAGGTATCTCTAACAATTTGTTGTCCAACTTAGCAGCCTTACCAACATCTATCATTTTGTTACCTATCTTACCTTTATCAGTCAAACTTGCATTCACATTTTTATCAAAACTATTGGTCTCACAGGCCTTTTCATTAACCACTGATTCAACAAGCTTAATACTAATCATTCTTGATGAAGAAATTGTTGATGAATTTGGGGAAAGAATGGATAGTAGTGAGACTAATGATGCTATTGATACTGGGAAAATTGGAATGGGGCTCAAGCTGTTAATACTAATCATTCTTATGTGAAATCTTTTGTCAACAATGAGAAACAAGGTAGTAGAAATTGGATGATGACACTATGTGGGGTAAACATGGACTATGTGACATAATTATTTTATATGTAGTTGTTGGTTTTACCATTGCTACATCTATAAACATTTAGTGAAAAGGAGAAAATTACATAGCCAAACTCGAAATCCTATAGACATTTCCTTTTAGAACAAAGAGCAAGCAAAACAAACACCAATCTAAAACAAACAAACAAATATTGAAATCGCTAACAGAAAAAGTATCAAATAGCAACAGCAAACCAGCAACAGCAACAGCAACAGCAACAGCAACAGCAACAGCAAACCAGTCTAATAACTTGATGCATCAAAAAGCTTTGTCTTCACTCTTTTGGCCATATCATTTGTTAAGACGAAGTAGTCTCATCTTTCACGATTCACTAGCCTCCATCCAAATGATACACCAACTCAATTCCACCAATGAACTGCTAATCAAAACACCATAAACATACAATGACCTCTTTTGACTCTGCAATACTGGCATGACACTACATGATATAATGACCTCTTTTGACTCTGGAATACTGGCAATGTATTCACGTTCCCAATGCTTGTTTTCCTGAAATCATGATTGGCAAACCAACTTTATCAGAATATTAACTACACTGCAAGTCAATTTGGACATTGCAAATCAGATATTCAAAACTGTATTCGAATGAATGTTAGAAAGAGAGAGACATCAAAATTTGTTAAGAAACGCGTAATTTCAAAAATATTATCTGAATATATAAAATTTAAGGAACGTAAACTATATAAGGTGGTGTCTAACATATGATGAAAAAACCAAAGCCACTTCAGGTTTGACTTTAAATAGGTTTTTATGACATCGTATTAAAATTTTATCATTTTCTAACAAACCACCAAAATATAAAAAGTGTCAAGTAATATATATTTTCAAATAATTATCCCTAAATAAAAGAAGTTAAACGGCATAGAGAGAACATACCTTCATATTATGTTTGTGACTCGACTATTTCGATGCAGGGGATATGGGAGATTTTGGGCCAGTAGGAGCCTCCTCTACTGCATCTTTCTTTCAGGTCTGGACATCCCCATATTCTCAAACTCAGAAGTGAGGGCAACAAAGTTTCTGGTAGATCTTTCATCTTTGGGTATTCGAATGAATGTTAGAAAGAGAGACATCTGAATTTGTTAAGAAACGCGTAATTTCAAATCAAATATTATCTGAATATATAAAATTTAAGGAACATAAACTATATAACATTCACCATATGATATAAGGTGGTGTCTAACATATGATGAAAAAGTCAAAAAACCAAAGCCACTTCAGGTTTGACTTTAAATAGGTTTTTATGACCTCGTATTAAAATTTTCTCAGTTTCTAACAAATAACCAAAATTCTACAAGCAATCCTAGTTCATCATTTATTTTGGAAATTGTAAAATAAACTATTGAAATTAAATCAAAGAAAAGTTAATTAGTTGGTTAAAAAATATACTGAGTATTGCGTAGTTAACTCTTTTTTCCTATTATAACACCAAAGTTTGAAATTCGGACTTTTTGTGTATTTGTGACTAACTTTTGAGTTATAACATCAAAATATAAAAACTGTCAAGTTAGATATATTTTGAGATAATTATCCCTAAATAAAAGAAGTTAAACGGCATAGAGAGAACATACCTTCATATTATGTTTGTGACTCCTCGTCTATTTCGATGCAGGGGATATGGGAGATTTTGGGCCAGTAGGAGCCTCCTCTACTGCATCTTTCTTTCAGGTCTGGACATCTCCATATTTTCAAACTCAAAAGTGAGGGCAACAACGTTTCTGGTAGATCTTTCATCTTTGGGCATTCGGAAATTCTGAGATGTTGGAGGGAGGTGAGGTGTTGGAGTCCCTCGGAAACTGTTTCCAACTTATCAAAACTAACAATCCCAAGTCGAGTAAGAGATGAAGGAAGATGAAGATGAGACAATTGACTCCAATTAGTGGCTTCTTCTTTTTCTTTTGAACCCCCTAAGGTTAGGTCAAGAAGTGAGGTTGGAAACTTCAGTGGGCCCCAATCCAAACTTGGACAATTGAATATTACCAGATCATTAACGAGGTGAGACTATGCAATTGGAGGTCTGCAAATAACCACTCCTCCGTACTATTACAATTGAATATTACCAATATTGTGAGGTGAATAAAGTTACCCCCAAAATCAATGATCGATGCCACATTTGGATGATATGATATTTCTACAAATTCAAGCATTGGCATGCTTTTGCTGTTGATAAGTAACATATTCTTCTTTCCTCCTTCTCCCAACTCCTCCTTTATCATTAGTTTTTCACACTTGCGAAAGGCAACTGACTTGAGCTTCTGCCCTCCCATTCCCATTGAGAAGGAGACACATGTAATTGAACCACAATCAAAGATATGCAAGCTCTCAATGTTGTCAGGACAACTTAAATGCTTGAAACTTTCACATTCCCATACCGTTAATGACCTAAGAGATGTTAGGAAGTTGCTCCCATAATTGTACTCCTCATCTTTCTCCCCTAAACTCACCAAATTTTTACATTCCTGTACATACAAGTATCTTAAATTCACGAGAACCATACTACTTGCCTCTGCTTCTTTTGATTCCCACAAGTATCTTATTTCATCACACCTTCTGATTTCCAATTCTTCAACTGCCTTAAGATCCAATATAACACCTCTCCACACCTCATTAGTAAGCCCTGAAATAGATTCTATTTCCAACTTTGTGACTGATGGAGCTGCGTGCACCAGACTTCTCAACAAACCAACTCCACATTCATGTATTCTCAAACCCCTCAATGAAAGTAGCGGTGCTTTAAATGAGAATTCAACCAAATTTGGACAATCTATAATACGGAGCTCTTTCAAGCAAGGAAACACATAATCTCCAACCCCACTTCTACTATATGTTGACCAAACCTCCCACCTCGGCATACCTTTAAACTCTAGAATTTCAAGTGAAGGAAATGCAACACCAGTCCCGAGAAACTCTAAACCCACATCTTTCACATCGTCCATGTCTTGGATAGATAAATTCTTAAGTGACGGTAGTTGGCCGAGTGGTGGTAGAGATGTACACTTTTTACAGCCATGTATAGACACACGAGCCAACTTACAGAAAGAGGGTTCCCCAACCCATTTGGGAAACTCTAAACCCAGATAGTTCACAATACCTAGCCTCTTCAAACAATCATTATATGGCTTCAATGCATCAAGGACATCGTTATCAGTAGTCTCCTTTCGGGAAGCATTTGATACGTCACTCCATTTAACCTCTAACTCAGTAAGCCTCTTTTGTGATAAGTCTGCTTCTCGTGCTTCCGTTGCGTTTTTTACTTTTTCCAGGCACTCAATGGAAACTTTCCCATGAAGATTCTCAAAATCTTTAAGTTGGGTTATCGAAAAATCATTTTCTCCTCCAATAATGATTTTTGAAAGAGTTTGCAGGCTTTTCAACTTAGCAACCCCTACAGGCAAGTCTTTTAAAAGCGGAGTATCTCTAATGTCAAGATGCCGCAAACTTTTAAGCTTTATGAAGTTGTTGGGCAACTTAGTTAAACGAGAACAACCAAAAAGGATTAGCGTCTCTAAATTATAGAGATCACAAACATTTTCTGGAAAATGTGTGATTTTAGTTTGAGATAAATTGAGATAGCGTAAATGCTTTAATTTACCAATCGACTCTGGAACCTCGCTTATCTCATGACCACTCAAACTTAAAACCCTTAAGAATTGCAACTCAGGGAGTAAGTCAACCAAAACCTTATTCGACAAGTAGTTACATTGCCACCATTCTTTCACCCCCCCTACGGACAATAATGTTCTCAAACCTTTAGCTCCTTCGATCCCCTCAAACTTCTTGTAAGCTACATATTCCTCACAAACAAAAGACATATGACGACACTTATCTAAAGTTTGTTTCCTAACATTCTTTCCCATTTCCTTCTCTAGCCTGAAAAAGAAATCTCCGGCAACAGATGTGGCCAAATCATTCATAAGATCATGCATAACAAACAAAGACTCGTCATTAGGTGAGTGTTGAAAAAATGACCGTGATAACAACTCATCAAAGCATTCGTGACCCAAACGTTCTACAGTCGACTTGCTTGGACGTACTCGGTGCAAAAATCCTTCTGCCATCCAGAGCAGAATCAAATCTTCCTTGTCAAATGCATAGTCCTTTGCGAACAAAGAGCAATATGCAAAGAGCTGCTTCAAATCGGCAGGAAGTTCACGGTAGCTTAGTCGGAGAGCCGGAATAATTTCATCCCCCTCTTTTAACCTCCATATCTCACTATCCACTATTTCCTTCCATTCGAGCGCATCCCTTTTTGTCCTCATTAACCCTCCAAGTGCTATTAAAGCGAGAGGCAAACCATCACATTTGTTGACAATGCCTTCACCATGTGCTTTAAATGTTGGATGGGAGTCAAAATTATTTGCACCCAACGCATGTTGAGCGAATAAAGACACAGCATCATCTTGGGATAAACGTTGTAGATGGTTTGAATTATCATAACCCAACTTTTTCAGCAACTGCTCCTTCCGAGTTGTCATGATAATTTTACTTCCGCGAGAGCACTCATGAAATGGACGTACTAAGGTTTCCCAATCCTCACGGCTTTCACTCCAAACGTCATCTAAAATGAGTAGAAACCGTTTATCCCTAAGTTGATCTCTGAGAGCTACTTGAAGAAGATTTAAATCTTCAAATTTCTTATCTTCCCCACTCACAGATTGGAAAATAGTTTTACTTATTTGGAAGCTATCCCACTCATCTGAAACACATACCCATGCCTTGAGTTCGAAATGATCCTTAACTTGCTTTTCATCATACAAAAGCCTAGCTAGAGTGGTCTTACCCAAACCACCCATACCAACAATGGGCACGATGCTAAAGTTTTCTTTGCATGGTTCATCCGCCAATAGCCTTTGAACCAACGCATCCTTATCACCTTGTCGCCCAACAATACTAGATGCATTTACCAGCAATGAGGTCTCGTATTGTCTATTTCTATCTTTTGACCTATCATCCTTCACTTCTAAACCAAGAGTAACTTTTTCCTTCTCTAGATCTTGCAACTTATTGTTAATATAATCTAACCTGCGATACATCTTACTGCTTAGTAAGAAATTTGTGCAACAAGATGGGACGAGCTTTCGTGCTATGCTAGTGCTGCCTCCAGTGAGCTCACGATGCATAGCCTCAGTTGCCAAGTCATCAAGAATGTCATCTATGTCATACGCTAAGTGTTGGAGACCGTTGAGCCAATTTTGAACAGAAACTTCTTTTATTTCCTTGTCAGCAGCATCGATAAGGAGATCTTGGATACGGGATAATGTCTTTGCCAAGTTCTTCAGCTCGGAACGAATTCCCTTTGCGCGAACAACTTGCTTTATGGCTTCATTCGCCAGCTTCTGTAAAACAGCTTTGACGAGGTCAGACGCCATGCCTTCAGCCATTGTTAATGGTGATTGGGTAAACTGGGACTGTGTTCTCTAGTTTCAGTAAGGGAAAGGAAGGAAGGTAAAAGGAAAAGTAGGTATGTGAGTGGAATGAAGTTGAAGAAAAATATTGATATGATCTTGACTTGACTAAACAGTGGGTAGATAAGATTTTTTGTTTCTTTCCTAACAACCCACTAATTTCAAACCAACCAATCATATGCAAAAGTTGTATCTCAATAATGAAGGCAACTGAGCCACGTCTTTACAAACTTGACCACATGATGTTAGTATCGAATATATTGTCTTGCAACTGACATAGCATCGTATCATGCAGAAATTTAAGAAAGTGCAAGCAATAAAGATTATCATCTGGATAATCATTAATCTTAATCATCATTTTCGTCAATAATTTGAGAATATTTATGTATTGCATATTTCAAAAGACTTGAATAGGCCATCATATGAAATCTGTTTTTCGAATCATTGTTCATTTGTATCATCGTTGTAAAGGCTAGCCTCCAATGAAACTTGACAAAAATAGAGAGGCCCTAGGAAATGGTGAAAGTAACAACTTTAAATCATCAAATCATAAACATAAAATATCAATCTTAGAAAGGTAAGTACATGTATTCTATCCTGCAACCCAAAAATTAGATACACCTTAATATATGTCTAAAAGACCACCAAGTACAAATTGTTGTGCAACTGACATAGCATCGTATGCTATTTTAGCCCATATTGCAACTAACTTCCGAGTTTAAGCTCATAAATATGAGGTTTACATTGTTGATAGGACATTTTAGTCATTTTAATTTGCCTGAAGTCAAAATTAAAGTATTCTCACTTGAACCGAACCATGCCAAAATTTCATGAGCTTTTCATGGTGCCAAGTGAACGGTGACATGATCTAATAACGACTGGCGATTGCATAAAATCATTAAGACATAATATAGACAAAAAAAAGGGGGTAACATAGAGAAATTGGTATGCAAATTTAATATTATTTTGCAACAAAAAACCATGTTTTACCAAATATGACACGCTCTTCGTCAGATAGATGACGCCATTGTCACAAAATCACATCTTCAAATTTATACATCTAGCTATTAAGAGTGGACCTTTATACAACCATAACAATTAGTAGGTGGACTCCCGTTTATCCAAACTCAAAAATAAGTTAGGACACTTGTTAATCGATGACCTTCATGTATATTAAAGCAATACCAAACACCACTCATCCAAACTAAGTTTAAAGACGAACATGCACAAATCTTTGTACCTCACAGAACAAAATTTACGGAAGCCCACAACACTCCTTATTAGCCAATGCGTTATCAACACCACCCTAAAACCAAAAGGTAACCAAATATTTTTAGTTTGAACACGGTCAATGCTACTTTAATAGTTTTTTGGAGGCTAAGGAACACAAATAATTTATTCTTATTTACATGAAAATTGTATTAGGGATACTGCAACTTCCTAATAAAGGTGAATAACTAATAGTGGCATGTGAGAAACGATGAACTCGAGCTCCAACCATGGGATAACATTGTCAGAGCATAGTACACTCATTGTGTTCCTTGAGGATCTGATTGGAACCCTTCATAAAATTATTTGCTATATAATCCAGAGATAAACTCATTGGTCATCGAAAATGTTACCACCTCCTCGCAAGTGGATAACAACTTTAACTAATAAAAGTTTACCATTTGGTAGAGTACACACAAACAGTTTTCTTCAACTCGGTAATTTGTTAGGCCACCTAAACAATTATTAAGGGCATATAAACAGTTTCCACCAACCTATTTAGACGCGTTAGCCATGTCGCCCATCCTGTCACCCCATTTGAGAGAGCTCATTTGCTGATAAAGCGGTCAATGGTGTGAGCTTTGAAGGATTTATGACCACATACAACACATGTAACAGCAAGGCTTGCTTTCTGAGTTATAATTAGCAGTTACAAAGGCCATCATCTCTAGAGGTAGTGATATAAGCAGGTCACTGTAGAGCAGGTTATGAAGGGTTGACCCAAAACTGTTTTTATTCATTTTTAAATCTCTTTTTAAATAACTGTTTGGATCATAAACCAGTCTTTCAAAACAAAAAGGTGCTTAATTTGTTTTTTTTGCATATAACTGATATGGTTAACTACATGCTCCACACTCTCCTAACTAATCCCGAACCATTAGTAAATGTCAATTTTTCAGATGTAATTATTTACTGCATGAAGAACAATCACATTAGTAAAAGCTTGTTTTTGAATTTGAGTTATAGAAAGCTAATTATTGTCAAATGTCAATTCTTCAGTTTACTCAAAAAGCTAATTAGTAAATGTCAATTCTTCAGTTTACTCAAAAAGCTAATTATTGTCAAATTCAAGGTGCTTGTGGATTGGCTCAACCCTGTTTTTTTTTTTTGGTGCAAAAGGTGAATTATATTAATACTCCAAAGATATGTACAATGCTTGAATAAACACTCTGTTTTGGACAGCCCCAAAATAGAGAATACAAGATACAACCAATATCAGACAAGTCTACTTACCATGTCTGACAACACTAGAACATACAAACTAACTGGTACATTCAGCTCACTAATCTTTAACCACTTCAAGCAATCATTCAAGACCAATATTCACCTTTGCTCGCACCTTTACCATCTAGCTACATTTCCAAACTCTTCACCACCATAGTCATTCAACCTGCCACCACAATGACCATAGCAGATAAGAGTTTGGCATCACTAGGCACCCATTACCTCTCCACTGCAAGGGCTATACCAGTTATGCTACATTTCCATTTACTACAATGGCATCACACAACTGGGAACACACACCTTGCAGTGAGTACCATCCATTACCTCCTTTAGCAGTGTATAGATAGGACCAAGTAGGTTCATCTTTCACTCCTCACTATTCCTATCTTCATACACTGCCCACCAACTCACTTTACCCTTCACAAAAGGAAACCTACTTTATGTTATATCCAGGCTACTTGACTAATAAGATCCATGCTTCATTACCCAATTACCTAACAAAGGCCTATTGGATTATAAAACAGTATCTTATAAGTGAGTTAGACCTAGACAACCAAGATACAAGGCCATCTTTTGTAAGTGAGTTCCATAATATTTCAGTTCTTAAGAGATAGAACTCGAAATATTTTTAGGTAAAGAACCTATCAATTTGCAGATTCCATAATCATTTCTGCATCTTATGTGAACAATCAGTATAGAAAACAGTGAGTTTTCTACTTCAATATCAAGTGAATATACCATCATGTAGTATATAATACCATTCCAGCAGGAAACTACATTTTAACTCTCCAGCATCTAAATACCCTTCTCTGTTCCTATTGATCCATGTATGAACTCCATCACCTCATAAAATGTCTCAAAGGCTCAAGAAATAGCATAAGATGAGGAGAAGTTAAGGTATTAGCCATCTGCTTCATCATAAACGCATCTTCCAAACAACCCTTTAGACTTCTGATACTACCACAAGCTCATTTTAATTCCCAAAAATTGCAGGCCTCCTTGACAGCATTTGTATCTTTAACTTTGATTGACATTAGCTTGAGTCTTACATCTTCTCTTATGCTTTTGATCAGAGTGTCTCTGTCTCTTTCTTCTTGTATAAACTCTCTTTGATTTCTTTCCTGCCATAAATGGTAAACAGTAGCAGCAAAACAAATCTTTCTAATCACATTCCATATACTGTTATGACCCTGTATACTGCTCATCTCACCCACATGATTGTCCCAATTACTAGCATTTGATCTAATCTTGGCCATTGTTTGAACTGCAGTCCACACCTCATGGGAATATTTGCACTGAAAAAACAAATGGTTATGAGAATCCTCCATAGTCTTGCATAAAGAGCATTTCATGATTTTGTTTGGGTACCATTTCAACAATCTATCCTGAGTAAGGAGCTTGTGCTTAATTGCCAACCATAGCACAAAACTATGTTTTGGGATACAATGAGAGTGCCACACAATCTTGCTCCATGTCACTTTACCATCATTCTGTCTCATATCATTCCAAACTTTACTAGTAGCAAATTCCACCCTATTACCATTATTGGTAATCCAAATAGGTTTGTCAGGGGTTTGTGTCAGCCTTGGAACAGTCATGTTAAGAATTATATCATATTTTCCACTCCATTCAGCTGGCCATTTCCATCTATTATCATTAATAACATCACACAATTTACTTTGATCATTGAATCCAGCTAAGTGAATGTCTCTTCTGCTGATACTTTTAGCAAGTGCCTGTTGATTAGACCATCTATCATACCAAGCAGATATTGTTTTGCCATCCCCAACATTGTACATGATATGATTTTCCACATTCTGTCTTAAACTCAATATTGTTTTCCAACTCCAACTATCAGTTTTGTAACTTTGAACTTCCCAAATACTTCTTCCTTTCAGCTTAACTGTATTTACCCATTTCACCCATAAAGATTCCTTCATAGTAGCCAAATTCCACAAATGCTTTATGAGTAGAGTTGTATTCCATTGCTCCAAAGGTTTCAATCCCAGACCCCCCTGATCTTTAGGCTTGCATACTTCCTTCCAAGCTACTTTTGCTTTACCTCTAGCCAGCTCCCCATTGCACCACAAAAAACCTTTGAAAAGCTTTTCAATGTCATTAATAACAGCTTTAGGAAGTTTAAACACAGAGCCCCAATATACTTGCATAGAGAACAAAACAGAAGCAATAAGTTGACTTCTTCCAGCATATGAAAGACTTTTGTTCTTCCAATCACTAAGCTTCTGTCTCACCTTATCAACCAGCCCTTTGCAATCCTTAATACCAATCTTTTTATCAACTAATGGTACCCCAAGATATCTTACAGGCATCTTCCCAATTTGAAAAGGTAAAATTGCCTGAATATTCTCAATTTCTTCCATGCTCAAACTACCACAGAACATTGTACTCTTACCTAGATTAGGATAAAGCCCAGATACTTTGCTAAACTTCCCAAGAGCTTCTTTAATTGTTTTTACAGATGTGACATCTCCATGACAAAGAACCAATAAATCATCTGCAAAACATAGGTGAGTAAGTTTAAGCTTCTTGCAACCAAAATGATACTTGAAATTCCTTTCTTTATCAATCTCAGCCTTTAAGAAGATATTCAAAACTTCCATAACAAGAGTGAACAAGTAGGGAGAAATTGGATCTCCCTGTCTAAGACCTCTACCACCATTAAAATATCCTTGTCTTTCACCATTGATATAGATAGTGAAATGAGGAGTAGTGATGCATGTAATAATCCATTGAATCATTTTGTCAGGAAACCCAAAATTGTGTAAAATTGTGCTTAGAAACTCCCAAGATACAGTGTCATAGGCTTTCTGAATGTCTATCTTGAATGAACATCTTTTAGGCCCACTCACACATTTGTATCCTTTCAACAATTCCTGAGTAAGCAGAATGTTGTCAGTGATTGCCCTTCCAGGTATGAAAGCACTTTGATTCTCATCCACCAATTTATTTAACACCTTCATGATTCTATTAGTTAAGATCTTGCTGATGCATTTATAAATCACATTGCAACATGCAATGGGCCTGAAATCAGTAACTCTAAGAGGTGTTTGAATTTTAGGAACTAGAGTGATTAAAGTAGCATTTAATTGCCCAAGAAGCTTTCCTGAATCAAAGAATTCTTTAATGGCATTGCAGAAATCTTCTTTAACCACATTCCAAGCCTTCTTGAAGAATTTTGAAGTAAAACCATCAGGTCCTGGGGCTTTGTTATCTTCAATATCAAAAAGAGCTTGTTTGATCTCCACCTCAGTAACCATTCTTATCATATCCTTGGCTTCCATGTCATTGATTTTCTTAGTAAATAGATTAGCATCTTCATCACACATTTGCACAGCATCTGATTTAGTACCCAGAAACTTTTCAAAATGCTTTACAAACTGCAAGCCAACCATGTCACCAGTTGCAATAGTACCATCTTCACAACATATATTTTGAATTCTACTTCTGTTTAATTTTCCTTTGAGTACTTTGTGAAAGTAAGCAGAGTTTTTGTCACCTTCTTTCAACCAATCCACTCTAGCTTTCTGACATAAAAGTTTTTCCTCATCCTGCAGAGCACAATTAAATTCATTCAAGATCATTGTACCCTTCTTTCTTAAGACTTTGTTGGTTGGATCCTTATCAATCTCCTTCTGAATATCATTAAGCTTTCCTCTGAGTTCCTCAACTTTGACAAACAAATTACCATTCTTCCAATTGAGATGATTCATATGTGGCTTCAAGGCTTTAAGCTTCTGCACAAGTTGGTACATAGCATGTCCTTGAGTATCATTCCTCCAATTCTCTTTCACAGTTTCTAAGAATCCATCTTTATCTGCTATATAGTTAGCAAACCTAAAGGATCTTCTCTTCTTTTTTAATACTTCTGGACAATTGAGAATAGCAGGACTATGATCTGAAATTCCATAAGGCAAAAAAACAGCATTAGCATTATTGAAATTGGATAAGAAAGTAGTATTGCACATGACCCTATCAATTTTCTTCAAGGTTGTAGCATCAGGGTTCAATAGACTCTTAGTCCATGTGTAATGAAATCCAGTACTGCATAGGTCTTCCACTTCAATATCATTCACACAATCCTGAAAATCCAGCATATCTTGACTAACAAAAGAACCACCTTCTGAGTGATCATTCAGATTCAAACTAACATTAACATCTCCCATAAGAACCCAAGCCTCATTATTAATCAGCTGTTTAAAGATATGCAGATCTTTCCATAGCTCTCTTCTATCTCTCCCAGAATTGGCAGCATAAATGAAAGTGCAAAAGAACTTAACAGATGTTTGAAGAGTTTCAATTAAGTACAGCATAACCTGTCCAGTGCAATGAATCAAAGTACACTCCACCTTATTGTTATCCCAACCCACCATTATTCTGCAACCCTTCTTACTAACATGTATGTTATTCTGCCAACTCCAGTTACCAAATACTCTATCACCAACTTTCCCAATTCTGTCATGCTTCATATGAGTCTCTAAAATAGCACAAATACTCAAATTTTCATTCCTAATCAGTTTTTTGACTTCATTCTGCTTAGTAACTTTACCCAATCCTCTGATGTTCCAAGCTGCTATTTTGCAATCCATTCAGCTAAGTATGAATTATGTTTCTCCCACTGCCATTTACCTCATTCTCAGATATGAATCTAGCAGTACCTGATTTGTCCACATACACATCATTCTCATCCAATTCAATATTCTCAATATTTTCTTCATGTTGCTTACCCTTATCATACATAGCATCCCATTTTTCTTTGTAGTACAAGTGCATTTGCTTTGTCCATTTACTCTTAACACTTCCAGCTGGCTTTTGCTTCAATAAAACATATTTGTCCACAGCTTTCTTCCATTCCTCATTAGTCCTTAATTCACTATCTTCAACTTCATCTTGTAATACATTGTATTTATTAGCAGATTTCCTCAATTGAGATATAACACTTTCCTGAACATTCCAACTCTTTTTTGGAGAATTGTTTCTCATACTTGTTGTCACAGAATTGTTCTTGGGTTCATCATTCCTTGTTGTATTGTTACCATTAGTATCAGCCTCAATATTTATCTTTGATTCAGTATTCTTTGCCTGGTAAACATACTTGGGTTGTCTGTATCTACCTCTCATGCCCACTTTATACCGTTCTTTCTGCATCCCTTGTTTCCTATTATCTACTGGCTTTCCCTTATTCATCTCATTCACCCCAGTATTTACATTGTCCTTCTCAATCTGTCCATTATTATTCTTCTCCTTGTGTAGTTTACAATTACTTCTTGCATGTCCAAACACTTTGCACTCTTCACACATTGGAGGCTTCCAGTCATATTCCACCTTAACTTTTTTGATTGCAACCTGTTTGTCAGACTTATCACAGTACATTATATCCACATTTTCTGGTAGTCCTTTTCTGGCATCAACCTCAATCAGAACCCTTGCATACCC
Source organism: Artemisia tridentata subsp. tridentata (assembly GCA_021014915.2). Taxonomy (NCBI): domain Eukaryota; kingdom Viridiplantae; phylum Streptophyta; class Magnoliopsida; order Asterales; family Asteraceae; genus Artemisia; species Artemisia tridentata. Next base: position 316,755,911 of record CP139502.1, read on the forward strand.
CAGTCTCCCAATACCTTGGTTGCACACCCTAGCAGTCATGGTATCCATCATAATTGGTTTACCAATTCTACTTGCAATAGCACTCAAACCCTTAGTAGTCCATGCCTCAAGTGGTAGATTAACAAATTTGACCCATAATGGTAGAGTATCAGGTTCAACTTTGTTTAAATCTACACTAGCATCCCATTTTTGAACCACCATAGCTTTGTTATTAACAATCCATACTCCATTCTCAATCACAGTTTGTAACCCTTGTTCATTAGTAAATTTAAACACAAAAGTCCCATTACCAATATCCAAAATGCTTTTCAATCCAAACTTTCCCCACATCCTAAACAGATGGTAATTCAACTCCATCATAGTCATTTTGTATCCAACAAAATAACCACAAGCAGTGAGTTCCCATTTCTTACTTCCTTCTAACACAATTTCCTCATCAAATACAACAAACTCAGAGCCATCCTCAACAATTCTAGTTGGCACATGACACAACTTATTATTAAGACCTTCAACCTCAGTTCTAACCATATGTGCATAAGTTTTCCTGTTTTCAGTATTTTTATTACCATTTTGTGAATTATCAACAGACTCAACATTCTCACTTAAGTTGTTTGCAGGCATATTGTTTTCATGATTCTTATCAACACTGTTAAGCATACTAGTAGAAGTAGACTTACAACCAGTTTCCTTATTAACAGCATCAATAGGATTACTAAATGTATCAGAAGTAATACCATTTGCACCTCCAGCACAGCTAGCATCCTCAGTGCTAGTTTCCTTATTATCACAAACATCTTCACTACTCACTTCACATGCATCCTTATCCACTCCAATTTCCATTTCCTTCTCACCTTCCAATTCCAGGCTTGTACTATCATTCAACCCAATTTCACCATTCACTTCAACATTATCATTCACTAGCACATTCATAGAATCAACTACATTTCTTTTTTGGCTTAAATTTCCAACAACATGATCATTAAGCCTCGAAGGAAGCTTTATACGCCTTTTTAGCTTTCGATTAGTCATGATACTACTATGAATTCAATCAATCAATTCGGATATTCAATGAATTTCAATAATTGTGTTGTTTTAATTTTGGTGCCAAAAAACTCAAATTTGGGGGTTTTCTGAGACCTTAATGAAAAATCAATCAAAACACACCGTTATGTGCGCAATGATTAGACGATTCGAATGGTGGTTTCAGATAAGAAATTGAGTGTGATTTGAGAAAGAAATTGGTAAAAAACTGTGATTATAGTGAAAATGGAAAACGGTTTTAGGAGAGAGAAAAAAAAAAAAAAAGGTCCTTACAAAAAAAAGGCTCAACCCTGTTCAACCATTCAAAAACTACCATGTCTTGACCCGATACTTGAACGACCCATTTTCTCACCTCTAGAGAGGAGGATAGCAAGTAAAGAAGGAATTTAGCTTTTAAAAACTTACTACCACCATCAGCCGCCCATGGGTTGAGATGCAGATTAGTATTAGACACGTGAGAATCTTTAGTTGTTTCCCAACAGGATTAGTAATTATCATGTTAGGATCATGATTCAGCTGCGGTATTTAGACAAAATTCAGAAGTCCAGCCCCAAACATCTCGCCATTACCTCCTAAACCATTCAAACCAAGTGTAGGAAATATTAATGAACCGTCAACTTTACTCATTTTTCTCTCTTTAATCGAGCCTGGGATACTTGATGGAGTAGATAGAGAACCATATGTGGCTTCTAGACTTGCATCATATCGCTCGAGTGTTTTTGAGAGGCAGCAGCATCAATACCCTTAGCTGCACGGATTGCCTCACACTGACTATGGTTGCATTCTACCATCAATCTCCACGTCCCCGTTAATCTAGAATCAATATATCACACATCAGATATAAACAATTTTTTAAATAAACTATAAAATATACCAAGAAAACCCTAAATTCACATATAAAATTCATCAAAATAACACTTTAGACAAGCTTACCACAATTAATAAAATAATAAATAATCCAATTTACAATTTGGGTTCTTGAGGATTGCGTCTCCTTCGATTATGTTGTGAGAATGACAATTTAGAGTTTCTAGATAAGAAAGAAAAATGTTTGTTTAACTTCCGATTTCTTTTTCAAATTTACATTTTTAGTACAAAACTATGAAAAGTGACTATAACTATAAGAAAACAATACAGGAATAAATTGTATCATAGCAAAAACCAAGTAATTATAATTATAAGAAACAAAAATTTAATAATCCGATTTACCTTCATGATGGGCTTCCGATTAGAAATCCAAGCATTTAGGGGGTTGAAATTATGATTACAGAACAAATTTGCATATTTGGTGAACAATTATGATTACAGAACAAATTTGCATATTTGGTGAACAAAACTCAACCGTGAGAAATAAATACTAATGCAAGCATTACCCAAACGCATGTTTGATGGTCTACCAGAATACAATCCATCCTAAACTGATTTGCAACATACGATTAATCACATGACTCGATTGTGGATATATTTTCTTAACCACTCGAGTGTCCACATAAGGGAACTAAATTCATTTTTAAGATAAATAGAGCTCCATAAGGAAAGTTATGCCAAATAAGGGATATTTAAACTTATCATTGCGGGAACTTTCACACAATTTATATGCAAAAATGTCAAATTGTTCTACTAACAAAAAAGTCAATTCCACTTCAGTACCTTAGAGGAAGGGAGTGGGAGAGAGGCTTGACGGGCTGTTTTCGGTTCAGTTAGCATTCTGATCTCCTCAAGCTGGTGAGCTATATCTTCCAAAAGTTGCAACTGCAAGCTTTCTTTTTCACGATTATCTAAGGAAAAGTTGAGCTTTTCTCTTCCTTCTTGCACAACCCTCAACCTTTCCCTCAGCCAATCCATTTCAGTGTCGAGTTTTGTTCGTTCATTATCCAACGCTGATGTGGAATGCCTTCTTAAATTACTGTTTAAGTTTGAGCTCACAGGTGGCAGTCCAACACTATACTCTGAACCACTCCGGTTCTGGTCAGTATGAACATCATATACAAGTGAATCTGTTGCATCATCAGCCTCCATTTCCCGACTTTTTTCTTCGCTTGCAATGACTATAGTTTTCTCGGGCTCCTCTTCTTTTACCGAGTCAGCGACAGCGTCTTCATATAATCTTGCATTCTTCATTGGAATCTTGATTATCAACACGATTAAACTGATCATTTTCATAAACTGGACTATTTTAAGTTATTAGCTTGATAATAAGAATTGTGTGGAAAAAGTTGGTCAATCGTATTATTATCCAGTTATATCCACAAAGGCGCACACAAACAGTTTGGCATCTACCTAAACTAATACTCCGTATGTTACACCATGTAAGTGGATGGCCTCTAAATAGTAAATTTGTATACTTTTGACTTCTGTCATCCCTTGTTCCCCTAAAACTAATTTGGGATTCCTAATAATCAAATCAATATTTAATATGCATCGGATTAACCTTTGGATATGGCATGTATGATGTATTAAATATGCAGTGACCTACGTTGCATATGCCATGTATCTGATACACATACACAGCAAGCTAGAATCATATAAAGGAGACAAAAAATAGTCATGCCTTGTTGCAAATTCTAGGAAGTGTTTGACTTTACGGTCAAACTAACTACTTTTCAAGTCACTAGATGATGCAGGTTTTGCTACTTCAACTACATGTTGCATTTGCACTGTTAACTATCATCAATGTGAAATTTATATCAAAGTAGCAGTGGCAAAATTGGTAGGGTGGGCAAGAGAAACAGTTCAAAACGGGTAATTTTTGTATGGTTGACCCGAAACACTTTTCCAATTGTACTGTTAACTATCATCATATTACTAATGTGGCATTATTCATTGAAACTTCCAACCCGTTTCCTCTTTAGCTAAGTTTTTCGGTTTGGCCAATTTAACCCGCTATAAGCAAAACAAACCATTTTCCCACCTCTAATGAAATGTAATCCATTTGACAACAAAACTGGAACTGTTAGCCAAGTTATAACCACAAGAGGAGATTCTAGTGCACAATTATAAGTGTGACAAAAGCATATATCAATAACAAATCCTTTCTCTCTCCTCCAACCGTTTTCCCCGCCAAAATCCCTCCATTTAAAAACCAATAAAAGCCTCAATTCTTCATCATTTTAAACGAATTTTACAATTCTAAACAGATAGTTCGATTCTAAATTCAATTCTACACATTCCGATATAGTTATTAGTTGTCAATTTTGAATGTTTGAATGCTAACTCATTACGCTTCGAAGAGAGTGGTGAAGGTTCCTCGGAAATATAGGGATTCAGTATGTGAGCTTAATAATGATGACGACAGCAATGGGGATGATGATTGTCGGCGTATATGGCCGACTGGCCCTAGCCGAACGACCGTACGGGTCGTTCGGATTAACGAATAATTCCAGAACAAGTCAAAACTCAGAATATGTGATTCCGAAAGGATCTATCCGATCGGACTCCCATGACCGAACGGACTCCATATCCGAACGACCCGTTTAGGTCGTTCGGACCAACGGTCACCTCCAGATCAGGAAGTCAACTTCGATATTAATAGTATGTGACAGAACTGCAGTAATTATGTCAGGTCAGGAAAAAGGCCCCAAACAGAGTAAGTTCCAGGCGACGCCCAAAGCGGTCGTCAGTACATTTGGACACATCCGATGGAGACAAAAAAGGGACTACTATATAAAGGAGCAGTTCTACAGTAATGGTAACTCACTTTACACACAGTACTTAACTTACGAAACATACTTATTGTCCTACCTCCATATACTTACTCTCACGCCGGAGTTTGGTCCTAGGGTCACACCCGGGGCGAGACTAACGCGTCTACTTTCTTAGCAGCTATCCGAAGGACTTGACGGACTCAAGGCCGAAGGATATTTTGAAGAATCACCTCACCTGCAGAAAAATACTTAAACATTGGCGCCATCCGTGGGACCGACATTCAATCTACCAAAGCTTCAGAATGTCAGGTTCCGAACGTCCGGAAGGGTCGGGCGGAAAGGATCCGGAAACACCCTCCTTCCGTCTGCCACCCTTCGGAAACGGAGACGCCGAGTCTTCCGCAATCACCCAAGAACAGCTACAAGGTTACATCTCTGCTCTAAAGTCCATGGTTCAGGAACACAATAGACAAAGTGCTATGCATCCGATACGTCTAGACTGGGGTGAAGATGAAACTCCGAAAGGACCCGAGATGCCGAAGGAAAAGAAAGGAATCGTTACTGGAGACAAAGTACCAGATGCAGATTTGAGCAAACCTTTCAAGGAAGTTAGGAAATCACCTTTCACTCGGAGGATTATCGAATTCTCTTCACCGGAACACAAAATGCCTTCACATATCAAGTTATATGACGGGTCAACAGACCCTCAGGATCACCTCAATCGGTTTACCGGGGCGGCAGGTCACGGGGAGTGGCCCATGCCCGTTTGGTGTAGGATGTTCCAACAAACCCTGGACGGAAGGGCGAGAGGGTGGTTTGATCGCCTTCCTCCGGGTAGCATAGACGAATGGGCAGACTTGAGGGCTCAGTTCGAAACCCGTTTCTCTCTGCACAAAGCATGTACCAAAGACCCTACGGAGATAACGAAGATCGTGAGGAAAGCTAATGAGACTTTACCAGAGTTCAAGGAAAGATGGACTACAGAAACGGGATTTATACAGGGAGCCCCGGAAATCATGAGGATTTCCTCCTTTATGGATGGGAGTAAATGTCCGGAATTGGCCAAAAGGTTCGCTGATAAAATCCCCCGAACAGTTGAAGAAATGATGATCCGAGTGGATGATTTTGTGAGAGCAGAGGCTGCATTCGCTAATACCGAGTTACCGCGAGGAGAAAACCATGACCAATACCGGAAGAGGCTAGCGGGATCTTTCCGGAAGGATGATAGTGGATATAGGGGATCGGGGAGTGATAATAGGAACGAGGGACGGTCCGGGTACCATCACAAGGACCGGCAGAACCAGTATCGGTATCGAGATCGTCCGGCGCCGTATCTTCCGGCGCGAAACGAATACCAGAATCGTGATGCTACCCGTTTGACGCTTGACTCGCTCATAAAACGGCCGAAGGAAATCCTAGCCACCGAGCAGCAGTTACGGTTACCTCCTCCGAGGCCGATGAGAGATCCACCCAAGAGAGAACATCAGGACAGATACTGTGACTACCACGGGGAAAGGGGACATTATACGAACGACTGTTTTCAGTTGAAAAGGCAGTTAGAGTTAGCTCTAGAGTCGGGTAAGTTGAACCACCTAGTCAAAGATGTTCGTCAAAAAGGGAAAGGAACGCCAAAGAAGGATCTCCCGGCCAAGGACAAAATAATCAACATGGTCAGTGCAAGGACACAGCAGAAGAAGCGCAAGTCAAGGGAGCACGAGGAAAAATGGATGAATGTCCCCATCACCTTTCCTCCCATACCGGCCGGAGATGTATCCGACGAGCCGCTTATCGTCGAAGCCATGATGGAAGGGTACTTGGTAAGAAGAGTTTTCGTGGACGAGGGGGCTTCGGTGGAAGTCATGTTCGAACATTGTTTTGATAATTTGAGTCCGGAAATAAAGGCTCGGCTAAAGCAGACTCAGACAGATCTGCTGGGTTTCGCTGGACAGGTGACAAAACCGTTGGGGAAAATAGAACTGGACGTGTCATTCGGAGAAGGGGAATTATACAGAAGAACAACCATGAAGTTCACCGTCATACGTGCGCCTTCGCCGTATAACGTGATCCTAGGAAGGACGGGGCTAAGATTGCTAAGAGCCATTCCATCCACCATTCATGCCATGATGAAGTTTCCAACCTCAAGGGGAATAGCTACTCTGAAAGCCCGGAAAATGGTTATCTCGGAATGCCGAAGGATAGAAGAGTCTCAAAAGGTCTCTTGTGAACAAAGTGAGGGGCTGGCGGAAAAGGAAGTCGAAACGAGCGAACCGGAAGAAGTCATGGTAAATTCCGCTTACCCCGAACAGTTGGTAACCATCGGAGGCAGCTTATCGTCCGACTGCAAGAAAAAGCTCAAATCTCTCCTCAAGAAAAACATGGACGTTTTCGCTTGGACACCGGCAGACATGATCGGAGTGCCGAGGCGTATTATTGAGCACACACTAAATGCTAACCCCTCGGTGGAACCGGTATGTCAGAAACGCAGAGTGCTAGCTCCCGATCGAAGCTTGGCCGTAACGAAGGAAGTGGAAGAGTGGGTAAAGGCAGGAATAGTCCGACCGGTCAAATACCCCACATGGATCTCTAATCCTGTTCTTGTCAAAAAATGTGACGGAAGCTGGCGCATGTGCATCGATTTCAAGAACATCAACTCAGCCTGCCCAAAGGACTACTATCCTCTGCCGGAAATTGATCTGAAGATAGAAGCGGTTATGGGATTCAAATATAAATGCTTTCTGGATGCGTACAAGGGATACCATCAAGTCCAAATGTCAAAAGAAGATAAGGAGAAAACAGCCTTTTATACGGATCAGGGGACGTACTGCTACACCAAGATGCCCTTCGGATTAAAGAATGCCGGGGCAACATATCAGCGTATGGTAGACACGGCCTTCCGATCGCAGATAGGACGGAATTTAGAGGCATATGTAGACGATATGGTCATCAAGAGCAAGGAGGAGAACGAAATGCTGGCCGACATTGCCGAGACGTTTGATAACTTGAGAAGAATCAACATGAAACTGAATCCCAAAAAGTGTTCATTCGGAATGGAGGAAGGGAAATTCCTGGGATATATGGTAACGTCCGAAGGAATCAGAGCTAATCCGAAGAAAACAAAAGTTCTGATGGACATGCAGTCTCCCCGGACATTGAGAGAAATGCAGAGCCTAAGTGGCAAGCTAGCAGCTTTGAATCGGTTCTTGGCTCGGTCAGCCGAAAGATCATTACCATTTTTCGAAACTTTAAAGAACATAACCAAAGAAAACAAAGAGCAGTACCGATGGACAGAGGACGCGGAGAACGCTTTTCAAGAAATGAAGAAGCTGATAGCGGATCTCCCGTCTCTAATAACACCCATGCCCAAGGAAACACTCTATGTATACCTGGCGGCGGCTCAGGAGGCCGTTAGTGCGGTTCTCTTAACCGAAAGAAAGGGAAAACAACATCCGGTGCATTATGTGAGCCGGACACTCAGTGAAGCCGAAAGGAACTATGCTCCGATGGAGAAACTAGCATTATCCCTACTACACATGTCGAGAAGGTTAAGAAGGTATTTCGAGGCACACCCGATCAAGGTGATTACCGATCAACCTATCAAACAGATACTTAACAAGGCCGAAGCCTCCGGAAAGCTGGCCAAATATTCCTTAGAGCTGGGAGCATATAACATCACCTACGAGCCTCGGAGTGCAATCAAGGGTCAAGTGTTAGCGGATTTTCTCTCGGAAACCCCCATTGGGGAAAGTCCGGAGCGATATTTCAGCCAGCCGGCTACGAAGGTTGAAAAAGACAAAGTGGGGAAGTGGTTGCTATATACCGATGGAGCTTCTAATAGTAAGGGTTCCGGTGCAGGATTGGTTCTGATAAGTCCGGACGGTGTGGAATACACTTATGCCCTCCGGCTGGATTTTGAAAGCACGAACAATGAAGCAGAATACGAAGCATTGCTGGCGGGGCTCCGGATAGCCGAAGGGATGTGCGTAAAGAGTATTGATGTGCGAGTGGACTCCAAGCTTGTGTCGAACCAAATAAATGGGGATTACGTAGCAAGCAACGAAAGCATGATCAAGTATTTGGCCAAGGCAAAAGAATGTATAGCAAAATTTCAGCACTTCTCCATCCGGAACATTCCCAGAGGGCAGAACCAAAAGGCCGACGTGCTAAGCAAGCTGGCTACAGTAGCATTTGATCACCTGACGAAGGAAGTATTAGTAGAAGTGCTAAGAGAAAGATCCACCGAAGGGAAAGAAGTTAACGACATAGTGGCCGAAGAGGGAGACAATTGGATGACCCCCATCATCCGATGCCTCGAAGAGGGAGTATGGCCGGAAGACCCAAACGACGCTCGGGCATTGAGAATGAAGATCAGCCAATATGCAATGGAGGATGGGATACTATATAAGAAGGGCTACTTGGTTCCCATGTTGCGATGTGTTGGTCCGTTACAGGCGAATTATGTGATCCGGGAGATACACATGGGGGCATGCGGAATGCATCTGAAACCAAGATCCGTTGTGGCAAAGGCAATGCGGCAAGGGTATTACTGGCCAACTATGCACCGGGATGCTCGTAATGAGATTCAGAAATGCGAGTCATGTCAAATTCATGCTCCAGTTCCGAAACTCCCAAAGACAACACTCACACCAATCATGGCTCCCTGGCCATTCTATCAATGGGGCATGGACATCCTTGGTCCATTACCAGAATCAGCCGGTAGGATAAAGTTCATCATAGTGGCTATCGACTACTTCACCAAGTGGATAGAAGCCAAACCGCTGGCAAAGGTGACAGGAAAGGACGTGATAAAGTTTGTATGGGACAACGTAGTTTTCCGATTCGGCTTGCCGAGCGTAATCGTAACGGATAATGGAAAGCAGTTGGTCGATAACCCTTTCAAGCAATGGTGTGAGAAGTTGAACATCCGGCAAATAAACACCGCCGTGGCGCATCCACAGGCGAATGGCCTCGTCGAAAGAGCAAACAAAAGTTTACTGGAGGAAATTAAGACGAGGTTGGGTCGAACGAGAGCCGGATGGGTAGACGAGCTGCCAAACGTTTTATGGGCTTGCCGAACATCGCTAAAACAAAGCAATGGAGAAACGCCTTTCAGCCTAACGTACGGCAGCGAGGCAGTAATACCGGCGGAGATCGGCATGCCGACTCACCGGACGATGGTCATATGAGAGGGTATCGACGAAGACGATACGCGCCGGATCGAAGAACTGAACGAAAGGGAGATGCGTTTAAATTTAGACCTATTGCAAGAGAGAAGAGAAGAAGCAGCAATAAGGGAAGCACGATACAAAAAAAAGATGGAACAGTACTACAATAAGAAAGTCCGTCCGGTATCTTTCAGACCGGGAGATTTCGTCTACCGAAAAAAAGAAGCAAGCCGAGCAGAAGACCAGGGCAAGCTAGGTCCAAAATGGGAAGGACCCTACCGGGTCACCGAAGCATATCAATGTGGTTCCTACAAGTTGGAGACTATGGAAGAGGAAGAAGTACCCAGGAAATGGCATGCAATCAACCTAAGGAAATGCTTTCTTTAGAAACAAAAATGTAAGGCTATGAGCCATTGTAAACAAATTCATTATGAAATATTATATATTCTCCTCCGGGTTGAAGAGGAGAAAATTTTCCGCATATTATTGTAAGCAAAGGCAAGGCAATCGTGCGGCTCCGGCGAGGATTAGCTACCCTCATCCGGCCCGCGCAGCCACAATCTAGCCGAGGCGTATCCGCCCCTAACGGCAAAATAATAAAGAATGTGCTGAGGCGTATCCGCCCTAACGGCAAAATAAAAACGATAAAGAACATGCCGAGGCGTATCCGCCCTAACGGCAATATAAAGTCCTTAGCATAAAAAGAACATGCCGAGGCGTATCCGCCCTAACGGCAATATAAAGTCCTTAGCATAAAAAGGCACATGCCGAGGCGTATCCGCCCCTAACGGCAATATACAGTCCTTAGCGTAAAAAGGCACATGCCGAGGCGTATCCGCCCCTAACGGCAATATAAAATCCTTAGTATCAAAAGGTACATGCCGAGGCGTATCCGCCCTAACGGCAATATAAAATCCTTAGTATCAAAAGGCACATGCCGAGGCGTATCCGCCCTAACGGCAACATAAGGTTGAAATAAAAAGGAGTATACCGAAGCATAACCATCCCTAACGGTAATATTCAAACTTCGAAACAACAAGGAGGAATTGAATACATTCAATAAACAATACGACAAGCAAAAAAAATATATACGGAAAAGAATACATAATAAAACCAGACTTAGCAAAAATGAGTAAATCATCATTAGTAAAAGGGCCGGAATTGTAGCCTTCCGGCCATGACGAACTACAACTAGAACATCTTAATAAAGAATGTTTATTACAAGATAACAATAAAAGGCAGCCACTGACGGCGCACCAACAGACATTGCGGTACAAGGTTAGATAAAAGCTTCACAAGGTCCGGAACAACCTTTATCCATAGTCAAAATGGAGGCAGTCCGGACCCACAAAAGAACAAACTTATGATGCAGCATTCCCCTCGGTACTCCCATCGGCATTCTTTTCGACATTCTCTTCAGCATGCTCAATATTCTCTTCGGCAGATTCTGCGATGCTAACCAAGCGACCTTGAACCATCACAAACCCTTCAGGCACAGACCCTTCGGTCACACCACTCCCACTACCAACACCAACATTCTCAGATGTAACATTCTTATCAGCAGACTCGTCGGCAGTTGAAGTGTTGGTTGGTTCGGTAGGAGCAGGATCCGGATAGAGCTCCAGGATCTCAGCCATCGGCCTGTAGCAAGCGCCACTAACCTTTCGGATGTATGGGTATTCAGTGGTGAAAAGTTGGTCAAACAAAGCCCTATATTTTGTCTCGGCATCCAAATCTAAGCCCTCAAAATCAGCTAGAATCTCGGCGGCTTGTTCCGGATTGCGGTCAACAGATATCCCACCTATAAACCCAGCATCAGACGAAAGGTTGAATGGGATAGCCAAGGATTGCTTGTACTCATGGCTGCCAAGAAGACGGCGGACCATTTCCGGAAGGAATTCCTTAATCACTCGGATACGCTCCATATCAGTGGTACCCATCCGGACCGCCAAATCTTCCCTTTCTTTTCTCAATTCTTGGTTATCTTTTCGCTCTTCAGCCAACTGTTCCTTGGTTCTGTTTAGCTCAGCTTCCAAAGACTTAAGCAACTTACCCTGCCCCTCTTTCTCTCTCACCAGCTCGGAAACCCGTCCGGTTAGACCTTGGATGGTTGCCTGACAATCAACATTCTCAGCCCTCAATTTCTCTAACTCCGCCGGATCCCGTCCGGTACACTTCTCGTGGACAGCTGTAAGAGCATTATACTGATCAAGTAAAGTCTCAAACCGAAGAAGGATATCCGCCTGTGCAACAGCGCCCTTTCCGAGCAGCATCCAGGCACGGCTACAAGCATCATCATCACTCAAATTCATCAAATACTGTTCCTCTCGGGGAGTTGCCAAATGTGCCATCATCTCCCGGCAGACGGAGGACCCAGTCAGGCGGGCATCCGTCCTAACAGACCAGTTGGGCGCGAAAATCTCTCCGGAACTAGACTCATCATCACCCATCTCACCCATTTCATCCAAGCCTTCCATGTTCTCTATCCTTTTCCCTCGGCCATGAGAAACAAGTGGACTCCCTACAAAAAGAAACAGAGATCAAAACACACACAAAAAAAAAAAAAAAAAAGAGAAAAAATAAGAAGAAGGATGCACAACTCACCATCTTGACCGGACATAAATTGGCTACTCGCCCCTTCCTCTCTCTCAGGATCCTTAGCAGACGGATCTGGAGGGAAGGAGCGAAGTGGATGGGGCGCCGGAACATGACCAGAAGAATCCAAGTCGATGAAAGATACATCAGCAGCAGGTTTATTCTTCTTAACCGGGCGAGAAGAAAGGCTCCCACCGGAAGGACGTTTACCAGTGCCACTCCCTCCGGCTCCTTTGCCTTTCGTCTTCTCCGCCAGGCGAGCGGCAGCTTCATCCTTCCTTCTCTTCGCCTCTAAAACCTTTTCATGAGGTATCTCTACGGCCTTCATCGTAGGAGTTTTATCCGGAACATCAGCATTGGACCGAGCAGGCTCAACCACATGCAGTGGTAGAGTTTGTCCCTCTCGGAGCTGATCCCCCTTAACCATGCTAGCTCCCTTTCGACGCTCCGGCTTGCGTAGATACTCGGACATTGTTAAAGCTGCAAGCAAACAAGTCAAGAATATATACATCACTAATATATATATATATATATATATATATATATATATATATATATATATATATATATATATATATATATATATATATATATATATATATATATATATATATATATATATATATATAATAGATACGGCAACATAAAAAACAAGAAGAGGAGGGCTATACCCTCTCCTTCGGCATCCCTAAGCGCCGCCCGGAAACCGGGATGTTCCCATGAGATGATAACCCAAGAGCATAATGAAAACCCCTCGGAATTTGGATAAGGTCAATCACATGCTCGGCAAGCCTGTCGGCATCCGCCACTGAAAACTCATTCCTCGGAAAGGGGTCTGAAATATCCGAGTAATGATGTCGCCACGGCATGGCGAAAGGAATAGCTCTTCTGTCTATCAAAAAGAATTTTTTCTTCCATCCTTTCAATCCGGTTAGAATCTCATTAAAACAAACTCTCTTTTCCTTCCCTCCCCTCTTTTTGAATGAAAACCACTCACCCTGTTTACTTAATTTGTAAAACGCTCGGAAAAGGGGAGTCGTCGGGGTGATATGTAAACTCCTACAATACACTTCAAACAAAGTGGCCCGATGCAAACCTAGCGGAACCATCTGAGAAATATGCACTTGCCAATGCCTGATAACGTCCAACAAAAATTCCGAGAAAGGCACAGTAATACCGCCTTCGGCGAAATCCTCTGAGTACAAGCCTATAGCGTCGGAGGGTATTTGATCTATCGTCATGTCAGGCGGTGGAAGTCTCGGATGAAGATCTTCCGGAATATGATAGTCCATTAGTAACAGGGTCAGATCCGTTTCATCCATCTTGCTGGTATACTTTCGCATGTCAAACTTTGGAATAAAACTCTCGACTTCCGGAAGGTCACCCTCCCGGGAGGAAACAGACCGATGGGACATTGCTTAACCGAAGGATGTAGAGTATAGCCGAACAACAAACGATAATAAGACAAGAATAGCGAGGAACGTACCTTTTAACTCGGACGAACGACGAAACGAACAAATGAAAAACGGGAGAAAAAGACGAACGAGTAATGTGTCAGAGGTAAGAAATTAATTACGGTGGTTGAAATGAAGTAAATGCGCCTATTTATAGGCAACAGAGAGAGGGTGCGAAACGTCGCGTCGTGTCAGACGCTAACGTGGCACCTTATTGTTCACACGATGACACATGCCCCACGTGTCATGATCTCAAAAACACGGTAAAAACGGCGGCGCTCAATTAAACGAACACATTAATGGCTTTTGGCGTTTTGCACATAAGCAGCGGTAAAGAAGCCCCGTCCGGCCAAACACATCGGTAAGCCGGAAGGAGAAAAACTAAAGTATCACACTATCGCCACGCGATACTATGATACTGGGGGGGACATGTCGGCGTATATGGCCGACTGGCCCTAGCCGAACGACCATACGGGTCGTTCGGATTAATGAATAATTCCAGAACAAGTCAAAACTCAGAATATGTGATTCCGAAAGGATCTATCCGATCGGACTCCCATGACCGAACGGACTCCATATCCGAACGACCCGTTTAGGTCGTTCGGACCAACGGTCACCTCCAGATCAGGAAGTCAACTTCGATATTAATAGTATGTGACAGAACTGCAGTAATTATGTCAGGTCAGGAAAAAGGCCCCAAACAGAGTAAGTTCCAGGTGACGCCCAAAGCGGTCGTCAGTACATTTGGACACATCCGATGGAGACAAAAAAGGGACTACTATATAAAGGAGCAGTTCTACAGTAATGGTAACTCACTTTACACACAGTACTTAACTTACGAAACATACTTATTATCCTACCTCCATATACTTACTCTCACGCCGGAGTTTGGTCCTGGGGTCACACCCGGGGCGAGACTAACGCGTCTACTTTCTTAGCAGCTATCCGAAGGACTTGACGGACTCAAGGCCGAAGGATATTTTGAAGAATCACCTCACCTGCAGAAAAATACTTAAACAGCAATGGGAATGATGATGGTGGTGAAAAAGTGCCTAGTAGTGAGACTAATGATGCTATTGATATTAGGAAAATTGGGAACACGGCTGTTAATACTAATCATTCTTATGTGAAGTCTTTTTGTTAACACTGTGAAAAAACAAGGAAATAGAGATTGAAAATAAGCTAAAACTGATCCCAACTGAGCAAGAGGGGGGAAGAGAGGTGGTTGTGTTTGAAGAAGAGTTAGTTAGAGAAGGCAGTAGAAATTGGATGATGACAATATGTGGTTATTTTGTTGGTTGTTCAATGTATTTTTAAAAAACAATAACACCCAAAAGGTCATTCTAGATAGGTAGTTCAGAAAGTAGAGTTTATTTTAGGGCTTATGGACTTATTTGTGGGGAATTTTGGTTTGGGCTGTTGAAATATACATAAGTTACTGTAAATAAGCTAATACAAACACCCTGGTGCTATTTAAATCAACAAATCAAAATAGTTTCTCAAATATGTTTAAAGGGGGTGTTTGGTTTAGGATATGTTAAGGATTCATTGAAATTTGGAACAAAAGTAATATTGCAAACTGTATATTAGTAATTGTTATGAGGTTCTTATCAAGTTTTTTAAGGTGAGAATGATAAGCATTGGTGTTTGGATTAACTTATGTTTGTGGCTAAAACAGAAAAGAGCATCCCAACATATCCGCGATGTTTTCCTTTTTCTGGTCCCCAATTCAGTTTAGTTCAGATGCATAAACCTCTCGGAAAAGATTAGATATCTATGTTTTTTATGACTAAACTAATGGTAATTAATATGGGTAAAATCTACAAGTCTTATGGAGGAAAGTTAAAAACAACAAATACACTTGAAACAAAACAACAACCTCATTACAAGAGCAGCAAATTTAGCTATGTTTTTATTTGTAATAGACTTTAATAAATGCATTAATATTTATGAGGTGATGTTATGAATGAAAAATTAGTTAAAGGGTTTTTGTTTCATAACACAATAAGCTCAAAAAGATAGACTTCATTTGTGTAAGCATGGGAATAGAACTAGGTTGGGAAGAAAAGGGGTAATCATTCATTGTCAAATATGTGGAAAAGGACATAATGTGAGGGGTTCTCCAACAAAGAAGGAAGGTGTTAGGGAAGCAAGTGGTGGTTTAGGGGCGCTAAAACTGCAAGAGGTGCAAGTGGTTCTGCTAGTGGTGGTAAAAGTGTGTCTGCGAGTGGTTCTGGTAGAGGAGGTGTCAAGACTAGAGGAGGTGGTAAAACTAGAGGAGTGACTGAAAGAGATGGACAAGGGTCTGAAATTGGTGGAGGATGGTATGAAAGTGGTAGAATCTTTAAGACAGTTAATGGTAAAGCAGTTAGATGTAGAGGAAGGTGTTTCATGGTATAAGGCCAATTGGTTATGGTGTTTCATGGGATCCAGTTGATGGAGAAACAATGATAGGAGTAAGTGATCTTATTAACTATTTGACTTTTTAGTATTTGACTGTTTTTGGCATTATATTTGACTGTTCTATGCAGAATATAACTTTTGTTAACACTGTGAAAAACAAGGCAGTAGAAATTGGATGATGACACTATGTGGGGTAAACCATGGACTATGTGACATAATTGTGCAAAATGGTGTGTATTTTTTCAGATGTAGTTGCTGGTTTTACCATTGCTATCCCTCAGGTTCTTTAGTCACAATTTAGTGAAAATTAAAGGAGAAAATTACATAGTCAAGCTCAGACATTTCCTTTTAGAACAAAGAGTAAGCAAAACAAACACCAATCTAAAACAAACAAACAAACAAATATTCAAATCGCTAATAGAAAAATTATCAAACAGCAACAGCAAACCGGTCTGATAACTTGATGCATCAAACAACTTTGTCTTCACTCTTTTGGCCATATCATTTGTTAAGGCGAAGTAGTCTCATCTTTCACTATTCACTAGCCTCCATTCAAATGATACACCAACTCAATTCCTCCAATGAACTACCAATCAAAACACCATCAACATACAATGACCTCTTTTGACTCTGGAATACTGGCAATGTATTCACGTTCCCAATGCTTGTTTTCCCTGAAATCATGATAGGCAAACCAACTTTATCAGAATATTAACTATGCTGCAAGTCAATTTGGGCATTGCAAATAAGATATTCAAAACTGTATTCAAATCAAATATTATCTGAATATATAAAATTTAAGGAACGCAAACTATATAAAATTCACCATATAAGGTGGTGTCTAACATATGATGAAAAAACCAAAGCCACTTCAGGTTTGACTTTAAATAGGTTTTTATGACCTCGTATTAAAATTTTCTCATTTTCTAACAAATATAAAACTTTTGAGTTATAACAGCAAAATATAATAAGTGTCAAGTAATATATATTTTCAAATAATTATCCCTAAACGGCATAGAGAGAACATACCTTCATATTATGTTTGTGACTCGTCGTCTATTTCGATGCAGGGGATATGGGAGATTTTGGGCCAGTAGGAGCCTCCTCTACTGCATCTTTCTTTCAGGTCTGGACATCCCCATATTCTCAAACTCAAAAGTGAGGGCAACAACGTTTCTGGTAGATCTTTCATCTTTGGGCAATAACAAATATCGAGATGTTGGAGGGAGGTGAGGTGTTGGAGTCCCTCGGAAACTGTTTCCAACTTATCAAAATAATAAATGCAAAGTCGAGTAAGAGATGAAGGCAGATGAAGATGAGACAATTGACTCCAGTTAGTGGCTTCTTCTTTTTCTTTTGAACCACGTAAGACTAGGTCAACTAGTGAGGTTGGAAACTTCAGTGGGCCCCATTCCGAGATGGGCTTCTTCGACTCACCTATTTGAAGCTCACGCAAGTTGGGAGGCCAAAGCCCAGTTGGAACATCCAAACTTGGACAATTGAATATTTCCAGATAAGTTAACGAGGTCTGCAATTGGAGGTCCGCAAATAACCACTCCTCCGTACTATTACAATATTGTATTGCCAATGTCGTGAGGTGAATAAAGTTACCCCCAAAATCAATGATCGATGCCACATTTGGTTGATATTCTATCCTAAAATATTCAAGCATTGGCATGCTTTTGCTGTTGATAAGTAACATATTCTTCTTTCCTCCTTCTCCCAACTCCTCCTTTATCATTAGTTTTTCACACTTGATGATTTCAACTGACTTGAGCTTCTGCCCTCCCATTCCCATTGAGAAGGAGACACATGTAATTGAACCACATTTACGGATAACCAACGTCTCAATGTTGTCAGGACAACTTAAATGCTTGAAATTTTCACAATCACGCATGTATAACATGCTAAGAGATGTTAGGAGGTTGCTCCCATAATTGTACTCCTCCTCATCTTTCTCCCCTAAACTCACCAAATTTTTACATCTGTAAATTCCCAACTTCCTTAAATTCACGAGAACCTTACTGCTTGTCTCTGCTTCTTTTGATTCCCATAAGTATCTTATTTCATCACATTTTTCAACAATCAATTCTTCAACTGCCTTTAGATCCAATATAACACCTCTCCACACCTCGTTAGTAAGCCCTGAAATAGATTTTATATTCAACTTGGTGACTGATGGAGCTGCGTGCACCAGACTTCTCAACAAACCAACACCACACGCATGTATTCTCAAATCCCTCAATGAAAGTAGCGGTGCTTTAAGTGAGAATTCAACCAAATTTGGACACCCTTCTATATTGAGCTCTTTCAGGCATGGGAACACAGAATCTCCAACCCCACTACTACTGTATGTTGACCAAACCTCCCAACTCGGCATACCTTTAAACTCTAGAATTTCAAGTGAAGGAAATGCAACACCAGTCCCAAGAAACTCTAAACCCACATCTTTCACATCGTCCATGTCTTGGATAGATAACCTTTTAAGTGACGGTAGTTGCCCGAGTGGTGGTAGAGATGTACACTTTTTACAGCCATGTATAGACACACGAGCCAACTTACAGAAAGAGGGTTCCCCAACCCATTTGGGAAACTCTAAACCCAGATAGTTCACAATACCTAGCCTCTTCAAACAATCATTATATGGCTTCAATGCATCAAGGACATCGTTATCAGTAGTCTCCTTTCGGGAAGCATCTGATACGTCACTCCATTCAACCTCTAACTCAGTAAGCCTCTTTTGTGATAACTCTGCTTCTTGTGCTTCCGTTGCGTTTTTTACTTTTTCCAGGCCCTCAATGGAAACTTTCCCATGAAGATTCTCAAAATCTTTAAGTTGGGTTATCGAAAAATCATTTTCTCCTCCAATAATGATTTTTGAAAGAGTTTGCAGGCTTTTCAACTTAGCAACCCCTACAGGCAAGTCTTTTAAAAGCGGAGTATCTCTAATGTCAAGATGCCGCAAACTTTTAAGCTTTATGAAGTTGTTGGGCAACTTAGTTAAACGAGAACAACCAAAAAGGATTAGCGTCTCTAAATTATAGAGATCACAAACATTTTCTGGAAAATGTTTGATTTTAGTTTGAGATAAATTGAGATAGCGTAAATGCTTTAATTTACCAATCGACTCTGGAACCTTGCTTATCTCATAACCACTCAAACTTAAAACCCTTAAGAATTGCAACTCGGGGAGTAAGTCAACCAAAACCTTATTCGACAAGTAGTTACATTGCCACCGGTTTTTCACCCCCCCTATGGACAATAATGTTCTCAAACCTTTAGCTCCTTCGATCCCCTCAAACTTCTTGTAAGCTACATAATCCTCACGAACAAAAGACATATGACGGCACTTATCTAAAGCTTGTTTCCTAGCATTCTTTCCCATTTCCTTCTCTAACCTTAAAAAGAAATCTCCGGCAACAGATGTGGCCAAATCATTCATAAGATCATGCATAACAAACAAAGACTCGTCATTAGGTGAGTGCTGAAAAAATGACCGTGATAACAACTCATCAAAGCATTCATGACCCAAACGTTCTACAGTTGACTTGCTTAGACGTACTCGGTGCAAAAATCCTTCTGCCATCCAGAGCAGAACCACATCTTCCTTGTCAAATGCATAGTCCTTTGCGAACAAGGAGCAATATGCAAAGAGCTGCTTCAAATCGGCAGGAAGTTCACGGTAGCTTAGTCTAAGAGCCGGAATAATTTTGTCATCCCCCTCTTTTAACCTCCATATTTCACTATCCACTATTTCCTTCCATTCTAGTAAATCCCTTTTTGTCCTCATTAACCCTCCAAGTGCTATTAAAGCGAGAGGTAAACCATCACATTTTTTAACAATGCCTTCACCATGTGCTTTAAATGTTGGATGGGAGTCAAAATTATTTTCACCCAATGCATGTTGGGCGAATAAAGACACAGCATCATCTTGGGATAAACGTTGCAGAGGGTTTGAATTATCATAACCCAACTTTTTCAGCAGCTGCTCCTTCCGAGTTGTCATGATAATTTTACTTCCGCGAGAGCATTCATGAAATGGACGTACTAAGGTTTCCCAATCCTCACGGCTTTCACTCCAAACGTCATCTAAAACTAGTAGAAACCGTTTATCCCTAAGTTGATCTCTGAGAGCTACTTGAAGAAGATTTAAATCTTCAAATTTCTTATCTTCCCCACTCACAGATTGGAAAATAATTTTACTTATTTGGAAGCTATCCCACTCATCTGAAACACATACCCACACTTTGAGTTCGAAATGATCCTTAACTTGCTCATCGTCATACAAAAGCCTAGCTAGAGTGGTTTTACCCAAACCACCCATACCAACAATGGGCACGATGCTAAAGTTTTTGTTACATGGTTCATCCGCCAATAGCCTTTGAACCAACGCATCCTTATCACCTTGTCGCCCAACAATACTAGATGCATCTACCAGCAACGAGGTCTCGTATTGTCTATTTTTATCTTTTGGCCTATCATCCTTGACTTGTAAACTTCCACTCTCCACCACTAAACCAAGAGATTCTTTTTCCTTTTCTAGATCTTGTAACCTGTTGGTGATATCGTCTAACCTTTTAGACAGCCTACTACTTAGTGAGAAATTTGTGCAGCAAGCTGGAATGAGCTTTCTTATCTTGCTGGTGCTGGCTCGGGATTGGTCGGTGAACTCATTATGCTTAGCCTCGGTTGCCAAGTCATCAAGTACGTCATCAATGTTGTAAGCCAGATGTTGGAGATCATTGAGCCATACTTGAACAGCTTCATTAGTTATTTCTTTCTTCCAAGCATCTTTCAACAGTGTTTGGATCCTGAACAAAGTCCTCCCTAGTTTCTTCAGCTCAGAATGAATTCCCTTTGCTCGAACAACTTGCTTAACGGCTTCATTGGCCAGCTTCTGAAGAACGGCTTCAATGAGGGTAGAAGCAATGACTTCCGCCATTGTTTTATGGTAAACTGGGAGCTCTTTGAATCTGAATGAATGGTAGGTGTTTTGAATGAAATGATCTGGAAGAAAAATACAGATCTTGACTTAAAGGTAGCTGGAAAAATTAAATGAACATTCATCAATTATTGATACCATTTATTGTCTTCTTGTGAACAATTATTGGGCTATGTCTTTACAAACTTGACCACATGATTTTAACACAGAGTAAATTACACAGATAAGATCCATGTGGTTTGTGCAAATAGGTCCTTTGACCACACGGACATTAAATTTGACCGTTAAAGTTGCTTATTTAACTTGCACATAATAATGACTCACTTTACAAATTCAATTATAGTTTTATATAAAACGGGTTATTGGATTAGGAGGTCATCATACTTTCACAAAACATCTAATTTAGTCGCTCTACTTTTTATTATTTCTAAAAAGACTCTCGTACTCACCAAATCATTTATTCTGGTAATTATAAGTTTGGAAAAAATGGAATTGCATATGATTACCTGATTTTATAAATTCCATGTCAGAATTTTTAATGACACGTCATTTAAGTTATATCCACCTCACATGACACATCAAATTATCTCCACCAGCTTCTACCATCAACCACCACCATAATCACCAACTATCATCAACCTCTCCTCTACCTACACGACCATCAACACGTCAATGCGACTATAAAAAGCCATACAAAAAGCTATAGATTAATAAATACCCATATAATGTGCTTCCATTTTGATTTTATAAAATAGTGAAGACGATGAAATAATGTTTTTGGCACATCCAACTGAGATAACACCGAAAATACTATAATTAAGCATTAACAAATAAATTAACAACAATTCATTTTACACAACCGCATGCTTTAACGATACACAAGTTTTCGCAACATATATTGCATTCTTGTTCTGAATTCCAACATTTAAGTATTCTCGTACGAGGACGCTGATCATAATAATTTTCCTTACAACACACTCGAACTTCATCAGAATCTCCGGTATAACAACGTCTTGTAGGAGTTTATCTTGGAACACAATTCTACCACCTATGCACACACACAAAAAAGACAAAATATATCATTGTTTGGGTTTGAATATTGTCCTAGCTAAGCACTTATGATTTGTAATTAAATTCAAGTACTTACATATTATTAAGCGATTTTTTTTTATTAAATTATTTACCTTCAGCCATACAAGTAGTAAGAAGCCATACAAGTAGTAAGAAGAAAAAGAGTGAGCATAAGAATTGTCCTCATGTCGAAGTCTATTGATTGACCAAGGAAAATCAACATCAATTTATATAGATATTGAGAGTTAGCTTCACGAGTTTTGCATGAATACAATTTTGGAACAATACATGCGTATTGCGTGAAACGTGCCTCACTAAACACGTCTACTTCAACAAAATTTACTTTTCCGATTTATGAAATTTACGTCCAACAAAAATTAAGTGCTTATCAATGAAAGAGATGAAATTAACACGGACGAGATCAACAATAGTTGTTAAGATCTCGATCATGATCTTAGGATATTACGATTTTAAGATACTACAAAGCAAAAACGAGCTGGATCCTACGTAGAATCTTAACAAGTTTAAGATCTTATAAGATCTTGAATTCCTGATCTTGACCATAAAAGTCATGCACACTGCGTGAAATAATTTGGCACCCAGTTGTTTGCCGAGAAACCCGTATTACCTATATGTGTTGCACAACCAAAGACAAGTATACAGACTTGGTTTGGAGTATTTGTCGCTTGTTGATGGTTTTGTACTCTAATAATCATAGTTTATAACCCGTGCGTAGACGAGTTTTTGGTATTAAGATAAGTTTAACTAAAAACATGTGCTAATGTGCTTCCATTTTGATTTTATAACCGTGTTAGTATATAAGGATTTTGGCATTACGATCAATTTATTTTGATAATGATAATAAAGAAGACTGGTACATGTAGTATTCGTTAAATTTATAAACTTATGGTTCTAAGTTAATGCTTATGTTTTTAATATTTTCTTGTTTGTTGATCAGAGTTTCACCTTATAGACAAAAGGAATAAAAGTGCATGATTCTCTCTCGAAACTTATTGTACTAATCAAAATATAAATCCAGGATGATGACACTAGTCTGTATGGACAAATATAAAGTCCAAAAGACTGGATCTGCAACAATGCCATTAATAGTATTGTACGGGCAAATAAAGAGTCCAAAACTATGTATATATTCAAGCGGCAAAACCGCTTGGTGATGGCTTCCCCGTGAGTGCACCCGGCCTGCACCCTAACGACCTTATACGTTGTTAACTACATTTAATCATCGTGTTATTAGCTAAAGTTTTGAAATACTACTCTATGCTCACTACAAATAAAAAAACTTTACACCTAAATATATACTTTGGGCTAACTTTGCTCATTTGACAGTTACCAAATCTCTTTATTGCCCCTTGTTTCCTAAATCAATTTCCATTTTTACCCTTAATCCACACCTTATTTAAACAAAACATGACTACCATTCCTATCAACAACAGTTACCACCAACTGTCACACACCCAAAACACTTAAAACATCCGAAAATGAGTTTAAACACTAAAAGAGTTGAAAACCATTCGGGCTCGGGTCACGTTCCACCACAAAGCACCACAATATCAATACGATCAGAACTTCATGAAGTATGTCGTCCACCTGCTAAAACGACGTTTCAGAAACTAAGACATAAACTGTCTGAGATTTTCTTTCCTGATGACCCACTTCACAGATTTAAAAACCAAACTTGTGCTAATAAAATCATGTTAGCTCTTCGTTTTGTTCTCCCTATATTTGAGTGGGGGCGTAGTTACAATTTTGGCCTTTTTCGTTCTGATGCAGTTGCTGGTCTTACCATTGCTAGCCTTGCCATCCCTCAGGTATACGTATGCATAGTATTACATTCATTATTATCGTCCATTGAGTAGTGCCTGACCGAATGCACTGTTAAAAGAATATTTGTAGCTAGAGTACGTAAAATGTCTAAAATAGCATTATGAGGAATATGATCTTTTTGTTTGACCACGTAGACACTATCTCGTCATTCATCAGCTGGACCATGTAAAATGTTGTGCAGCTTTCTGTTTTTACGGGATTTTGATTTGAAGTTTAATTTGATCTACAGGGAATAAGTTATGCGAAGCTTGCAAATCTGCCTCCTGTAATTGGCCTATGTAAGTTTTTACGGTCAGCCGGTCAGGTTTAAGTTCAAATCTTAGAAATATCTTTTAAGATTAATACTTATTACCAATTATGAAAATATTATCAGATTCAAGCTTTGTGCCACCATTGATATATGCTGTACTAGGAAGCTCAAAACATCTAGCTGTCGGGCCCGTTTCCATAGCCTCGTTAGTGATGGGAACAATGCTAAATGATGCTGTTTCTTACTCCTCGGATCCAGTTCTATACCTTCAGTTGGCTTTCTCTGCCACTTTCTTTGCTGGCCTTTTTCAAGCATCTTTAGGATTCCTACGGTACTTTTTATTCCTCAATATTTTTGTACTAATCACGTGTAAATGTTATCCGATTTCAATCAAGTGACTAACATACATGATGATTTACAGGTTAGGTTTTTTGATCGATTTCTTATCAAAGGCTACACTTGTTGGTTTCATGGCTGGGGCAGCGGTCATTGTCTCGTTGCAGCAACTAAAAGGGTTACTTGGGATCGTCAATTTCACTAGCAAAATGCAGATAATCCCCGTTTTATCGTCTGCTATTGAACAAAGAGACGAGGTAACTAAGAAACAAATCCTGTATTCATACCGTCACAAAGACACATCTGTGGATATGGCATATTCTCATCCTAGGACTAAATCCATAAACTTGAGGATAACCGTCACAAAGACACATGTCTTAAATAGTTTTTCTGTCTTCTTATGATGATGGTGATTCTTAAGGTTAAACTTTGATTTGTATGCAGTGGTCTTGGCCTACTATTGTGATGGGATTTGGCTTTTTGGCCTGTTTGCTGACTACAAGACAAATTGTAAGTACAATCCATATTTTCCTACCATTTTGCAAAGTTAGTTATGCTTTTGATGGCGTACCTTGTTTTATATGGATTCTGCATTTTAAAGATTTGACGAAATGTGCGATCTATTTATGCAGGGCTTGCGAAAGCCTAAACTATTTTGGGTATCAGCAGCAGCTCCATTAGCATCGGTTATTTTATCAACATTCATGGTAGCTCTTTTCATATCAAAGCTTCCGAACATGGCAACTGTAAGAAAAATCATGTTCACTTTTACTAAACTAGTCTTGCAGTTTACAGTTTTAACCCGAATGATCTGAAAGTTAAACTTTTTAAACAGATTGGTCAACTGCACAAGGGTCTGAATCCACCGTCATCAAACACGCTCTATTTCCATGGCGAGTTTCTCGCTATTGCTGTCAAAACCGGTGCCGTTACTGGACTATTATCTCTCACAGTAGGTTTTCTGTAAAATGAGCTAAAATACATTGATAAACGATCGATCATGTGTATTTTAAATTGTAGGAAGGGATCGCGGTCGGAAGAACATTTGCGGCTTTGAAGAACTACCATGTGGATGGAAACAAAGAAATGATAGCGATCGGGCTTATGAATATGGCTGGTTCTTGCTCCTCGTGTTATGTTACTACAGGTTTGAATCAAGTCTTAACACCTTTATTTTTTGGTTTTCATTTGAGGGGTGTTCGGGATTGCTTATTTTAATTATCCATTTGACTCGTATCATTTTTAAGTAACGCTTTCTATTTTGCTCAATTGACCCGTTATAGATAAAACATAACCTGAATCGTCCCACAAAACAAAGAATGAAGAAGCTAGTATATAAACTAATCACTCATTGTTTTGGCAGGGTCATTTTCTCGATCAGCTGTGAATGAAAACGCTGGTGGACAAACAGCTATGTCGAACATCATAATGGCATTGACGGTGCTTGTGACGCTTTTGTTCTTGATGCCCCTCTTTAAGTACACCCCAGATCTAATATTGGCTGCAATTATTGTTACTGCTGTGATCGGGCTAATTGATTATCAAAGTGCATTCCATCTTTGGAAAGTTGACAAACTTGATTTCTTGGCCTGCTTATCGTCTTTCTTTGGTGTCCTATTTGTCTCAGTTCCGGTTGGGCTTGCAATCGCGGTAATATTTCCATTTTTCTTTAGCACCAGACGTGCCCATTTCGACCCATTTACTTACAAGCGGCTGTTTTGTCTTATACTCCGTATATGGTTTTTATTGTAGGTGGGAGTATCCATCTTCAAGATTATGTTACATGTGACTCGACCAAACACCAGTGTCCTAGGAAACATTCCAGGCACTCAAATCTATCAAGATCTTGATCGATACCTAGAAGCTCATAGAGTTCCTTTATTTGTGATACTCAGGGTCGAGTCTCCCATCTACTTTGCCAACTCTACTTACCTACAAGAAAGGTTAAATCTGTGCAACCTGCATTTCAATACTTGCAATTTTTTAAAAAAAAACCTTAGATTAGTTAAGAATCTTATATAGCAGATGCTTACATTTAGTATTTTGTAACACATGATTTCTAAAATAAAAATAAGGGATGTATGTCAAGATATCGAGGTTTAATATTTGCAGGATATTGAGATGGCTAAGGGAGGAGGAAGATTGGGTTGCAGCCAACAACGGGAGTACGCTAAAGTGTATAATTATCGACATGACTGGTATGTTATTTAGCATCGGATTAGCAAAAAATGGAAGGACTCAAACGCGTTAAAAGTAAACTTTGACATACAGAATCTACCCATTTTGATCCTTACTTAACTCACTCGTTCTGCAACCTATAGATAGTAATGTAAACTTGTTTTGACTAGAGTGTTATTCAAGTTATACTCGTTAAGGTGTGAACTTAAATAAAAGTATATTTCTAATCTCTCAGCTGTGACGGCTATAGACACGAGTGGGCTTGCAATGGTGAACGAGCTTAGAACAATGCTAGAAAAGCGATCACTTCAGGTTAGGTTTAGTTATGTATTTGTGTGGTAATTAAATATGCATATAAAAAGCTAAGACATGTTACTCATTTTATGGATATGCAGCTTGTGCTAGCAAATCCTACAGGAAGTGTGATGGAAAAGTTACACCAATCGAACACGTTGACGCCGTTTGGGCCAAACGGATTGTATCTCACCGTTGGTGAAGCCGTGGCTGATATCTCGTCCTCGTGGAAGGGTCAACCGTGAGCGAAGCTGAAAAGATTAGGAAAGATCGTTTTTCGGTTGAATAATTTTGTTTGCCTTTTCAAAATGCTTTGTATTGTAGATGTCTCAAAAACAAGTTGTACAAAGATAATCAGTCTAACTAAACTCATCAAGTTAACAACCATTTATGTTAGTTTTGATATACGTTTAAGTTTATTTGTACACATGATATATAGTTAAGTTTATGCAAACAACCAGATGAGTGACATGCCAAAGAAGAAAATGGTCAATCTATACTTGTGCAAAAGTTATGGTAGAGAAGGCAATCTATACTTGTTTAAAAGTTGCACTACAAATTTGTCAGGATCGGAATCCTACGTAAGATCGTTTTTATTGTTGCAAGATCAGGATCGCAGGATCAGACCGGGATCGTATCAGGATCCCAAATTTTCTTTTTCTTATAGAAGTTATACATTTTTAGATAATATATAATATCAAACAAAACTATATGCGATTTTTTCATGAAAATTACCATACTTATAACAATAATGCAATACAATCATTAAGTTAAAGTTTCAATCGTTAGATTAATGTGACTGGGTTTAAAATAAGTACAAGAATGATAAGAAGCATGGGCTTGTAGGCAAGGGATTCTTTCATAATAACATAAGATAAGGAGAATCGGAGTGAAAAGCCTTGCCCCCTCCGAAATTTTTTTTGCGATGTAGGGGGTATATAGTTTTCGTGTAGAAAAATTTCGGTATATTCGGTTTCGACCCTCCATTTTAATTGTGAAATTTCGGTATATTAGATCCCGACCCCCCACTGAATCCATTCTAGCTTCGCCACTGCTTGTAGGAGGATAAGATCGTTTACTTTGTGCGATCCTACTATCCTAAACCGATCTTGCTCGAATTGGGATCCTACTACGACCCTAGTCGTTTTTCATACATGAGATCGTAGATGATCAGGATCGGGATTCTGACAACCTTGTTTATACTACAAACTTTTTTGTTAGGGGGTGGATGCTCACCATGCCCTCTCTTATCTCCACCCCTTAACATCGAGCATCATTTATAGCAAAAACTTAATTCTTACACACTCCTAATTGCAACTTAAATTAGCAAAAACTTCTTTAAGCACTTTTTCTACCTGCCTCTTTTAATATAGTTAAATATTAGGTTAATAATTCTAAATTCTTAGCTACAAAAAAGAAATTCTCAAAAGCCTATAGAAAGAATCCAAAATGAGCTATGACAAGATAAATATTATTATGTGGACGCAGTGTACATCAAAGACCGCATAGCGCAGTGGATTAGCGCGTTTGACTTCGGATCAAAAGGTCGTGGGTTCGACTCCCACTGTGGTCGCAAAGTTATTTTTACTTTTTTTTTTTACATAAAAGTGAAAATCATATCGATTTGTACAATGTTTAACTCTTTTTTAGTAGAAATAGCAAATTTATTGTTACTCATTCCGTCCAAAATAATTGTACCCGATAAAAAAACACATAAAAAACATAATTATTACTGTTTTTTTTCTTCTTATTTTTTTGCAAAATAACAATTTTACTCTTAACTAATTAATTAATTATATTTATTTTTAGCAGTGGACAATTAAATTAGAAAATCCGAAAAAGAAACGTGGACTATTAATTCGTGACGGGGGAATACTTTTTTACTCAAAAATCGAATGAGAGTGTAT
Source organism: Artemisia tridentata subsp. tridentata (assembly GCA_021014915.2). Lineage (NCBI taxonomy): Eukaryota > Viridiplantae > Streptophyta > Magnoliopsida > Asterales > Asteraceae > Artemisia > Artemisia tridentata. The sequence continues at coordinate 316,785,033 of CP139502.1, forward strand.
CATGGTTAATGATGACATGTAATTGTTTTTAAAGTTAAGCATTTTTATTTGTTGCAAGATTTCAATGGAGTCAATCTTTAATCATTTGAACCCTTCACGAGGTCACTAACCATTGCCACTTATTGTTTTAACCTTTTTTTTTTCTTTTGGAGTGGTCATTTTTGTTTTGCAACACAAAGTGACAAAACATTCATTATTAGATCAAGAGTTGTGGTTTGAGTGTGGGTTGAGGCAAATCGCGACATTTGGCAGTGAGAGAAAAAGAGGCGTTGAAGTAAAATTGGGGTAATGGTTCAATGGGCGTTTTTTTGTAAATGTAATCATTACACAATTATTATTTTTTTTAAATATATATATACATTTTTTAATTAATTAAAAATAACAAAAACCAAAATATTTGTTAAAAAAACAAAAAAAATCATAATAAAAATTATTTTCTTTATTTATATTCTCATAAAACACACACACAAAACTCATCTTCTCTCTCTCCCTCCCCTTCGTCGGAAACCACCGCCGGCCACCACACCACCGTCGCCGGAAAATATTCCGGTCAACCCCCAAACTTCACCACCACATAGATCGGGACACCCTTGTCCTTTCTGGAGCGTTTGAGCTCACGGGGAGCTCGTTTGATACCCAAACACCGCCACCACAAGACCACCACCACCACCATTAAAATCCTTATAAAATTAAAAGAAAAGAAAATATCTAGTGGTTGAGGTCCCACCTGTCAGGAGCAAGAGAAAGAAACGCCCGTTGTGGATTCAACGGGCGTTGATTTTTTTGGTTTTCAACGGGCTTCAACGCTGCAAGGATGGGAAACGACCCCCCATTCAACGCCCACTACTCTTGGTCTTATTTATAGCGAAGTTAGGAGACACTTTGACACGTGTTCAAATAAGATGCTGCCACGTGTCCAGTTTCAACTAACATTTGAATAAACAAATTTTGGGCGCCAAAATATGTTTATTCAAATGTTAGTTGAAACTGGACACATGGCAGCATCTTATTTGAACACGTGTCAATCCATCCTCCTTAAACAATTGTGATGACTCATCACAACTGATCTTGTTCTTCCAGCTCAACAAATTCAGGGATCCTCTGCATCACATCATCATACAACTCCCAAGTGGCTCCATCTTCATCACTGTTTGACCACTGAACTAAAATGTAGACTACAGCTTTGTTGTTCAATTTGCCTAATTTTCTATCCAATATAGCCACTGGGTGCATGTCAAGCAATCCATCCTTCCCAATGTGAGGCAACACTCCCATTTTCTGCACTGGACCTCTACACAATTTCAATTGAGATACATGAAAAATTGGATGTATCAAACTGTCATCAGGCAACTGTAGTTTGTAGGCCACTGAACCCACTTTAGCCACAATAAGGAAGGGTCCATAGTATTTGGCTGAAAGTTTCTGGTATGGGTTCTGTCTCACAGACACTTGCTTATAGGGTTGCAGTTTTAAGCAGTGTTGCAAAAAAAGGTCTACAAGGCCGATTAATCGCCGATTAGGTGCTACAAGGCCACCGACCTTGCCGATTTATGTAACTGGGTCAAACAAATAGGTCAACTGTGGTCAACGGCTATCAACGGTGGTCAATTGTGGTCAAACTTGCTGGAAACCTATAAATCTTGCCGGAAGTACCCAACACTCACTGTAAACTTATTTTGATCACTTATAGTAACTTTAAGTCTATTACAAGTTGTTTTTTAGAAAATACCTTGCCGGAAATACCTAAAACTCACCGGAAATACACAAAACTTACCGGAAATAACTAAAATTTGTCAGTAATGCCAATCCGATTAATCACCGATTAATCCCGCCTAGACCGATTACAAGCTACAAGGTGGTCGACCGCCCGACTACCGATTCGCGATTTTTGCAACCTTGGTTTTAAGTATACCCAAACACCCACATCAAAGCTCCTATCAGTCCTATGCTTGTCTGCATAATTCTTTATTCTATCTTGTGCTCTCTTCAAGTGAAACTTAAGCATAGCTATGACTTGTTCCCTTGCAGTTAGAGTTTTATCCACAGCCTCAACCATACTATCACCAGCTAAGTAAGGCATATGAATAGGAGGTGTTTGGCTGTATACAATCTCAAATGGTGTGGTATTGATAGAAGTGTGAATATTGGTATTATACCAATATTCAGTTAAGGTTAACCACTGAGACCAATCCTTAGGTGTTTCACCAGTCATGCATCTCAAAAAACACTCAAGGCACCTATTCACAACTTCAGTTTGGCCATCTGATTGTGGATGGTATGCAGTAGACATCTTGAGCTTGATCTTTAACATCTTGAATAGGGCTTGCCAAAACTGACTCAGGAATACCTTGTCCCTATCACTCACAATTGACTCTGGCAGCCTATGTAACTTGTACACGTTGTCCAAAAATGCCTGAGCAACTTGACTTGCAGTAAAAGAGTGCTTTAAGGCTACAAAATGAGCATATTTGCTGAGTCTATCTACTACCACAAACACCACTGTCTTCCCTTGAGAACTTGGCAATCCCTCAACAAAATCCATGGATATATCAGTCCAAACTTTTTGTGGAATAGGTAAAGGTTGTAGTAAACCAGGGTAGGCACTCAAATCTGGTTTTTGTCTTTGGCATACATCACATTCCCTCACCCATTGCTTAACTGTTCTTCTCTTCTTTTTCCAATACACTACTGTACAAAGCTTTTTCAAAGTCACTTGCACACCTGAATGCCCACCAACTGGTTCAGAATGAAAGTGGTGAAACAATTGCTTCCTTAACTCTGCATCATTGCCTGCCATTAGCTTACTTTTCCTTCTCAATTGCTGATTTGCCCAAGTTTACTTCCCAAAACTGTTACCATTGGCTTGCAGCTTGTTAATCAACTTGACCAACTCATAATCATTATCCCAACTTTTCTTAATCTTGTCCAACAAATCATTTGAAACAGTAGCAGCCATCAAACTAGCTAATTCATCTTGATTATCTACCCTGGACAATGCATCAGCAGCACTATTTTCACATCCCTTCTTGTAATCAATTTCATAGTCATACCCCAACAGTTTAGGCAATTACTTCATTTGGAAAGGAGTTGTCAACCTTTGATCCAACAGATATTTCAAACTAAAATGGTCAGTTTTGATCTTAAAGTGTCTGTCTAACAAGTATCCCTTCCATTTTTCCAATGCTAGAATAGCTGCAAGGAATTCTTTTTCATAAGTAGACAGAAGTTGATGTTTCTCAGATAAGGACTTACTTAAAAAGGCAATAGGGTGACCATTTTGTTGCAATACTGCTCCAATACCAGTTCCACAAGCATCAGTTTCCACCACAAATTCCTTGTTGAAATCAGGCAATGCTAGAACTGGAGCTGTCATCATAGCTTGTTGCAGTTTTTCAAAGGCCAATTGAGCTTCATTGGACAACTTGAAAGCATTTTTCTTTAGCAAAGCAGTCAAAGGTTTACTGATTATAGCATAATGTTTAATGAATCTGTGAAAACGTAGAGGGGGGTGAATACGTTCCCGTTTTCAAAACTTAAAACTCGTTGTATCAAATTCCTGATTAAGCTTGTTCTAATATGAAAGATGTCAATTGTAGTTTATGACTAACACAAACTAAAACATGTTGTCACACAAGTATAATCAACAAGTCACAACACAAGCAATCACATAATGCAAACATAAAAGTAAAGCAGTAAGTAAAAGAAAGCGCAAACCGAACACGATGATTTATAGTGGTTCGGTCACGGAGCTCCCCTCCGCCCTACTCCACTCCCCGAGTACCCAACTCGAGAGTTACTTCACTAGATCAACAAGCTCCCTTCTCGGCGGAGAAAACCTAACAATCGTCGCTTACACTTTTTCCGGTACTAAGCTAGATACCGAGTTCTTTACAAGGGTACAACCACTCCCGACGTCGCTTATACTTTTTCCGACACTAAGCTAGATGTCGAGTTCTTTTACAAGGGTACAACCACTCCCGTCGTCGCTTATACAATTTCCGACACTAAGCTAGATGTCGAGTTCTTTTACAAGGGTACAACCACTCCCGATATGTTTTATGGCCCAACATAGAAACCTTGTGTTTTATGGCACAAACACATAAACCAACTAATCTGGTATGAATAGATTGTGATGCAATGATGTTCACAATGATGATCCATGACATAAGTGTCTTATGGATATGAACGACTAATCTAGATGAACTTCCATTGATGGGAAGTCTTCAATGGATGAAGATCACAAGCTCCCTAAACTTGTTGTGATGGATCTTCATATATGCATGTGGAATCTACATGAACTTCTTGAATAAGAAGTCTTCAATCATTGAGGATGTCAAGTGTCCTTGAATCTTCATATGTTGGTATACTTTGATGAATGATGACTTCAAGATCTTTTTACCTTCTTGGTGGATCAGGAAGTATGTTATGCTAGTGATGGATGATGACTCACGATCTCTGAGCTTCACAGGATCATTACGAGTGTATGCTTACAACATAATGAAAGTTAGTAACATTATGATCATTATGGAAAGGGTGATTAATGTATGATTCTACATGGTTTACTACTGATCTAAATGTATGCAAAGGGTAGAGGGAATGTGTGTTCTAGTTGGATGAACAATGGGTAAACAATGGGCTACTATTTATAGAAAAACTGTTCAAATAGGCCACGGATTTGGCGGACCCAAATTATGGGGTCCGTCCATTATGCCATTTGGTTCCGCCAGTCTCTGACAGGCAATCTTCCAAATATCTTTCCATATCTAACCAAGATCTTACACAATCTAATCCTTTGCTTGAAGATCTTTCCAAGATATATACTAAATTCTCAAGATATCCTAAAGATATCCAAATGAGGTATGCCATGATGTCATGTGTATATTTCTATTTTAAGAATAAAAATGTAAACATGTAAATATATATATATGTATGTAACATGTATCCTAGTGATCATGTAGCATGTATATAATAGCTAAATTAATAAATGTTTACCAAGATGTATCATGTTAGATTGACACCTAAAGTGTACTTATCATATTAATCTTAGGAAACATGATGTACAAGTAAAAGTACTTGTATATGCAAAATATGAAATGAGGTTCTAAGTAGAATGGTTAGTCTTTTTAAAATACTTAATGACCTAGCCGTATTTTAAACATTCTAAATGGTTTGTTAAGGGTTTGATCATAATGCCACATAACAAACATGTACGACCCTGTGTTGTAACATATGAGGACTCGAGAGGTGTTGAATGTATGTTGAGACAAGATATGATTACAAGTAACTTGTACATTTTACGTTATGTATCAAGTTACATGTTTGTCATCAATCAAAACAAACGAGACTGTTTGTACTAACAATCTCCCGAACAAGACTGCTTGCACTAATAGAATCTTCTATAATACCCTGTTAACCCAAGAATAACCCTTAATTACTTCACAATTTTTGGCACAGGCCAGTCCTTAATAGCATGTATTTTAGCTGCATCTGTAGCCACTCCTTGTTCAGTTATGACATGACCAAGGTATTCCACCTTCTCCACTGCAAAAGAGCATTTGGACTGTTTGGCAAACAATGTGTTCTGACTCATTACTTGCAGAACAGACTTCAAATGATTCACATGCTCTTTCATGCTTCTGCTATAAATGAGGATATCATCAAAGAACACCAACACAAATTTTCTCAAAAAAGGTTTGAAAATTGTGTTCATCAATGACTGGAAGGTTGATGGGGCATTGGTAAGACCAAATGGCATTACCAAGAATTCATAATGGCCATCATGGGTTCTAAAAGAAGTTTTCTCAATATCAGCCTCCTTCATTATAATCTGGTGATACCCTGACCTCAAATCTAACTTGGAAAACACTGTTGCCCCATGAAGTTCATCAATTAGCTCCTCTATCATAGGTATTGAGAATTTGTCTTTAATGGTTGCCTTATTAAGCTGCCTATAATCCACACACATTCTCCAACTACTATCCTTCTTTTTGACCATCACAATGGGAGAAGAGAAAGGGCTTTGGCTGTGTCTAATCACCCCTGAGTCTAACAGCTTGCTCACCATCTGTTCTATTGCATCTTTTTGCACTGGTGGATGTCTGTAAGTTCTGAAATTGATAGGTGGAGTGTTTGGCATAAGCTGAATTTGATGATCATGAGATCTCTTGGGTGGTAAAAAGGTAGGTGCTGCAAATACATCTCCAAATTCTTCCATAACAGGGGTAATGTGGTCATTAGTTTCCACTTTTTCCTCAATTTGTAACAAGCTTGGAGCACAAATACACATCATTAATGAATTGGTAGCCACCTTCTTTCCATTCATCCACTGCAAAGTAGCCTGTGGAGCTCCCATTAGCCATACCTTCTTTTGATTGTAAGTGAAACCCATGGTTAATTTCTCAAAATTCCACCTAATGGTTCCTAACTTAGCCAACCACTGAACTCCCAACACCATTTCACAAGCCCCCAAAGGTAGTATCATAGCATCCACTTCATATATCATATCTCCCACAGTCAAAGCTAGCTTATAACACATAAAAGTACTTATCATGTCCCGTCCATTAGCTACAGTAACTTACAAAGGACATGTCTTCTTGAGTCTACACCCTAACCTTTTGGTAGTTTGCAAATCTAAAAAGTTATGTGTACTAATTGAGTCCACCAAAATGTGAATTTTCTGCTTACCAATACTACCCCTAACTCTCATTGTTTGGAAAGTATTAGTACAAGTCAAAGCATTCAAGGATATCTGAGGTGGGCTATTTTCACAAAACTGCAAACATCCTTCAGTATCAAACTCCTCTACACCATTATCCATCATTGGTTCTAACTCATCCTCCCTTTCCTCCGCACATTCACCATCACCAACTACTATCAAAGAGTAAAACTGCCCTGCACACTTATGGCCAGGCACATATTTTGTAACACCCCGTGACCATACGTGATTAAAAACGTGAAAATTTTTCGCAAAAAGTACGCCCGAAAACTGACCCATTGTTACTCTTTCACAAGCTGACAAAAATCTATAAATATCTGGGCCTTGAAACTATTTTTAAAGGGAACTAGACTCAATTACCTTCAAAATGACGGGTGGCATGACCCGTAACGACTTACGGTTCAAAAGATATGAATTTTCAAAGACTGCCGAAAATATGCCAGACGCCCTCCATCCGATCGGATGGAGCTCCAACCGATCGGTTGGAAGTTTATGATCAGCTGGATGAGTTTTCAAATCCTGACTTGAAAGTCCGACCTCCCGAACTCGATAATTAACCAAACTTTCCAGATTTACATAGTATACCATTGGGCTCATTTTCATACAAAAACATTTACCGTTTGACCCTCAGAATAGTGCTTTACAAATTGACGGGTTCTACACCAAAACCCGTTTCGACCCATTCTCACTAAAAACTACCCTTACTACTTTATTTACAAACCAAACTTAACCGACATACTTAAATTAACATACTAAACTTGTTCCTTGGGTACATGACCCGTTTACATTCCAAAATGGGTAAAAGAGGCTATATGCCAAACGCCCCTTTAATGTTGACTATAACCACAGCCATATACCATAAAGACTTCATGACATTTACACATACTTAACCCATGACCTAAACATGAAAACAAGACCATTAAATAACAAAATGACCATATAGATTGAAGTATACCAACACAAGAAAAGACACTTCGGGGCTTCCAACTTCAAACACGTTTGGTCCAAAAGATTTCGGTCTTCTAGTTTACCTTCTACACTACTCTACTCCTTTCTTCCAAGACTACAAGCTAGGCTAAGTCCTTACCCTTGCTTCCTCCACTTGTACCTACAAAATCATCATTAACTACAACCGTAAGCGAAACGCTTAGTAAGTATATAAGGCATAACCATCATTACATTCATGAGATTAGTGATTAACACCAATCTTAACATTACCATGGAGCATAATATAACATTAGCACTTACCTTGATCAAGTAAGCAAATACATAACATTTTCATAACTAGCATTGGATCCAAGCTATCTATCATTAACAAACTCCATAACAAGATACCTTAACACATCATAACATTAGCATAAATAACATTAAACAAGTTATACGTATATACTTACCTTAATCCCTACTAGCTCCCTACTTGGACTTGATATAGGCTCTACATATGCTTCCTATCACAAGATTAGCTTTAATTAGTGACCAAATAGCTAAGGAGATCATTAATTCACTATCTTTATCCTCTATACCCAATTCCCATAACATGAACCCTAATTTCTCAAATTGGGGAAAGTACTTACTTGATGAGGAGATTGAAATTAAGATATCTCTAAAGCCCCTTGATCACTTCTTGATAACCAAATCAAGCTAGGATGATGATTTCAAGCCTTCCCTCCCTTTTCTCTCTATATGTCGACACTTATGGAACACACTCAATATTTCCAGTTTTTTCTAAGAGTTAGTATTTAATCATGTGTAGGTATTAGTTTATTCACTTGGCAAAGATAGTCCCTCCAAGTCTCATTATACTTATTTGACCCTCAATACTTATTACTCATTGGTTATATGCACTCAAGTTATATATCATTATATTTCTTATACTATATGGCATGGTACGTTACCTTTCCGGGGTTCGGGTGTAATAATTCATCCCCCCTTAAATAGGATTTCGTCCTCGAAATCTACTCTTGGAATAGATGAGGATACTTATTCCTCATTTTCTCTTCCGTCTCCCACCTAACACTTGTGCCTTTTCGATGCTTCCATTGGACTTTTACTAACGGGATCTCCTTGTTTCTTAATTGCCTCACCTTCCTTCCTAGTATAGCTTCCGGTTCATCTTCTTGCGAAAGCAATTCTGGATCTATTTCGATATCGTTTAAAGTGATCATGCTTGTTTCGTCCGCTAAACACTTCCTCAAGTATGACACATGAAAGGTATTATGAACACCTCTCATTTCTTCGGGCAATTCCAACACGTATGCTACCTCGCCTACTCGTTTCAAGATTTTAAATGGTCCTATAAACCGCGGACTTAGTTTCCCTTTGTTTTTAAATCTAAAAACGTCTTTCCACGGAGAAACTTTTAACATGACAAAATCACCTACTTCGAATTCAATTGGTCTTCTTCGATTATCGGCATAGCTTTTCCACCTATCTTGTGCCTCTTTAAGTCTTGCCCGAATCATTTCAATCTTTTCCGTTGTCACCAATACTACATCCGTGCTCGCCAATTCCCTTCTTCCAACTTCTTCCCAACACACGGGTGTCCTACACCTTCTACCATAGAGCATTTCATAGGGTGGCATATCTATACTCGCATGATAACTATTGTTGTAAGCGAATTCAACTAGAGGCAAATGATCGTCCCAATTTCCTCCAAAGTCAATCATACAAGCTCGTAACATATCTTCTAAAGTTTGAATCATTCTCTCGCTTTGCCCATCGGTTTGAGGATGAAAGGTCGTGCTCATATGCAGTTTCGTACCTAGTTCTTCTTGGAAATTTTGTCAAAAGTTTGAAGTGAAACGCTCGTCTCTATCGGAGACTATAGAAATGGGCACTCCATGACGTGCGACTATCTCGTTGACGTAAATCTTAGCTAACTTGTGAACGGGCATATTTTCTCTGATCGGAATGAAATGTGCACTCTTTGTTAGGCGATCTACTATGACCCAAATTGTATCGTTCTTCTTTTTCATCCTTGGCATTTTCGTAATGAAATTCATCGTGATCTTTTCCCACTTCCAAACCGGAATGTCAAAAGGTTGAACTTTTCCATACGGCTTTTGGTGCTCGGCTTTAACCTTCAAATAAGTTAGACATTTCTCAACGTACTTCACACAATCCCTTTTCATACCCGGCTACCAATAATTCTTCTTCAAATCAAGGTACATCTTTGTAGCTCCCGGATGAATAAAATACTTCGACTTGTGTGCTTCTTCTAGGATTAATTCATTGATATCGCTTCGGAAAGGGATATAAACTCTTCCATACCATGTCTTAATTCCTCGACTATCTTCTTCTAGATGCGGAATGTAAGAGGTAATACGTTCACTTTCTCTATTTTCTTCTTTCAATACTTCCTCCTGAGCTAACTTGATTTTATCAAAAAGGTCGGACGTAACAATCATCCACAACGAATGAATCTTAGTAACTTCGTTTCGATCATTGCGACTCAAAGAATCCGCCACAACATTCGCTTTACCAGGGTGGTAGCGAATTTCGCAATCATAGTCCTTTAACAAGTCTAACCATCTTCGTTGTCTCATGTTCGGATCTTTCTTCTCAAGGAAATATTGAAGGCTTCTATGATCGGTGTAAATTACGAACTTGACACCATACAAATAATGCCTCCAAAGTTTTAGAGCAAAAACCACCGCCGCGAACTCAAGATCATGCGTTGTATAATTTTCTTGATGCTTCTTTAGTTGTCTCGAAGCGTAAGCAATTACTTTACCCCTTTGCATAAGAACACATCCGAGACCGGAATAAGACGCGCCGCTGTAAACCACCATATCTTCAGTTCCTTCCGGCAACACAAGAATTGGTGCTTCACATAACTTCTTTCGTAGAGTCTGAAAGGCTTCGTCCTGTTCTTCGCCCCACTCAAATGTAGCGTTCTTCTTAGTAAGTCTGGATAGCGATGATGCGATTTTGGAGAAGTCTTGTATAAACCTACGGTAATATCCCGCGAGGCCAAGAAAACTTCGAATCTCACCGAAATTCTTTGGTGCTTGCCATTTCATTACAGCTTCTACCTTTAAAGGATCAACTTTAATACCGTCGGAATTAATAACATGGCCGAGGAATTGAACTTCTTGTAACCAAAATTCACATTTTGAGAACTTGGCGTACAACCTTTCTTTCCTCAATGTCTCAAGAATCTCCCGTAAATGTGCGGCATGTTCCTCCTTACTCTTTTAGTAGATAAGAATATCATCAATGAACACTATGACGGATCTATCCAACATCGGTCTACATACGCGGTTCATAAGATCCATGAAAACCGCAGGCGCGTTCGTGAGACCAAAGGGCATAACCGTAAACTCGTAGTGCCCATATCGGGTCCTAAAGGCCGTCTTAGGAATGTCTTCTTCTCGAACCTTCAATTGATGATAACCCGAACAGAGATCGATCTTCGAAAACCACCTCGCACCTTGAAGTTGATCAAAGAGATCATCAATTCTTGGTAACGGATACACGTTTTTCACCGTGACTTTGTTCAATTCATGGTAGTCAATGCACATCCGCATACTACCATCTTTCTTCTTAACGAACAAGATTGGAGCTCCCCACGGTGAACTACTAGGGCGGATAAAACCTTTGTCAAGCAATTCTTGAAGTTGACTAATTAATTCTTTCATTTTGGACGGAGCTAAACGATAAGGAGTTTTTGCAATAGGAGTAGCACCCAGAACAAGATCAATACGAAATTCAACTTGCCTTTCGGGTGGAATACCCGGCAAGTCTTCCGGAAAGACGTCACAAAATTCATTTACAACCGGAACGTCGTCGATGCTTTTCTTTTCAAAGGTCGTATCTACCACGTGAGCCATAAAGGCATAACAACCACGCGATAAATATCTCCTAGCCTTCATCACGGAGCATAACTTTAATTCACCCTTCCTTTTATCGCCATAAATAATCATTTCACGACCGCTAGGATTTACAACCCGGATGATCTTTTGGCTACATAGGATGGCCGCATTATATTTTTCAAGTCAATCCATGCCAATAACAATATCAAACTCCCCGAGCATTATGGGAATTAAGTCAATCTTAAAGGCATTTTCATCAATCTCTATCTCTGCGTCTCGATATACATTAGATACAACAACGACTTTACTATAGGCTATTTCGACTTCAAGGGGTATCGGAAGTCTAACTAGTGGGGAGGTTAGTTGCTTGCTAAAATTATAAGATACGAAGGACACACTAGCACCCGAATCATACAAAACTCGAGCGGGTACGGAATTAACAAGATGAATACCTGTGATGACATCGGACCCCGACTTGGCTTCTTCGGCACTCATCTGATAAACTCGAGCTTTTGGTTTTGGAATTTCTACTTTTTCATCTTTTACTGTTCTCAATGGCTTTGCTTCAATTGCCTTTGAGTTTGGGAAATCCTTCAACCTATGCCCTATTTCATTACACCCGTAGCATACTATCATTGGTTTGGTGCAATCTTTACTTTGATGGTCTAGAGCTCCGCACTTGTAGCAACCCGGCGTATTACGCCTACATTCTCCAAGATGAAACTTGTTACACTTCGGACATGCCACCTTAGTCTTGGTTCCCACACCTTTCTTACCATGATCAAATTTAGTTTTCTTCCCATCTCGATCTACAAACTCTTGCTTCCTCTTTGGTTCCTTAATCTCTTTCTCCTTAGTAAGGTGCTGTTTGTTTATTTAGACATTTTATGTCTGAATCTGAATACCACGTCTGAATCTGAATTAGTGGTCCAAAAGTCTGAATCTGAATTATTTTAGTCTGTTTGTTTTTATAAAGTGTCTGAATAAACAAAAAATAATCCTTTCGCTATAAAACAAACCAAAAGACCCTCCATTCATGATTATTAATAAAAAAATCAAGACGAAGATGAGGAGATAAGAATTGAAAAGAAGTAGGTGTAAAGTTTAAACTTTTCAGATGTAATCAGACATATTCAAATGTCTGAATGAATCAGACCCTATTCAGATGTATTCAGAATTTAGATGTCTGAATAAACAAACAGTCTGAATCTGAAAATGTCTGACCGAATCAGACTTCAGACGTATTCAGATCTGAATGACAGAAAACAAACACCACCTAAGTCTGCTTCTCTCACACGAGCTCTACTCAAAAGGTCTTCCATGGTGGTACATTTAAAGGTGAGATTACATCACGAATATCATCTTTAAGCATCCTTTGGAATTTGTCAACTTTAAACTTCTCATTACCATGGTATTCGGGACAATACGGAACCATATCATTGAACTTTCTCCACAACTCATTCACTGTCTCATTGGTTTGAGTGAGAGATTGGAATTTCTACCGGATTTTGTCAATCTCTTCAACCGGAGCATATTCGGCATTAAACAACTCTTTAAATTACTTCCAAGTACATGCTTCGGCCCAAGGTTCACCCTTCTCACAAACCTTCCCCTCTCACCAAGTTTTAGCGCTATCGCGAAGAAAGTTAGTAGCATAGATGACCTTCTTCCTTTCCTCACATCCACTAGTACAGAAAGCACCCTCCACAGCCGTATATTTTGCTAATGCCATTTTATTTTCGGTAACGGCTAGTGTTCATTTTAACTGTTCGCGACAAATCTCAAAGTCTGTTATCCGAATTAACCTTTGCATCTATTGGGCTGGGTTTAATATTTATTGGACCAAATGGCTGTTCGCAAGCCCATGCCTTGTGCTACATTTAGGGATTGTCAGTTGGGCTTAAGTTTGGGCTCTTATGTGGCTCTATTTGTTTTGGTTTAGTCTGGTACACAGCATGACTACACAACTTTAATTCTTCCTAAGTGTGAAGACTTGGTGTTTCCTGGGAATATTTTGACCCTCAAATCGACATCACAAGGACCTAGGGTGCTCAAGTCTTGGTTGGGGTTTAGGTCGAGCACTACTCATCTAAATTTTCTAGAAGTCTTGGTTTAATTTTGGCATCGTTGTCGTGTCTCAATATAGCTAGTGTCGAATGACGCCTAGCTGCTAAGGTAAAAAGGATTACCACATATCAAGCCTATTACTTCTCATAAAAATTCCCCATTCATGGGTTGCCTGCTATTAGTAAAATGGAGGTCCTAGTTGGGCTTTTGGAGGTGGGCTTCTAAGTGGACTGTTTTGGAATTGCTGGCCTGGTATATTCCTCACAAACAACACAACTAAGTCTTACAGTCTGCTGAACACCTTGTGAATTCTATTTGACCTCAAAAAAAAAAAAAGAACTGGAACTTATGTCTTGGTAAAAATCACAAGGAACACAGAACCAATTCTTCAAGTCGAGGAGGCTATAAACCTTAGTCCTATCTAGATTCTGTCAGTGGGCTTTTCGACCTGGGGTTTCATCAAGGGAAAACAAGGGATCACACTAAGTTAACTTCTTGGTGCTACTTTCCTGGAACTCTTCTTAATCAAAAATGTTGTTCTTTCCTGGTTATAACAAAGCTTTGGGAGTCTAGGTGCTCACAAGGGTTTTGGATTTTGGCTCAACTTACGTGTCGACATGAGTAGTAAACAACCTCAACTGAATTTAACTCTTAAGCTCCTAAATGAGTAACTGCCATTGCACAATCTGCCTGACATTTGCTTTCGAATTCCAATAAACCAATCAATCCTACGTTACACTAAACATCTACTAATAATCACTAGCTAGTGTCGTTTACTTATGTGTTCATCTTTATATGTTTCGACATGGGTAAGAATGACCTCAAAAGTAAGTCTAGCTTATCACTACTCAAAGTTTCTTATATCAACTTAACACTGAAGTCTTTCTATTCTTGCCATAGCATTTTCTAGGCTCGAATCCATAATTCCTGGGGTTCCTAAGACCCCCTTTCGAATACATACAACATGGAGCTAACCCGCCTAATTTAATCAACCTACTAACGACAACAACAACAAGTTTATCCAAGTTCTTACTCAACAACAAATCATTTCTCTACTTAAATTTTCCTAAGTATCAAAATTAGTTTCTGGGAATCTAATCATCCGAAATAAACAAATCCACACTCAACCTCAATCATCCACTCGGCCTAGAATTTTATTCCTAAAAAAAATACAATGATTATAATTAAATTCGAATCTATCACAAAGTCTTACAATGGTTCCTTAAGGGATGAACTCGAATGAACTCTAATCCTGATGATCCCACTGCTTAGCACCGATTACCTCCAATTCGAATCACAACCTCCTCGAGAACTTCTCAGATTCCTTTGTGTATCTAAATGAATTTGTGATCCGAATCTCTTTGGAGGTGCGGTTTAATGGAGGGTTTCGGAGAGTAGCTCCATGGGAGCTTTCGGATTTGGAAGCAATAAATTTTTCCTTTTACGTGCTATTTCTACTTCGATGGTGTTTAAGCCTAGGTTGACATGTGATTTCCTGAAGAGGACAAAGGGTCTAGGTCACAAGGAAACAATATTAGCTGTGAAAGATGGTAATGGTGGAAAGTGATGGTTCGAAGGTTTTTGGGGAGATGAAGTGGGCGGACAAACTAAGGGATAAAGGGTTACAGTCTTTTTATTTTTGGGAGTTGGAGTGAGTGGGTGACTAGCATTTATTTTAAGTAGTGGGTGATTTCTGCTTTTAAGTATTTAGTGTATAAGTAGTCAAGGTGTAGTATTTTTAATTTAAGTGTGTATAAGTTTTAGGTAAGATTTTAAAGTAAGGTGAGTAAATTTAATACCCGAGTCCCGCTAAACAGTGTCAAGTCTGGTTCCGTCCTAGCCCGTTTCTAATTCGAGAATGTCTATTTTTAGGGTAGTTAAATATTATTTAAGATCATCTACAAGTCCTTAATTATTTTCTAATATTAATTTTTGTCTGTTCCTGGTCTGCGTGTGATGTCAGTCTGTGTGAAAGTGAAGTAACCTGTCACATTATTAAAATAATGGCCTGAAAATTTACGGGTTGTTATAGCATATATAGTGGCATCAAGTGCAGCACTATATCAGGTTCCTACCAACTTTTTACATTAACTAAGCAAGGGCCTTCAGTAGACAAAATAGGGCACAATAGTGGCATAAAGTGCAGCACTATATCAGTTTCTTACTTTTTACACCTATTAGAAACCTTGTACACTTAGTTTTTTAAGGATACAACAATGAGACATAGTATCAACACAATTATCAAACCAAATACAACCATCAACAAACTGTCATACACTTTTGCCTTGGACTTGAAAGCATTCAAATCTTGGTAAATTAGTTCCATTGAAAGATCTGGACTTGGCTGTTGCACTGTCATACCACCAATATAGTTGGATAGCTGCAACCTCAACTCTTTGTTCTCATCATGTAGATTGAAGAATAGGTCTTTGTAGTAATCACAAGGTAATTCTTCATCAAGAAAACCATACACTCCACATTTCTAAACATCATTAAGATCAAAAAATTAGAAAAAAAAAATGTAAAAACTTTTGATAATGATTGTTACTGGTAACTTACCCGTGTGGGGCAACCCTTGAATCTTCGACCCGGATTCGTGGGAGTCCAAACAACTTGCTCATAAATTGGAATCTTACAATCACAATGCGTTTTTTCACGGATTTCTTCGGGAGTAAAGAACCTTCGTTTAGATCGACATGATGAAGCTGATGAGCGCATATTTTTTTAGAATGAATTGGGGAAGGTTGTATGTTTTAAATTTGATAGATGGATTAGGGTTTATATGCCTGGGTGAAAGAAATAAAAGGGGGAAGAAGTTTTTTATTTTTTATAAATAAATATAGATAGCCAGCGTGGCATGTTGAGTTGTCAAGAAACCTGTACACATGGACAACACCGGTTGAGCAAGTGAAATATTACCCACAAAAGAGAAAAAAGACAACTTAATGGTGCTGAAAAGTAAATTTTTTTGTTCGCTATCTGAAGAAGAAACAGTGGCAAGTATAATACTTTTTTTAATAATTTGCCCAAAATAAAATGTTATTTCATGTAATATATCTATACCGGTTAGTTAAAACTTAAAAACCGAAAAAATGAGTAACAAAAGTACCTTTACCAATAAAAAGGTAATGCAATGTATTAAATATTTAAATATACTTAAATTACACCAATGAACTGCTAATCAAAACACCATAAACATACAATGACCTCTTTTGACTCTGGAATACTGGCAATTTATTCACGATCATGATAGGCAAACCAACTTTATCAGAATATTAACTATGCTGCAAGTCAATTTGGGCATTGCAAATCAGATATTCAAAACATTATTCAAATCAAATATTATCTGAATATATAAAATTTAAGGAACGCAAACTATATAAAATTCACCATATAAGGTGGTGTCTAACATATGATGAAAAAACCAAAGCCACTTCAGGTTTGACTTTAAATAGGTTTTAATAACCTCGTATTAAAATTTTCTCATTTTCTAACAAATATAAAACTTTTGAGTTATAAGAGCAAAATATAAAAAGTGTCTAAGTAATATATATTTTCAAATAATTATCCCTAAACGGCATAGAGAGAACATACCTTCATATTATGTTTGCGACTCGTCGTCTATTTCGATGCAGGGGATATGGGAGATTTTGGGCCAGTAGGAGCCTCCTCTACTGCATCTTTCTTTCAGGTCTGGACATCCCAATATATTCAAACTCAAAAGTGAAGGCAGCAACTTTTCTGGCAGATCTTTCATCTTTGGGCATTCGAAAATTCCGAGATGTTGGAGGGAGGTGAGGTGTTTGAGTCCCTCGGAAACTGTTTCCAACTTATCAAAACTAACAATCCAAAGTCGAGTAAGAGATGAAGGAAGATGAAGATGAGACAATTGACTCCAATTAGTGGCTTCCTCTTTTTCTTTTGAACCCCATAAGGTTAGGTCAACTAGTGAGGTTGGAAACTTCTGTGGGCCCCATTCTGAGATGGGCTTCTTCAACCGCCCAATAAAAAGCTCACGCAAGTTGGGAGGCCAAAGCCCAGTTGGAACATCCATACTTGGACAATCGAATATTACCAGATCAGTTAACGAGGTGAGACTATGCAATTGGAGGTCTGCAAATAACGACTCCTCCGTACTATTACAATCTCGTATTACCAATGTCGTGAGGTGAATAAAGTTACCCCCAAAATCAATGATCGATGCCACATTTGGCTGACATGATATGCTTACATCTTCAAGCATTGGCATGCTTTTGCTGTTGATAAGTAACATATTCTTCTTTCCTCCTTCTCCCAACTCCTCCTTTATCATTAGTTTTTCACACTTGTTGATTTTAACTGACGTGAGCTTCTGCCCTCCCATTCCCATTGAGAAGGAGACACATGTAATTGAATCACACCAAAAGATACATAACGTGTCAATGTTGTCAGGACAACTTAAATGCTTGAAATTTTCACAATCCCATACCACTAATGAGCTAAGAGATGTTAGGAAGTTGCTCCCATAA
Organism: Artemisia tridentata subsp. tridentata; assembly: GCA_021014915.2. Classification (NCBI taxonomy): domain Eukaryota; kingdom Viridiplantae; phylum Streptophyta; class Magnoliopsida; order Asterales; family Asteraceae; genus Artemisia; species Artemisia tridentata. The sequence goes on from CP139502.1 coordinate 316,803,137, forward strand.
TTGTGCTCCTCCTCATCTTTCTCCCCTAAACTCACCAAATTTTTACATTCCCGTACTTCCAACTTCCTTAAATTCACAAGAACCTTACTAGCTTCTTTTGATTCCCATAAGTATCTTATTTCATCACATTTTTTAACAATCAATTCTTCAACTGCCTTTAGATCCAATATAACACCTCTCCACACCTCATTAGTAAGCCCTGAAATAGATTCTATATTCAACATGGTGACTGATGGAGCTGCGTGCACCAGACTTCTCAACAAACCAACACCACATTCATGTATTCTCAAATCCCTCAATGAAAGTAGCGGTGCTTTAAGTGATAATTCAAACAAATTTGGACACCCTTCTATATTGAGCTCTTTTAGGCATGGAAACACTTCATCTCCTTCAAATGAGAATTCAACCAAATTTGGACACTTTCTAATACGGAGCTCTTTCAGGCATGGAAACACTTCATCTCCTTCAAATGAGAATTCAACCAAATTTGGACAATCTATAATACGGAGCTCTTTCAGGCATGGAAACACAGAATCTCCAACCCCACTACTACTGTATGTTGACCAAACCTCCCAACTCGGCATACCTTTAAACTCTAGAATTTCAAGTGAAGGAAACGCAACACCAGTCCCAAGAAACTCTAAACCCACATCTTTCACATCGTCCATGTCTTGGATAGATAACCTTTTAAGTGACGGTAGTTGCCCGAGTGGTGGTAGAGATGTACACTTTTTACAGCCATGTATAGACACATGAGCCAACATACGGAAAGAGGGTTCCCCAACCCATTTGGGAAACTCTAAACCCAGATAGTTCACAATGCCTAGCCTCTTCAAACAATCATTATATGGCTTCAATGCATCAAGGACATCGCTATCAGTAGTCTCCTTTCGGGAAGCATCTGATACGTCACTCCATTCAACCTCTAACTCAGTAAACCTCTTTTGTGATAACTCTGCTTCTCGTGCTTCCGTTGCGTTTTTTTACTTTTTCCAGGCCCTCAATGGAAACTTTCCCATGAAGATTCTCAAAATCTTTAAGTTGGGTTATCGAAAAATCATTTTCTCCTCCAATAATGATTTTTGAAAGAGTTTGCAGGCTTTTCAACTTAGCAACCCCTACAGGCAAGTCTTTTAAAAGCGGAGTATCTCTAATGTCAAGATGCCGCAAACTTTTAAGCTTTATGAAGTTGTTGGGCAACTTAGTTAAACGAGAACAACCAAAAGGGATTAGCGTCTCTAAGTTATAGAGATCACAAACATTTTCTTGAAAATGTGTGATTTTAGTTTGAGATAAATTGAGATAGCGTAAATGCTTTAATTTACCAATGGACTCTGGAACCTCGCTTATCTCATAACCACTCAAACTTAAAACCCTTAAGAATTGCAACTTAGGGAGTAAGTCAACCAAAACCTTATTCGACAAGTAGTTTTTTTGCCATGACCATTCTTTCACCCCTACGGACAATAATGTTCTCAAACCTTTAGCTCCTTCGATCCCCTCAAACTTCTTGTAAGCTACATACTCCTCACAAACAAGAGACATATGACGACACTTATCTAAAGTTTGTTTCCTAACATTCTTTCCCATTTCCTTCTCTAGCCTGAAAAAGAAATCTCCGGCAACAGATGTGGCCAAATCATTCATAAGATCATGGATAACAAACAAAGACTCGTCATTAGGTGAGTGTTGAAATAATGAACGTGATAACAACTCATCAAAGCATTCGTGACCCAAACGTTCTACAGTTGACTTGCTTGGACGTACTCGGTGCAAAAATCCTTCTGCCATCCAGAGCAGAATCAAATCTTCCTTGTCAAATGCATAGTCCTTTGCGAACAAAGAGCAATATGCAAAGAGCTGCTTCAATTCGGCAGGAAGTTCACGGTAGCTTAGTCTAAGAGCCGGAATAATTTCATCCCCCTCTTTTAACCTCCATATTTCACTATCCACTATTTCTTTCCATTCTAGTACATCCCTTTTTGTCCTCATTAACCCTCCAAGTGCTATTAAAGCGAGAGGCAAACCATCACATTTTTTGACAATGCCTTCACCATGTGCTTTAAATGTTGGATGGGAGTCAAAATTATTTGCACCCAACGCATGTTGAGCGAATAAAGACACAGCATCATTTTGGGATAAACGTTGCAGATGGTTTGAATTATCATAACCCAACTTTTTCAGCAATTGCTCCTTCCGAGTTGTCATGATAATTTTACTTCCGCTAGAGCAAGCATGAAATGGACGTACCAAGGTTTCCCAATCCTCACGGCTTTCACTCCAAACGTCATCTAAAATTAGTAGAAACCGTTTATCCCTAAGTTTATCTCTGAGAGCTACTTGAAGAAGATTTAAATCTTCAAATTTCTTATCTTCCCCACTCACAGATTGGTAAATAATTTTACTTATTTGGAAGCTATCCCACTCATCTGAAACACATACCCATGCCTTGAGTTCGAAATGATCCTTAACTTGCTTTTCATTATACAAAAGCCTAGCTAGAGTGGTCTTACCTACGCCACCCATACCAACAATGGGCACGATGCTAAAGTTTTCTTTGCATGGTTCATCCGCCAATAGCCTTTGAACCAACGCATCCTTATCACCTTGTCGCCCAACAATACTAGATGGATTTACCAGCAGTGAGGTCTCGTATTGTCTATTTCTATCTTTTGACCTATCATCCTTCACTTCTAAACCAAGAGTAACTTTTTCCTTCTCTAGATCTTGCAACTTATTGTTAATATAATCTAACCTGCGACACATCTTACTGCTTAGTAAGAAATTTGTGCAACAAGATGGGACGAGCTTCCGTGCTATGCTAGTGCTGCCTCCAGTGAGCTCACGATGCATAGCCTCAGTTGCCAAGTCATCAAGAATGTCATCTATGTCATACGCTAAGTGTTGGAGACCGTTGAGCCAATTTTGAACAGAAACTTCTTTTATTTCCTTGTCAGCAGCATCGATAACGAGATCTTGGATACGGGATAATGTCTTCGCCAAGTTCTTCTGCTCGGAACTAATTCCCTTTGCGCGAACAACTTGCTTTATGGCTTCATTCGCCAGCTTCTTTAAAACAGCTTTGACGAGGTCAGACGCCATGCCTTCAGCCATTGTTAATGGTGATTGGGTAAACTGGGACTGTGTTCTCTAGTTTCAGTAAGGGAAAGGAAGGAAGGTAATAAACAAAAAGTAGGTATGTGAGTGGAATGAAGTTGAAGAAAAATATTGATATGATCTTTAAGTACATCTCTACCCACGTCTTTACAAACTTGACCGCATGATGTTAGTATCGAATATATTTTCTTAAAGTACACATTTCAAACCAACCAATCATATGCAAAACTTGACCACATGATGTTAGTATCGAATATATTGTCTTAAAGTACACATTTCAAACCAACCAATCATATGCAAAACTTGACCACATGATGTTAGTATCGAATATATTGTCTTAAAGTGCACATTTCAAACCAACCAATCATATGCAAAAGTTGTATCTCAATAATGAAGGCAACTGAGCCACGTCTTTACAAACTTGACCACATGATGTTAGTATCGAATATATTGTACTTTTTTTTTTTTTTTTTTTTTTTTTTTTTTTTTTTTTTTAGTTTGTTAGAAATGTATTTAATTAGTGTTTTTGACTTGATACATGAGAAAATTTAAACAATTCTAAAGGAATCAATTACCTAAATAATTCAAACCTAGTTCATATCTAGCGATAGTCATTAATCCCAATAGGTAAACATATCATGCAGAAATTTAAGAAAGTTCAAGCAATAGTGTTGAAAGTGAAAGATTATCATCTGGATAATCATTAATCTTAATCATCATTTTCGTCAATAATTTGAGAATATTTATGTATTGCATATTTCAAAAGACTTGAATAGGCCATCATATGAAATCTTTTTTTCGAATCATTGTTCATTTGTATCATCGTTGTAAAGGCTAGCCTCCAATAAAACTTTACAAAAATAGAGAGGCCCTAGGAAATGGTGAAAGTACCAAGTGAACGGTGACATGATCTAATAACGACTCGCGATTGCATAAAATCATTAAGACATAATATAGACAAAAAAAAAAGGGGTAATATAGAGAAATTGGTATGCAAATTTAATATTATTTTGCAACAAAAAACCATGTTTTACCAAATATGACACGCTCTTCGTCAGATAGATGACGCCATTGTCACAAAATCACATCTTCAAATTTATACATCTAGCTATTAACAGTTGACCTTTATACAACCAAAACAATTAGTAGGTGGACGCCCATTTATCCAAACTGCAAAATAAGTTAGGACACTTGTTAATCGATGACCTTCATGTATATTAAAGCAATACCAAACACCACTCATCCAAACTAAGTTTAAAGACGAACATGCACAAATCTTTGCACCTCACAGAACAAAATTTACGGAAGCCCACAACACTCCTTATTAGCCAATGCGTTATCAACACCACCCTAAAACCAAAAGGTAACCAAATATTTTTAGTTTGAACACGGTCAATGCTACTTTAATAGTTTTTTGGAGGCTAAGGAACACAAATAATTTATTCTTATTTACATGAAAATTGTGTTAGGGATACTGCAACTTCCTAATAAAGGTGAATAACTAATAGTGACATGCGAGAAACAATGAACTCGAGCTCCAACCATGGGATAACATTGTCAGAGCATAGTACACTCATTGTGTTCCTTGAGGATCTGATTGGAACCCTTCATAAAATTATTTGCTATATAATCCAGAGATAAACTCATTGGTCATCGAAAATGTTACCACCTCCTCGCAAGTGGATAATAACTTTAACTAATAAAAGTTTACCATTTGGTAGAGTACACACAAAGAGTTTTCTTCAACTCGGTAATTTGTTAGGCCACCTAAACAATTATTAAGGGCATATAAACAGTTTCCACCAACCTATTTAGACGCGTTCGCCATGTCGCCCATCCTGTCACCCCATTTGAGAGAGCTCATTTGCTGACAAAGCGGTCAATGGTGTGAGCTTTGAAGGATTTATGACCACATACAACACATGTAACAGCAAGGCTTGCTTTCTGAGTTATAATTAGCAGTTACAAAGGCCATCATCTCTAGAGGTAGTGATATAAGCAGGTCACTGTAGAGCAGGTTATGAAGGGTTGACCCAAACTGTTTTTATTCATTTTTAAATCTCTTTTTAAATAACTGTTTGGATCATAAACCAGTCTTTCAAAACAAAAAGGTGCTTAATTTGTTTTTTTTTTTTTTTGCATATAACTGATATGGTTAACTACATGCTCCACACTCTCCTAACTAATCCCAAACCATTAGTAAATGTCAATTTTTCAGATGTAATTATTTACTGCATGAAGAACAATCACATTAGTAAAAGCTTGTTTTTGAATTTGAGTTATAGAAAAAGGCTCCACTATTAATTGGGTTGGGAGCATAATAAATAAAAGATGTCCTTTGACTTATCAAGTCATGATTTTCTTCAGTTTACTCAAAAAGCTAATTATTGTCAAATTCAAGGTGCTTGTGGATTGGCTCAACCCTGGTCAACCATTCAAAAACTACCATGTCTTGACCCGATACTTGAACGACCCATTTTCTCACCTCTAGAGAAGAGGATAGCAAGTAAAGAAGGAATTTAGCTTTTAAAAACTTACTACCACCATCAGCCGCCCATGGGTTGAGATGCAGATTAGTATTAGACACGTGAGAATCTTTAGTTGTTTCCCCAGGATTAGTAATCATCATGTTAGGATCATGAGTCAGCTGCGGTATTTAGACAAAATTCAGAAGTCCAGCCCCAAACATCTCGCCATTACCTCCTAAACCATTCAAACCAAGTGTAGGAAATATTAATGAACCGTCAACTTTACTCATTTTTCTCTCTTTAATCGAGCCTGGGATACTTGATGCAGTAGATACAGAACCATATGTGGCTTCTAGACTTGCATCGCTCGAGTGTTTTTGAGAGGCAGCGGCATCAATACCCTTAGCTGCACGGATTGCCTCACACTGACTATGGTTGCATTCTACCATCAATCTCCACATCCCCGTTTAATCTAGAATCAATATATCACACATCAAATATAAACAATTTTTTAAATAAACTATAAAATATACCAAGAAAACCCTAAATTCACATATAAAATTCATCAAAATAACACTTTAGACAAGCTTACCACAATTAATAAAATAATAAATAATTCAATTTACAATTGGGGTTCTTGAGGATTGCGTCTCCTTCGATTATGTTGTGAGAATGACAATTTAGAGTTTCTAGATAAGAACGAAAAACGTTTGTTTAATGTCCGATTTCTTTTTCAAATTTACATTTTTAGTACAAAACTATGAAAAGTGACTATCAAGTCCATGTGTTTTCTTTAGTTTTTATATACATATGAGAGAATATGACCAGTCATATTCATCGAATATTAATCCAATATCTAATTATCTAGTGAAAATTTGTTTTTGATGGTCACTCATCTAATCTTTATCATGTTCAAGAACTCCATCACAAACCAATATCTCCACCACCATAATCACCAACTATCATCAACCTCTCCTCTACCTACACGACCATCCACACTTGAATGCGACTATAAAAAGCCATATAAAAAGCTATAGATACCCATATATTTTGAACGTAGAAATCGCAAAGAAACCGAAATACATAAGTAAATTAATAAAACACTTATAACCAACACTAAAATGATGCAAACCTGAACGAAAAAGATGAAAACACAACCATGCCATCAACACCATACAACGAACCTGACACCTTGCCCTTAAACCTCATCGATCGACATCGACAAAAACAAAAACCTCATCAACTTCCCCCACACCCAATCCCCCTCAGTCCTCCCAGCGCGTCCACCCTAGCCGCCAATCCTCCTCCTCCGCTGCCAAAAAACACATGTTCAGGCGCGCCGCCGAGTCTGACTGGATTCTGAATGAGTTTGTTGATTTAATGGTGGTGGTTTTGTTAGATGGAGAAGATGAAAAAGGTGTGAGAAGAGAGATTGAATTTGTGGTGGTTTTGTTATGGGTATTGCAAGTGCTTATTATTAGTGGTCGGATGTTGGACCAAATGTGTAAGTTAACTAACGTTCGTTTAGTCAAAGGACCGTGGGTGTTAAAGGTTTTCGAGTTAGAGACTATTTGTGTATAAAGAAAAGTCAAAGGACCAAAGGTATTAAGTAGTGTGGTGCTGCACTGCTGCCATAACCATAAGAAGATAATGCAGTAATAAATTGTATCATAGCAAAAACCAAGTAATTATAATTATAAGAAACAAAAATTTAATAATCCGATTTACCTTCATGATGGCCTGCCGATTAGAAATCCAAGCATTTAGGGGGTTGAAATTATGATTACAGAACAAATTTGCATATTTGGTGAACAAAACTCAACCGTGAGAAATAAATACTAATGCAAGCATTACCCAAACGCATGTTTGATGGTCTACCAGAATACAATCTATCCTAAACTGATTTGCAACATACGATTAATCACATGACTCGATTGTGGATATATTTTCTTAACCACTCGAGTGTCCACATAAGGGAACTAAATTCATTTTTAAGATAAATAGAGCTCCATAAGGAAAGTTATGCCAAATAAGGGATATTTAAACTTATCATTGCGGGAACTTTCACACAATTTATATGCCAAAATGTCAAATTGTTCTACTAACAAAAAAGTCAATTCCACTTCAGTACCTTAGAGGAAGGGAGTGGGAGAGAGGCTTGACGGGCTATTTTTGGTTCAGTTAGCATTCTGATCTCCTCAAGCTGGTGAGCTATATCTTCCAAAACTTGCAACTGCAAGCTTTCTTTTTCACGATTATCTAAGGAAAAGTTGAGCTTTTCTCTTCCTTCTTGCACAACCCTCAACCTTTCCCTCAGCCAATCCATTTCAGTGTCGAGTTTTGTTCGTTCATTATCCAACACTGATGTGGAATGCCTTCTTAAATTACTGTTTGAGTTTGAGCTCACAGGTGGCAGTCCAACACTATACTTTGAACCAGTGTTTTAAAAACCGGTTCGAACCGGCCGGTTCGACCGGTGTCCGGCTGGTCGGCCGGTTTAAAAAACCCCGGTTTTTTATAGGTCCCGTTCATTGTTTAGAACCGGCCGGTTTTGGCCGGTTTTTCCGGTTCGACCAGTCCGGTTCAACCGGTTTTGATTTTTTTTTTTTTTTTTTTTTTAATTTTTTTTTTTTTATAATTTTTTTGACTGGTCAAACGGTTGAACCGGCCGGTTTGACTGGTTCGACCGGCCGCGGTGAAAAATCCGGTTCGTCGAAAAAACCGGTTTTTAAAACATTGCTTTGAACCACTCCGGTTCTGGTCAGTATGAACATCATATACAAGTGAATCTGTTGCATCATCAGCCTCCATTTCCTGACTTTTTTCTTCGCCTGCAATAACTATAGTTTTCTCGGGCTCCTCTTCTTTTACCGATTCAGCGACAGCGATTAAACACGATTAAACTGGTCATTTTCATAAACTTGATTATCGATTCAATTCAGGATCTTCATTGGAATCCTGATTATCGACACGATTAAACTGGTCATTTTCATAAACTGGACTATTTTAAGTTATCAGCTTGATAATAAGAATTGTGTGGAAAAAGTTGGTCAATCGTATTATTATCCAGTTATATCTACAAAGGCGCACACAAACAGTTTTGCATCTACCTAAACTAATACTCCGTATGTTACACCATGTAAGTGGATGGCCTCTAAATAGTAAATTTGTATACTTTTGACTTCTGTCATCCCTTGTTCCCCTAAAACTAATTTGGGATTCCTAATATGTTGGTTTTAGATAACTTGACATTCAAATAAATAAATAACCATAAACATCAAAGCACATAATTCGAACTGTTCTGGGCTCCATTTTACTTGGATCCAAAGCAAACTAAACCCAAGTAATGCAATCCTGAAAAAGATTGATAGAATTATGTTGCAGATAAGCCAGAATTCTTGAGTACTGTGCAGCAAGAGTTAATTTCTTTATGAGTTATCTATCATGTTTTTACCCTTTTGTGGGTATATGGCTTAACTGGATTTGAAAAAACAATAACACCCAAAAAGTCATTCTAGATAGGCTAGTTCAGAAAATAGAGTTTATTTTAGGGCTTGTGCACTTATTTGTGGGGAATTTTGGTTTGGGCTGTTGAAATATACATTAGTTACTGTAAATAAGCTAATACAAACACCCTGGTGCTATTTAAATCAACAAATCAAAATAGTTTCTCAAATGTGTTTAAAGGGGGTGTTTGGTTTAGGATATGTTAAGGATTCATTGAAATTTGGAACAAAAGTAATATTGCAAACTGTATATTAGTAATTGTTATGAGGTTCTTATCAAGTTTTTTAAGGTGAGAATGATAAGCATTGGTGTTTGGATTAACTTATGTTTGCGGCAAATTGGAGTATTTTTGTTTCATAACACAATAAGCTTAAAAGGATAGACTTCATTTGTGTAAGCATGGGAATAGAACTAGGTTGGGAAGAAAAGGGGTAATTATGCATTGTCAAATATGTGGAAAAGAAGGACATAATGTGAGGGGTTGTCCAACAAATAAGGAAGGTGTTAGGGAAGCAAGTGGTGGTTTAGGGGCGCTAAAACTGCATGAGGTGCAAGTGGTTCTGCTAGTGGTGGTAAAACTGTGTCTGCGAGTGGTTCTGCTAGAGGAGGTGTCAAGACTAGAGGAGGTGGTAAAACTAGAGGAGTGACTGAAAGAGATGGACAAGGGTCTGAAATTGGTGGAGGATGGTCTGAGAGTGGTAGAATCTTTAAGACAGTTAATGGTAAAGCAGTTAGGTGTAGAGGAAGGTGTTTCATGGTATAAGGCCAATTGGTTATGGTGTTTCATGGGATCCAGTTGATGGAGAAACAATGATAGGAGTAAGTGATCTTATTAACTACTTGACTTTTTAGTATTTGACTGTTTTTGGCATTATATTTGACTGTTCTATGCAGAATATAACTTTTGTTAACACTGTGAAAAACAAGGCAGTAGAAATTGGATGATTAAAGGAGAAAATTACATAGTTAAGCTCGAAATCCTATAGACATTTCCTTTTAGAAAAAAGAGTAAGCAAAACAAACACCAATCTAAACAAACAAACAAATATTCAAATCGCTAATGTTATGTATTAGTCATTATATTAGCAAGAGTCTAGGGTCGTTATTAGTCGAATAGTGTTAAGGGTCGTTGGGTTGGCTTGTGTCCCAAGCCCAACCCGTTTTTCCTTTTTTGCCGTTATCACAGCCGACATTAGGACTCCTTGTTAGAGTCGGTTTTACCTCCCCCCATCTCTATAAAAGGAGGGTGGGGGGGGGGGGGGGGACGAGTTATACACATCATTCTTTCAATACTAATCAAAGTCGATTAGGGTACTTACTTGTGCAAAGCTTCTCTTCTTCTTCTGTCGATATTGCTGTGTGTCATCTTCATGATCGGGATTATTCCGCTCTAGTAATCAGGGTTGTTGGTCGACAAGACTGACAAGTGGTATCAGAGCCAGGTTCTAAGGTTTCTGGTTACTTGGTCGATCGATTGAAGGGTTTACTTGTTGTTCGTTTTTCAACAGCAAGGGTTCTTGCGTTCGGTTTATTGGACGACAAGGTTGCAGCAAGGGTATCGACATTAAAAGGGTTCTTGGGTCTTCGATTGTCCGGGTCCGCGACAAGGTGTAGGAGGCTTAAGGGTTTGTTGGTTTTTTTTTTTTTTTTTTTTCCGGTTTATCAAAGATCAATGGTGGTGGTGTTTTTTGGTCTGTTGTGGTGATAAAGGAAGAAGAAAACAAGATCTGGTTAAAGTCAACAAAGAAGATAAGGGCTTTAAAATAAACAAAAAGGGACTTTGTTTATTTTTTTTGTTTTTTTTTATTATTTAGAAAACAAAAAGGTTTTTAATTTAAGGGTATTGCACAAGGGACTTTGTAATTTGTGATTGTGAGGTTTAATATATCACAAGGTTTAGCAAATTAACAAAGGGATTAAAGAATGACGGGAGCCAAGTTTGAGATCGAGAAATTCGATGGAACTGGTGATTTCGGGTTATGGAGAGTCAAGATGCGTGCTTTATTAATCCAACATGGATGTGAAGCAGCTCTGGAGGTTTTACCCGCAAATATGGATGCTACAGCGAAAGCTGAGCTAAACAAGAAAGCTCACAGTGCCATGATTTTGTGTTTAGGTAACAAGGTTCTGAGAGAGGTTACCGGGGAGACGACTGCAGCGGGGGTTTGGTCCAAGCTTGAGACTTTGTACATGACAAAGTCCTTGGCCAACAAGTTGTTCCTGAAGAAGAAGTTGTATACATTCTACATGCTGGCTGGACGTACGATTTCCGAGCATATAGATGAGTTCAACAAAATAGTTCTTGATTTAGCAAATATTGAGGTAAAATTCGAGGATGAAGATCTTGCTTTATTATTACTCACTTCTTTACCAGCATCATACGAACACTTTGTGGATACCTTGCTTTATGGACGGGAAGCTTTGACTTTGGAGGATGTGATGGCCACACTGAATTCAAAGGAAATCAAAGAAAGGTCTAAGGCGAAGGGGGATGATGGTGAAGGGTTATATGTGAGGGGAAGAACTGATCGCAGGAATTCGCATCAGTCTAGGGGAAAGTCAAGATCAAAGTCTCGAGGTGGAAGACTCAAGTGCTATATTTGCCAGTCTGAGGAGCACTTGAAGAGAAACTGTCCAAAGAATACTCGCAAGAAGTCAAATGGTTTCGTCAAGAAAGATGATCAGCCAAGCTCCAGTGGTTCGATTTATGACGGTTCTGAGGTGATGATGGTTATGAGTGCAGAGGCTCTGCTAGATTGGATCATGGATTCAGGAGGTTCATACCACATGACACCCAGGTTAGATTTATTTTTTGATTTTCTGGAATGCGATGGGGGCAGGGTACTGTTGGGTGACAACAGGGAGTGCAAGATCAGAGGTATTGGCAAGGTAAGGGTACAACTGAAAGATGGGTCAAGTTTTGTGTTACACAATGTCAGGTATATTCCTGAATTGAAAAGAAACTTGATATCGCTGGGAACTCTTGAAAAAGAGGGATATACCGTAAAAATGCAGTCGGGCAAAATCAAGGTGATTAATGGTTCCAGGGTTATTTTATCTGGAACCCGAAGGGATAATTGCGTATACTCTTTGGATGGCCATGCAGTGGCGGGTGAGCTTAATGCTAGTGTTGAAGAAAAAGGCAGTCTTGCGCAGGTTTGGCACAAAAGACTGGGACATATCAGTGAGGCGGGACTTCAGGTGCTAGAAAAGCAGGAGCTGTTTGGAAAGAAGAGTCTAGGTAAGCTTGATTTTTGTGAGAATTGTGTTCTGGGAAAGTCACATCGAGTCAGTTTCGGTGTAGGAAGGCACACTACTCAGGGAGTGATAGACTATGTTCATTCAGACTTATGGGGTCCGTCTCAGGTGGAATCATTGGGAGGTAAGAGGTATTTCTTATCTATTGTTGATGATTATTCCAGGAGGGTATGGGTTTATATTCTCAGGTTCAAACACGAAGCATTTGGAAAGTTCAAAGAGTGGAAGCAGTTAGTAGAAAATCAGACTGGGAGGACGGTTAAGAAGCTTAGGACAGATAATGGTCTTGAGTTCTGTAACCGGGAGTTTGAACAGTTGTGCACAGAGAGTGGGATTGCTAGACATTTGACAGTTGCCGGGACGCCGCAGCAGAATGGATTAGCAGAACGGATGAATAGAACTCTCATGGATAAGGTACGCTGTTTATTAATTCAGTCTGGATTGCCCAAGACCTTCTGGGCGGAAGCGACATGTACGGCCGCATATCTTATCAATAGGTCACCATCGACAGCGATTGAGAAAAAGACACCTATGGAGATGTGGTCGGGACATCCAAGTGATTATGGGATGTTGAGGATTTTCGGCTGTGTCGCATATTCACACGTTAAACAAGGTAAGCTCGAGCCGAGAGCGGTAAAATGCGTTCTTTTGGGGTATCCTGAAGGTGTGAAGGGGTACAGGCTATATAGGCTTGATAATGAATCACCTAAAATAGTCACTAGCAGGAACGTGGTCTTCAATGAAAGTGTCATGTACAAAGACACATTGAAGGATTCTGGTGCAGGTACTGATAAGTCTGTTGAGGAATTACAGGTTGAGGTGGAACTGCAAAGGTTAAATAATCATTCGCTTGAGGAAGATCAGACAGATGATCAGGAAGATGGCGATGATGAAGATGCAGGGGATCAGGATCATGATCAAACACCGGATCTCACAGATTATCAGTTGGTTCGGGATAGAGAGCCAAGGACAAGAACGAAACCTTTGAGGTTTCGAGATGAGAGTAATATGGCTGCTTACGCGTTTGCTGCAGCAGAGGAAGAAGATACTCATGAACCATTGACATACCAGGAGGCAGTTGCTTGTGAAGATAGTTCTAAGTGGAAAGCTGCTATGGATGAAGAGATGGATTCTCTGAGGAAGAATAAGACCTATGAGTTAGTAGATCATCCAGCTGGGCAAAAGCTGGTGAGCTGCAAATGGCTGTTCAAGATAAAGGAAGGGATTAAAGGTGTTCAAAAGCCTAGGTACAAGGCAAGGTTGGTGGCTCGTGGATTCACACAGAGGGTAGGTATTGACTATAATGAAGATTATGAGCTGGAGCAGCTTGATGTAAAGACGGCATTTTTACATGGGAATCTTGAAGAAGTGATCTACATGAGGCAGCCACCGGGATATGAACAAGGTAACAAGGTATGTTTGTTAAAGAAATCCCTTTATGGTTTGAAGCAGTCACCTAGGCAATGGTATAGGAGGTTTGATGAGTACATGCTGAGCAACGAGTTTAAGCGTAGCAGTTACGACAGCTGCGTATATTACAGGAGTTATGCACCAGGTGAGTATATCTATCTACTGTTATATGTAGACGATATGCTGATTGCTTGTAAAAGCAAGGCTGAGATTGGGTCTATCAAGTCTTTGCTTAATAAGGAGTTTGACATGAAAGAACTCGGGGAAGCAAAGAAGATTCTTGGTATGGAGATCATCAGGGATCGGAGTCGCAAGATTCTGAGGGTGTCACAATCCGGGTATGTTTCTAAGATTTTAAATAATTTTAGAATAGACAATGGGAAATCGGTTCAGATGCCATTGGGTGGGCACTTCAAGCTGTTGTTGAAGGATTGTCCGGTTAGGGATTGTGATGTTGAAAGGATGAGTAAGGTGCCGTATTCAAATGCGGTTGGGAGCTTAATGTACTTGATGGTGTGCACGAGGCCAGACATAGTGTATGCAGTAAGTGTTGTTAGCAGATATTTGGCGAATCCAGGTAAAAATCATTGGGAAGCAGTGAAGTGGATTTTGAAATATTTGCGGGGTACTGCAAACGTGGGTTTGGTGTTTGGGACAAATCATGGCAACCATGTGGACGTAACAGGTTTTGTTGATTCAGACTACGCAAAGGATCCGGATAAAGGTAGGTCGATCACAGGTTACGCGTTTTTAGTACAGGGATGTGTTGTAAGCTGGAAGGCAACGCTACAACACGTGGTGGCTCTTTCAACTACAGAGGCGGAGTATATGGCCCTTACGGAGGCTGTGAAGGAAGCTATTTGGCTAAGGGGACTCTTGGAAGAGTTGGGCGTGGAACTTAACACTGTGGCAGTTAATTGTGATAATCAGGGCGCGATTCACTTATCGCGGAATCATGCTTTTCATGAAAGGACTAAGCACATCAATGTGCGTTATCACTTTATCAGAGAGGTCTTGGAAGCAAAGACGGTCAAAGTTCTAAAGGTGGGTACTGAACACAATGCTGCGGATGCCTTGACGAAGGTGGTACCTGGACTCAAGTTTCAACACTGTTTAGAGTTGCTTAGTGTTGGTGTAGGCTAATATAAAGCCTAAGGTGGAAATTGTTATGTATTAGTCATTATATTAGCAAGAGTCTAGGGTCGTTATTAGTCGAATAGTGTTAAGGGTCGTTGGGTTGGCTTGTGTCCCAAGCCCAACCCGTTTTTCCTTTTTTGCCGTTATCACAGCCGACATTAGGACTCCTTGTTAGAGTCGGTTTTACCTTCCCCCATCTCTATAAAAGGAGGTGGGGGGGGGGGGGGGACGAGTTATACACATCATTCTTTCAATACTAATCAAAGTCGATTAGGGTACTTACTTGTGCAAAGCTTCTCTTCTTCTTCTGACAGCTAATAGAAAAACTATCAAACAGCAACAGCAAACCAGAGTCTAATAACTTGATGCATCAAAAAGCTTTGTCTTCACTCTTTTGGCCATATCATTTGTTAAGACGAAGTAGTCTCATCTTTCACGATTCACTAGCCTCCATCCAAATGATACACCAACTCAATTCCACCAATGAACTGCTAATCAAAACACCATAAACATACAATCACCTCTTTTGACTCTGCAATACTGGCAGTGTATTCACGTTCTCAATGCTTGTTTTCCCTGAAATCATGATTGGCAAACCGACTTTATCAGAATATTAACTACACTGCAAGTCAATTTGGGCATTGTAAATCAGATATTCAAAACTGTTCTCAAACCTTTAGCTCCTTCGATCCCCTCAAACTTCTTGTAAGCTACATATTCCTCACAGATAAAAGACATATGACGACACTTATCTAAAGCTTGTTTACTAGCATTCTTTCCCATTTCCTTCTCTAACCTTAAAAAGAAATCTCCGGCAACAGATCTGGCCAAATCATTCATAAGATCATGCATAACAAACAAAGACTCGTCATTAGGTGAGTGCTGAAAAAATGACCGTGATAACAACTCATCAAAGCATTCGTGACCCAAACGTTCTATAGTTGACTTGCTTAGACGTGCTCGGTGCAAAAATCCTTCTGCCATCCAGAGCAGAACCACATCTTCCTTGTCAAATGCATAGTCCTTTGCGAACAAGGAGCAATATGCAAAGAGCTGCTTCAAATCGGCAGGAAGTTCACGGTAGCTTAGTCTAAGAGCCGGCAAAATTTTGTCATCCCCCACTTTTAACTTCCATATCTCACTATCCTCTATTTCCTTCCATTCGAGTGCATCGATTTTTGTCCTCATTAACCCACCAAGTGCTATTAAAGCCAGAGGCAAACCATCACATTTTTGACGATGCCTTTACCATGGGCTTTAAATGTTGGATGGGAGTCAAAATTATTTGCACCCAACGCATGTAGAGCGAATAAAGACACAGCATCATCTTGGGATAAACATTGTAGATGGTTTGAATTATCATAACCCAACTCTTTCAGCAACTGCTCCTTCCGAGTTGTCATGATAATTTTACTTCCGCTAGAGCAAGCATGAAATGGAGGTACCAAGGTTTCCCAATCCTTACGTCTTTCACTACAAACGTCATCTAAAATGAGTAGAAACCGTTTACCCCTAAGTTGATCTTCGAGAGCTTCTTGAAGAAGATTAAAATCTTCAAATTTCTTATCTTCCCTACTCACAGATTGGAAAATAATTTTACTTATTTGGAAGCTATCCCACTCATCTGAAACACATACCCATGCCTTGAGGTCGAAATGATCCGTAACTTGCTTTTCATTATACAAAAGCCTAGCTAGAGTGGTCTTACCCACACCACCCATACCAACAATGGGCACGATGCTAAAGTTTTCTTTGCATGGTTCATCCGCCAATAGCCTTTGAACCAACGCATCCTTATCACCTTGTCGCCCAACAATACTAGATGCATCTACCAGCAACGAGGTCTCGTATTGTCTATTTTTATCTTTTGGCCTATCATCCTTGACTTGTAAACTTCCACTCTCCACCACTAAACCAAGTGTTTTGAATGAAATGATCCGGAAGAAAAATACAGATCTTGACTTAAAGGTAGCTGGAAAAATTAAATGAAAATTAAATGATCTGGAAAAATTATTGTCTTCAATTATTGAGCTATGTCTGTACAAACTTGACCACATGATTTTAAAACAAAGAGTGAATTACACATATTAGGGTGTTGGCAATGGAGGATTGGGAATCATGGGAGGATTCCCACCGACCAATCACAGACTGCCATGTGGCAGGCAAAAAAAGGAGGATTCGGAATTCTAAAGTGTTGGCAGTGGAAGATTATGGAGGATTCGGAATCATCCCTTCGGATCATCTTCCTCTATTTCGTCCCCAACGGTCATTTTTTGTTTTTGTCCTTTCCCAAGCCGCGTCGGCTTACATGTGATTCCAAAGCCCCTGCCGCTGGCGGCAAGGGGGTTGGCGGCGGTGTTTGCCGGCGGCCTTCCCCCAAGCCGCTGGTGGCCTAGTAACGGTTGCCAACACCCTAAGATCCATGTGGTTTGTGCAAATAGGTCCTTTGACCAAACGGACATTAAATTTGACCGTTAAAGTTGCTTATTTAACTTGCACATAATAATGACTCACTTTACAAATTCAATTATAGTTTTATATAAAACGGGTTATTGGATTAGGAGGTCATCATACTTTCACAAAACATCTAATTTAGTCGCTCTACTTTTTATTATTTCTAAAAAGACTGTCGTACTCACCAAATCATTTATTCTGGTAATTATAAGTTTGGAAAAAATGGAATTGCATATGATTACCTGATTTTATAAATTCAATTTTTAATGACACGTCATTTAAGTTATATCCACCTCACATGACACATCAAATTATCTCCACCAGCTTCTACCATCAACCACCACCATAATCACCAACTATCATCAACCTCTCCTCTACCTACACGACCATCAACACGTCAATGCGACTATAAAAAGCCATACAAAAAGCTATAGATTAATAAATACCCATATAATGTGCTTCCATTTTGGCGATGAAATAATGTTTTTGGCACATCCAACTGAGATAACACCGAAAATACTATAATTAAGCATTAACAAATAAATTAACAACAATTCATTTTACACAACCGCATGCTTTAACGATACACAAGTTTTCGCAACATATATTGCATTCCTGTTCTGAATTCCAACATTTAAGTATTCTCGTACGAGGATGCTGATCATAATAATTTTCCTTACAACATACTCGAACTTCATCAGAATCTCCGGTATAACAACGTCTTGTAGGAGTTTTATCTTGGAACACAATTCTACCACCTATGCACACACACAAAAAAGACAAAATATATCATTGTTTGGGTTTGAATATTGTCCTAGCTAAGCACTTATGATTTTTAATTAAATTCAAGTACTTACATATTACTCCGTATTAAGCGATTCTTTTTTATTAAATTATTTACCATCAGCCAGTAAGAAGAAAAAGAGTGAGTATAAGAATTGTCTTCATGTCGAAGTCTATTGATTGACCAAGGAAAATCAACATCAATTTATATAGATATTGAGAGTTAGCTTCACGAGTTTTGCATGAATACAATTTTGGAACAATATTACATGCGTATTGCGTGAAACGTGCCTTACCAAATCTCTTTATTGCCCCTTGTTTCCTAAATCAATTTCCATTTTTACCCTTAATCCACACCTTATTTAAACAAAACTTGACTACCATTCCTATCAACAACAGTTACCACCAACTGTCACACACCCAAAACACTTGAAACTTCCGAAAATGAGTTTAAACACTAAAAGAGTTGAAAACCATTCGGGCTCGGGTCACGTTCCACCACAAAGCACCACAATATCAATACGATCAGAACTTCATGAAGTATGTCG
This sequence comes from Artemisia tridentata subsp. tridentata, assembly GCA_021014915.2. Lineage (NCBI taxonomy): Eukaryota > Viridiplantae > Streptophyta > Magnoliopsida > Asterales > Asteraceae > Artemisia > Artemisia tridentata. The sequence continues at coordinate 316,821,819 of CP139502.1, forward strand.
TCCACCTGCTAAAACGACGTTTCAGAAACTAAGACATAAACTGTCTGAGGTTTTCTTTCCTGATGACCCACTTCACAGATTTAAAAACCAAACTTGTGCTAATAAAATCATGTTAGCTCTTCGTTTTTTTCTCCCTATATTTGAGTGGGGGCGTAGTTACAACTTTAGCCTATTTCGTTCTGATGCAGTTGCTGGTCTTACCATTGCTAGCCTTGCCATCCCTCAGGTATACATATGCATAGTATTACATTCATTATTATCGTCCATTGAGTAGTGCCTGACCGAATGCACTGTTAAAAGAATATTTGTAGCTAGAGTACGTAAAATGTCTAAAATAGCATTATGAGGAAAACGATCTTTTTGTTTGACCACATAGACACTATCTCGTCATTCATCAGCTGGACCATGTAAAATGTTGTGCAGCTTTCTGTTTTTACGGGATTTTGATTTGAAGTTTAATTTGATCTACAGGGAATAAGTTATGCGAAGCTTGCAAATCTGCCTCCTGTAATTGGCCTATGTAAGTTTTTACGGTCAGCCGGTCAGGTTTAAGTTCAAATCTTAGAAATATCTTTTAAGATTAATACTTATTACCATTATGAAAATATTATCAGATTCAAGCTTTGTGCCACCATTGATATATGCTGTACTAGGAAGCTCAAAACATCTAGCTGTCGGGCCTGTTTCCATAGCCTCGTTAGTGATGGGAACAATGCTAAATGATGCTGTTTCTTACTCCTCGGACCCAGTTCTATACCTTCAGTTGGCTTTCTCTGCCACTTTCTTTGCTGGCCTTTTTCAAGCATCTTTAGGATTCCTACGGTACTTTTTATTCCTCAATATTTTTGTACTAATCACGTGTAAATGTTATCCGATTTCAATCAAGTCTTTTAAAAACGGGATTTCAATCAAGTGACTAACATACATGATGATTTACAGGTTAGGATTTATAATCGATTTCTTATCAAAGGCTACACTTGTTGGTTTCATGGCTGGGGCAGCAGTCATTGTCTCGTTACAACAACTAAAAGGGTTACTTGGGATCTTCAATTTCACTAGCAAAATGCAGATAATCCCCGTTTTATCGTCTGCTATTGAGCAAAGAGACGAGGTAACTAAGAAACAAATCAAAATTTGTAATGTCACAAAGACACACACGTGAAGATGCCATATTCTCATCCTTGGACTAAATCCGTAACTTGAGCATATTAACTCACTCTAATGTTTTCTTATATATCTTATATAGATTTTCTGTCTTCTTATGATGATGGTGATTCTTTTATGCAGTGGTCTTGGCCTACTATTGTGATGGGATTTGGCTTTTTGGCCTGTTTGCTGACTACAAGACAAATTGTAAGTACAGACCATATTCGCGTACCTTCTTTTTATATTCTGCATTTTAAAGATTTAACAAGAATGTGCAACCGATTTATCCAGGGCTTACGAAAGCCTAAACTATTTTGGGTATCAGCCGCAGCTCCATTAGCATCGGTTATTTTATCAACATTCATAGTAGCTCTTTTCATATCAAAGCTTCCGAACATAGCAACTGTAAGAAAAATCATGTTCACTTTTACTAAACTAGTCTTGTAGTTTACAGTTTTAACCCAAATATCTGAAAGTTAAACTTTTTAAACAGATTGGTCAACTTCACAAGGGTCTGAATCCACCCTCATCAAACACGCTCTATTTCCATGGTGAATTTCTCGCTGTTGCTGTCAAAACCGGTGCCGTTACTGGACTATTATCTCTCACAGTACGTTTTCTGTAAAATGAGCTAAAATGCATTGATAAACGATCGATCATGTGTATTTTAAATTGTAGGAAGGGATCGCGGTTGGGAGAACATTTGCAGCTTTGAAGAACTACCAAGTAGATGGAAACAAAGAAATGATAGCGATTGGGCTGATGAACATGGCTGGTTCTTGCTCCTCGTGTTACGTTACTACAGGTTTGACTTAAGTCTTAACATCTCTATTTTGTGGGCTAGTTTTTTCATTTAGGGGGTGTTCGGGATTGCTTATTCTAAACGAATTATCCATTTGACCCGTACTCTTTATAAGCAACGCTTTCTATTTTGCTCAATTGACCCGTTATAGATTTAACATAACCTGAATCGTCCCACAAAACAAAGAATGAAGAAGTTAGTATATAACTAATTGGGTTAATGGCATGTAATAGCTACGAACTTTCCCAAATATTCACATGTCAGTTATGAACTTTTTAAAATACAACAATACCCATCAAACTTTTAAATTTTGTTTCATTATCAGTTACGAACTTTAAAAAAATACCACAATACCCATCAAACTTTCAAATTTTGTTTCATTATCAGTTACGAACTTTAAAAACATACCACAATATCCAAACCAAATCTCAAATTTTGTTTTATCAATGTAGATTTGGTTTGGATATTGTGGATTTTTTTAAAGTTTGTAACTGATAATGAAACAAAATTTGAAAGTTTGATGGGTATTGTGGTATTTTTTTAAAGTTCGTAACTGATAATGAAACAAAATTTGAAAGTTTGATGGGTATTGTTGTATTTTAAAAAGTTCATAACTGATAATGAAACAAAATTTGAAAGTTTGATGGGTATTGTTGTATTTTAAAAAGTTCATAACTGACATGTGAACATTTTGGAAAGTTCGTAGCTATTACATGCCATTAACCCTAACTAATTACTCATTGTTTTGGCAGGGTCATTTTCTCGATCTGCTGTGAATGAAAACGCTGGTGGACAAACAGCAATGTCAAACATCATAATGGCATTAACAGTGCTCGTGACACTCTTGTTCTTGATGCCTCTCTTTAAGTACACCCCAGACTTAATATTGGCTGCAATCATTGTTACTGCTGTGATCGGGCTAATTGATTATCAAAGTGCATTCCATCTTTGGAAAGTTGACAAACTTGATTTCTTGGCCTGCTTATCGTCTTTCTTTGGTGTCCTATTTGTCTCAGTTCCGGTTGGGCTTGCAATCGCGGTAATATTTCCATTTTTCTTTAGCACCAGACGTGCCCATTTCGACCCATTTACTTACAAGCGGCTGTTTTGTCTTATATATGGTTTTTATTGTAGGTGGGAGTATCCATCTTCAAGATTATGTTACATGTGACTCGACCAAACACCAGTGTCCTAGGAAACATTCCAGGCACTCAAATCTATCAAGATCTTGATCGATACCTAGAAGCTCATAGAGTTCCTTTATTTGTGATACTCAGGGTCGAGTCTCCCATCTACTTTGCCAACTCTACTTACCTACAAGAAAGGTTAAATCTGTGCAACCTGCATTTCAATACTTGCAATTTTTTTTTTAAAAAAAAAACTTAGATTAGTTAAGAATCTTATATAGCAGATGCTTACATTTAGTATTTTGTAACACATGATTTCTAAAATAAAAATAAGGGATGTATGTCAAGATATCGAGGTTTAATATTTGCAGGATATTGAGATGGCTAAGGGAGGAGGAAGATTGGGTTGCAGCCAACAACGGGAGTACGCTAAAGTGTATAATTATCGACATGACTGGTATGTTATTTAGCATCGGATTAGCAAAAAATGGAAGGACTCAAACGCGTTAAAAGTAAACTGTGACACACAGAATCTACCCATTTTGATCCTTACTTAACTCACTCGTTCTGCAACCTATAGATAGTAATGTAAACTTGTTTTGACTAGAGTGTTATTCAAGTTATACTCGTTAAGGTGTGAACTTAAATAAAAGTATATTTCTAATCTCTCAGCTGTGACGGCTATAGACACGAGTGGGCTTGCAATGGTGAACGAGCTTAGAACAATGCTAGAAAAGCGATCACTTCAGGTTAGGTTTAGTTATGTATTTGTGTGGTAATTCAATATGCATATAAAAAGCTAAGACATGTTACTCATTTTATGGATATGCAGCTTGTGCTAGCAAATCCTACAGGAAGTGTGATGGAAAAGTTACACCAATCGAACACGTTGACGCCGTTTGGGCCAAACGGATTGTATCTCACCGTTGGTGAAGCCGTGGCTGATATCTCGTCCTCGTGGAAGGGTCAACCGTGAGCGAAGCTGAAAAGATTAGGAAAGATCGTTTTTCGGTTGAATAGTTTTGTTTGCCTTTTCAAAATGCTTTGTATTGTAGATGTCTCAAAAACAAGTTGTACAAAGATAATCAGTCTAACTAAACTCATCAAGTTAACAACCATTTATGTTAGTTTTGATATACGTTTAAGTTTATTTGTACACATGATATATAGTTAAGTTTATGCAAACAACCAGATGAGTGACATGCCAAAGAAGAAAATGGTCAATCTATACTTGTGCAAAAGTTATGGTAGAGAAGGCAATCTATACTTGTTTAAAAGTTGCACTACAAATTTGTCACGATTGGAATCCTAGGTAAGATCGTTTTTATTGTTGCAAGATCAGGATCGCAGGATCAGACCGGGATCGTATCAGATCCCAAATTTTCTTTTTCTTATAGAAGTTATACATTTTTAGATAATATATAATATCAAACAAAACTATATGCCATTTTTTCATGAAAATTACCATACTTATAACAATAATGCAATACAATCATTAAGTTAAAGTTTCAATCGTTAGATTAATGTGACTGGGTTTAAAATAAGTACAAGAATGATAAGAAGCATGGGCTTGTAGTAGGATAAGATCGTTTACGATCCTTTGTGCGATCCTACTATCCTAAACCGATCTTGCTCGAATTGGGATCCTACTACGACCCTAGTCGTTTTTCATACATGGGATCGTAGACGATCAGGATCGGGATTCTGACAACCTTGTTTTATACTACAAACTTTTTTGATAGGGGGTGGATGCTCACCATGCCCTCTCTTATCTCCACCCCTTAACATCGAGCATCATTTATAGCAAAAACTTAATTCTTACACACTCCTAATTGCAACTTAAATTAGCAAAAACTTCTTTAAGCACTTTTTCTACCTGCCTCTTTTAATATAGTTAAATATTAGGTTAATAATTCTAAATTCTTAGCTACAAAAAAGAAATTCTCAAAAGCCTATAGAAAGAATCCAAAATGAGCTATGACAAGATAAATATTATTATGTGGACGCAGTGTACATCAAAGAGCGCATAGCGCAGTGGATTAGCGCGTTTGACTTCGGATCAAAAGGTCGTGGGTTCGACTCCCACTGTGGTCGCAAAGTTATTTTTACATTTTTTTTTTTTTTTATTTTTTTTTTTTTTTTTTTTTTTTTACATAAAAGTGAAAATCATATCGATTTGTACAATGTTTAACTCTTTTTTTAGTAGAAATAGCAAATTTATTGTTACTCATTCCGTCAAAAATAATTGTACCCGATAAAAAAAAACACATAAAAAACATAATTATTACTGTTTTTTTTTCTTCTTATTTTTTTGCAAAATAACAATTTTACTCTTAACTAATTAATTAATATCTTCTTTAAAATATGTTATATCAATTTCAACCAAGAGTAATATAGTAAACTCGATAAAACTTTCATATTTATTTTTAGTAGTGGATAATTAAATTAGGAAATCCGAAAAAGAAACATGGACTATTAATTTGACACGGAGGAATTACTTTTTTTACTCAAAAATCGAATGACAGTGTATCATGGTTAATGATGACATGTTTTTAAAGTTAAGCATTCATATTTGTGCAAGATTTCAATGGAGTCAATCTTTAATCATTTGAACCCTTCACGAGGTCACTAACCATTGCCACTTATTGTTTTAAACTTCTTTTTTTTTGGAGTGGTCATTTTTGTTTTGCAACACAAAGTGACAAAACATTCATTATTATTTATAGCGAAGTTAGGAGACACTTTGACACGTGTCCAGTTTTAACTAACATTTGAATAAACAAATTTTGGGCGCCAAAATTTATTTATTCAAATGTTAGTTGAAACTGGACACGTGACAACATCTTATTTGAACACGTGTCAATCCATCCTCCTTAAACAATTGTGATGACTCATCACAACTGATCTTGTTCTTCCAGCTCAGCAAATTCAGGGAACCTCTGCATCACATCATCATACAACTCCTAAGTTTCTCCATCTTCATCACTGTTTGACCACTGAACTAAAATGTAGACTGCAGCTTTGTTGTTCAATTTGCCCAATTTTTTATCCAATACAACCACTGGGTGCATGTCAAGCAATCCATTTTTCCCGATGTGAGGCAACACTCCCATTTTCTGCAAAGTTTCAATTGAGATACATGGAAAACTAGATGTATCAAACTGTCATCAGGCAACTGAACCCACTTTAGCCACAATAAGGAAGGGTCCATAGTATTTGGCTGAAAGTTTATGGTATGGGTTCTGTCTCACAGACACTTGCCTATAGGGCTGCAGTTTTAAGTATACCCAAACACCCACATCAAAGCTCCTATCAGTCCTATGCTTGTTTAAATAATTCTTCATTCTATGTTGTGCTCTCTTCAAGTGAAACTTAAGCATAGCTATGACTTGTTCCCTTGCAGTTAGAGTTCTATCCACAGCCTCAACCATACTATCACCAACTAAGTAAGGCATATGAATAGGAGGTGTTTGGTTGTATACAATCTCAAATGGTGTGGTATTGATAGAAGTGTGAAAATTGGTATTATACCAATATTCAGCTAAGGCTAACCACTGAGACCAATCCTTAGGTGTTTCACCAGTCATGCATCTCAAAAAACACTCTAGGCACCTGTTCACAACTTCAGTTTGGCCATCTGATTGTGGATGGTATGCAGTAGACATCTTGAGCTTGATCTTTAACATCTTGAATAGGGCTTGCCAAAACTGACTCAGGAATACCTTGTCCCTATCACTCACAATTGACTCTGGCAGCCCATGTAACTTGTACACGTTGTCCAAAAATGCCTGAGCAACTTGACTTGCAGTGAAAGAGTGCTTTAAGGCTACAAAATGTGCATATTTGCTGAGTCTATCTACTACCACAAACACCACTGTCTTTCCTTGATAACTTGGCAATCCCGCAACAAAATCCATGGATATATCAGTCCAAACTCTTTGTGGAATAGGTAAAGGTTGTAGTAAACCAGGGTAGGCACTCAAATCTGGTTTTTGTCTTTGGCATACATCACATTCCCTCACCCATTGCTTAACTGTTCTTCTCTTCTTTTTCCAATACACTACTGTACAAAGCTTTTTCAAAGTCACTTGCACACCTGAATGCCCACCAACTGGTTCAGAATGAAAGTGGTGAAACAATTGCTTCCTTAACTCTGCATCATTGCCTACCATTAGCTTACTTTTCCTTCTCAATTGCTGATTTGCCGAAGTTTACTTCCCAAAACTGTTACCATTGGCTTGCAGCTTGTTAATCAACTTGACCAACTCATAATCATTATCCCAAATTTTTTAATCTTTTCCAACAAATCATTTGAAACAGTAGCAGCCATCAAACTAGCCAATTCATCTTGATTATCTACCCTGGACAATGCATCAGCAGCACTATTTTCACATCCCTTCTTGTAATCAATTTCATAGTCATACCCCAACAGTTTAGGCAATCACTTCATTTGGAAAGGAGTTGTCAACCTTTGATCCAATAGATATTTCAAACTAAAATGGTCAGTTTTGATCTTAAAGTGTCTGTCTAACAAGTATCCCTTCCATTTTTCCAATGCTAGAATAACTGCAATGAATTCTTTTTCATAAGTAGACAGAAGTTGATGTTTCTCAGATAAGGACTTACTTAAAAAGGCAATAGGGTGACCATTTTGTTGCAATACTGCTCCAATACCAGTTCCACAAGCATCAGTTTCCACCACAAATTCCTTGTTGAAATCAGGCAAAGCTAGAACTCGAGCTGTCATCATAGCTTGTTGCAGTTTTTCAAAGGCCAATTGAGCTTCATTGGACCACTTGAAAGCATTTTTCTTTAGCAAAGCAATCAAAGGTTTACTGATTATAGCATAATGTTTAGTGAATCTTCTATAATACCCTATTAACCCAAGAATATCCCTTAATTGCTTCACATTTTTTGGTACATGCCAGTCCTTAATAGCATGTATTTTAGCTGCATCTGTAGCCACTCCTTGTTCAGTTATGACATGACCAAGGTATTCCACCTTCTCCACAGCAAAAGTGCATTTGGACTGTTTGGCAAACAATGTGTTCTGACTCATTACTTGCAGAACACACTTCAAATGATTCACATGCTCTTCCATGCTTCTGCTATAAATGAGGATATCATCAAAGAACACCAACACAAATTTTCTCAGAAAGGGTTTGAAAATTGTGTTCATCAATGACTGGAAGGTTGATGGGGCATTGGTAAGACCAAATGGCATTACCAAGAATTCATAATGGCCATCATGGGTTCTAAAGTAGTTTTCTCAATATCAGCCTCCTTCATTCTAATCTGGTGATACCCTGACCTCAAATCTAACTACTGTTGCCCTATGAAGTTCATCAATTAGCTCCTCTATCATAGGTTTTGAGAATTTGTCTTTAATGGTTGCCTTATTAAGCTGCCTATAATCCACACACATTCTCCAACTACCATCCTTCTTTTTGACCATCACAATGGGAGAAGAGAAAGGGCTTTGGCTGTGTCTAATCACCCCTGAGTCTAATAGCTCACTCACCATCTGTTCTATAAAAAGCTATAGATACCCATATAATTTGAACATAGAAATCGCAAAGAAACCGAAATACATAAGCCAATTAATAAAACACTTATAACCAACACTAAAATGATGCAAACCTGAATGAAAAAGATGAAAACACAACCATGCCATCAACACCATACAACGAACCTGACACCTTGCCCTTAAACCTCTTCGACATCGACAAAAACAAAAACCTCATCAACTTCTCCCACACCCAATCCCCCTCAGTCCTCCCAGCGCTTCCATCCCTAGCCGCCAATCCTCCTCCTCCGCTGCCAAAAAACACATGTTCAGGCGCGCCACCGAGTCTGACTGGATTCTGAATGAGTTTGTTGATTTAATGGTGGTGGTTTTGTTAGATGGAGAAGATGAAAAAGGTGTGAGAAGAGAGATTGAATTTGTGGTGGTTTTGTTATGGGTATTGCAAGTGCTTATTATTAGTGGTCGGACGTTGGACCAAATGTGTAAGTTAACTAACGTTCGTTTAGTCAAAGGACCGTGGGTGTTAAAGGTTTTCGAGTTAGAGACTATTTGTGTATAAAGAAAAGTCAAAGGACCAAAGGTATTAAGTAGTGTGGTGCTGCACTGCTGCCATAACCATAAGAAGATAATGCAGTAATAAATTGTATCATAGCAAAAACCAAGTAATTATAATTATAAGAAACAAAAATTTAATAATCCGATTTACCTTCATGATGGCCTGCCGATTAGAAATCCAAGCATTTAGGGGGTTGAAATTATGATTACAGAACAAATTTGCATATTTGGTGAACAAAACTCAACCGTGAGAAATAAATACTAATGCAAGCATTACCCAAACGCATGTTTGATGGTCTACCAGAATACAATCCATCCTAAACTGATTTGCAACATACGATTAATCACATGACTCGATTGTGGATATATTTTCTTAACCACTCGAGTGTCCACATAAGGGAACTAAATTCATTTTTAAGATAAATAGAGCTCCATAAGGAAAGTTATGCCAAATAAGGGATATTTAAACTTATCATTGCGGGAACTTTCACACAATTTATATGCCAAAATGTCAAATTGTTCTACTAACAAAAAAGTCAATTCCACTTCAGTACCTTAGAGGAAGGGAGTGGGAGAGAGGCTTGACGGGCTATTTTTGGTTCAGTTAGCATTCTGATCTCCTCAAGCTGGTGAGCTATATCTTCCAAAACTTGCAACTGCAAGCTTTCTTTTTCACGATTATCTAAGGAAAAGTTGAGCTTTTCTCTTCCTTCTTGCACAACCCTCAACCTTTCCCTCAGCCAATCCATTTCAGTGTCGAGTTTTGTTCGTTCATTATCCAACACTGATGTGGAATGCCTTCTTAAATTACTGTTTGAGTTTGAGCTCACAGGTGGCAGTCCAACACTATACTTTGAACCAGTGTTTTAAAAACCGGTTCGAACCGGCCGGTTCGACCGGTGTCCGGCTGGTCGGCCGGTTTAAAAAACCCCGGTTTTTTATAGGTCCCATTCATTGTTTAGAACCGGCCGGTTTTTCCGGTTTTGGCCGGTTTTTCCGGTTCGACCAGTCCGGTTCAACCGGTTTTGATTTTTTTTTTTTTTTTCTTTTTTTTTTTTTTTTTTTTTTTAATAATTTTTTTGACTGGTCAAACGGTTGAACCGGCCGGTTTGACTGGTTCGACCGGCCGCGGTGAAAAATCCGGTTTGTCGAAAAAACCGGTTTTTAAAACATTGCTTTGAACCACTCCGGTTCTGGTCAGTATGAACATCATATACAAGTGAATCTGTTGCATCATCAGCCTCCATTTCCTGACTTTTTTCTTCGCCTGCAATAACTATAGTTTTCTCGGGCTCCTCTTCTTTTACCGATTCAGCGACAGCGATTAAACACGATTAAACTGGTCATTTTCATAAACTGGTCATTTTCATAAACTTGATTATCGATTCAATTCAGGATCTTCATTGGAATCTTGATTATCGACACGATTAAACTGGTCATTTTCATAAACTGGACTATTTTAAGTTATCAGCTTGATAATAAGAATTGTGTGGAAAAAGTTGGTCAATCGTATTATTATCCAGTTATATCTACAAAGGCGCACACAAACAGTTTTGCATCTACCTAAACTAATACTCCGTATGTTACACCATGTAAGTGGATGGCCTCTAAATAGTAAATTTGTATACTTTTGACTTCTGTCATCCCTTGTTCCCCTAAAACTAATTTGGGATTCCTAATATGTTGGTTTTAGATAACTTGACATTCAAATAAATAAATAACCATAAACATCAAAGCACATAATTCGAACTGTTCTGGGCTCCATTTTACTTGGATCCAAAGCAAACTAAACCCAAGTAATGGAATCCTGAAAAAGATTGATAGAATTATGTTGCAGATAAGCCAGAATTCTTGAGTACTGTGCAGCAAGAGTTAATTTCTTTATGAGTTATCTATCATGTTTTTACCCTTTTGTGGGTATATGGCTTAACTGGATTTGAAAAAACAATAACACCCAAAAAGTCATTCTAGATAGGCTAGTTCAGAAAATAGAGTTTATTTTAGGGCTTGTGCACTTATTTGTCGAAAAAAACCGGTTTTTAAAACATTGCTTTGAACCACTCCGGTTCTGGTCAGTATGAACATCATATACAAGTGAATCTGTTGCATCATCAGCCTCCATTTCCTGACTTTTTTCTTCGCCTGCAATAACTATAGTTTTCTCGGGCTCCTCTTCTTTTACCGATTCAGCGACAGCGATTAAACACGATTAAACTGGTCATTTTCATAAACTGGTCATTTTCATAAACTTGATTATCGATTCAATTCAGGATCTTCATTGGAATCTTGATTATCGACATGATTAAACTGGTCATTTTCATAAACTGGACTATTTTAAGTTATCAGCTTGATAATAAGAATTGTGTGGAAAAAGTTGGTCAATCGTATTATTATCCAGTTATATCTACAAAGGCGCACACAAACAGTTTTGCATCTACCTAAACTAATACTCCGTATGTTACACCATGTAAGTGGATGGCCTCTAAATAGTAAATTTGTATACTTTTGACTTCTGTCATCCCTTGTTCCCCTAAAACTAATTTGGGATTCCTAATATGTTGGTTTTAGATAACTTGACATTCAAATAAATAAATAACCATAAACATCAAAGCACATAATTCGAACTGTTCTGGGCTCCATTTTACTTGGATCCAAAGCAAACTAAACCCAAGTAATGGAATCCTGAAAAAGATTGATAGAATTATGTTGCAGATAAGCCAGAATTCTTGAGTACTGTGCAGCAAGAGTTAATTTCTTTATGAGTTATCTATCATGTTTTTACCCTTTTGTGGGTATATGGCTTAACTGGATTTGAAAAAACAATAACACCCAAAAAGTCATTCTAGATAGGCTAGTTCAGAAAATAGAGTTTATTTTAGGGCTTGTGCACTTATTTGTCGAAAAAACCGGTTTTTAAAACATTGCTTTGAACCACTCCGGTTTCGGTCAGTATGAACATCATATACAAGTGAATCTGTTGCATCATCAGCCTCCATTTCCTGACTTTTTTCTTCGCCTGCAATAACTATAGTTTTCTCGGGCTCCTCTTCTTTTACCGATTCAGCGACAGCGATTAAACACGATTAAACTGGTCATTTTCATAAACTGGTCATTTTCATAAACTGGTCATTTTCATAAACTTGATTATCGATTCAATTCAGGATCTTCATTGGAATCTTGATTATCGACACGATTAAACTGGTCATTTTCATAAACTGGACTATTTTAAGTTATCAGCTTGATAATAAGAATTGTGTGGAAAAAGTTGGTCAATCGTATTATTATCCAGTTATATCTACAAAGGCGCACACAAACAGTTTTGCATCTACCTAAACTAATACTCCGTATGTTACACCATGTAAGTGGATGGCCTCTAAATAGTAAATTTGTATACTTTTGACTTCTGTCATCCCTTGTTCCCCTAAAACTAATTTGGGATTCCTAATATGTTGGTTTTAGATAACTTGACATTCAAATAAATAAATAACCATAAACATCAAAGCACATAATTCGAACTGTTCTGGGCTCCATTTTACTTGGATCCAAAGCAAACTAAACCCAAGTAATGCAATCCTGAAAAAGATTGATAGAATTATGTTGCAGATAAGCCAGAATTCTTGAGTACTGTGCAGCAAGAGTTAATTTCTTTATGAGTTATCTATCATGTTTTTACCCTTTTGTGGGTATATGGCTTAACTGGATTTGAAAAAACAATAACACCCAAAAAGTCATTCTAGATAGGCTAGTTCAGAAAATAGAGTTTATTTTAGGGCTTGTGCACTTATTTGTGGGGAATTTTGGTTTGGGCTGTTGAAATATACATTAGTTACTGTAAATAAGCTAATACAAACACCCTGGTGCTATTTAAATCAACAAATCAAAATAGTTTCTCAAATGTGTTTAAAGGGGGTGTTTGGTTTAGGATATGTTAAGGATTCATTGAAATTTGGAACAAAAGTAATATTGCAAACTGTATATTAGTAATTGTTATGAGGTTCTTATCAAGTTTTTTAAGGTGAGAATGATAAGCATTGGTGTTTGGATTAACTTATGTTTGCGGCAAATTGGAGTATTTTTGTTTCATAACACAATAAGCTCAAAAGGATAGACTTCATTTGTGTAAGCATGGGAATAGAACTAGGTTGGGAAGAAAAGGGGTAATTATGCATTGTCAAATATGTGGAAAAGAAGGACATAATGTGAGGGGTTGTCCAACAAATAAGGAAGGTGTTAGGGAAGCAAGTGGTGGTTTAGGGGCGCTAAAACTGCATGAGGTGCAAGTGGTTCTGCTAGTGGTGGTAAAACTGTGTCTGCGAGTGGTTCTGCTAGAGGAGGTGTCAAGACTAGAGGAGGTGGTAAAACTAGAGGAGTGACTGAAAGAGATGGACAAGGGTCTGAAATTGGTGGAGGATGGTCTGAAAGTGGTAGAATCTTTAAGACAGTTAATGGTAAAGCAGTTAGGTGTAGAGGAAGGTGTTTCATGGTATAAGGCCAATTGGTTATGGTGTTTCATGGGATCCAGTTGATGGAGAAACAATGATAGGAGTAAGTGATCTTATTAACTATTTGACTTTTTAGTATTTGACTGTTTTTGGCATTATATTTGACTGTTCTATGCAGAATATAACTTTTGTTAACACTTTGAAAAACAAGGCAGTAGAAATTGGATGATTAAAGGAGAAAATTACATAGTCAAGCTCGAAATCCTATAGACATTTCCTTTTAGAACAAAGAGTAAGCAAAACAAACACCAATCTAAAACAAACAAACAAACAAATATTCAAATCGCTAATAGAAAAACTATCAAACAGCAACAGCAAACCAGTCTAATAACTTGATGCATCAAACAGCTTTGTCTTCACTCTTTTGGCCATATCATTTGTTAAGGCGAAGTAGTCTCATCTTTTACGATTCATTGGCCTCCATTCAAATGATACACCAACTCAATTTCTCCAATGAACTGCCAATCAAAACACCATCAACATACAATGACCTCTTTTGACTCTGCAATACTGGCAGTGTATTCACGTTCTCAATGCTTGTTTTCCCTGAAATCATGATTGGCAAACCGACTTTATCAGAATATTAACTACACTGCAAGTCAATTTGGGCATTGTAAATCAGATATTCAAAACTGTTCTCAAACCTTTAGCTCCTTCGATCCCCTCAAACTTCTTGTAAGCTACATATTCCTCACAGATAAAAGACATATGACGACACTTATCTAAAGCTTGTTTCCTAGCATTCTTTCCCATTTCCTTCTCTAACCTTAAAAAGAAATCTCCGGCAACAGATCTGGCCAAATCATTCATAAGATCATGCATAACAAACAAAGACTCGTCATTAGGTGAGTGCTGAAAAAATGACCGTGATAACAACTCATCAAAGCATTCGTGACCCAAACGTTCTACAGTTGACTTGCTTAGACGTGCTCGGTGCAAAAATCCTTCTGCCATCCAGAGCAGAACCACATCTTCCTTGTCAAATGCATAGTCCTTTGCGAACAAGGAGCAATATGCAAAGAGCTGCTTCAAATCGGCAGGAAGTTCACGGTAGCTTAGTCTAAGAGCCGGCATAATTTTGTCATCCCCCACTTTTAACTTCCATATCTCACTATCCTCTATTTCCTTCCATTCGAGTGCATCGCTTTTTGTCCTCATTAACCCTCCAAGTGCTATTAAAGCCAGAGGCAAACCATCACATTTTTCGACAATGCCTTCACCATGTGCTTTAAATGTTGGATGGGAGTCAAAATTATTTGCACCCAACGCATGTTGAGCGAATAAAGACACAGCATCATCTTGGGATAAACATTGTAGATGGTTTGAATTATCATAACCCAACTCTTTCAGCAACTGCTCCTTCCGAGTTGTCATGATAATTTTACTTCCACTAGAGCAAGCATGAAATGGAGGTACCAAGGTTTCCCAATCCTTACGTCTTTCACTACAAACGTCATCTAAAATGAGTAGAAACCGTTTACCCCTAAGTTGATCTTCGAGAGCTTCTTGAAGAAGATTAAAATCTTCAAATTTCTTATCTTCCCTACTCACAGATTGGAAAATAATTTTACTTATTTGGAAGCTATCCCACTCATCTGAAACACATACCCATGCCTTGAGGTCGAAATGATCCGTAACTTGCTTTTCATTATACAAAAGCCTAGCTAGAGTGGTCTTACCCACACCACCCATACCAACAATGGGCACGATGCTAAAGTTTTCTTTGCATGGTTCATCCGCCAATAGCCTTTGAACCAACGCATCCTTATCACCTTGTCGCCCAACAATACTAGATGCATCTACCAGCAACGAGGTCTCGTATTGTCTATTTCTATCTTTTGGCCTATCATCCTTGACTTGTAAACTTCCACTCTCCACCACTAAACCTGAATGAATGGTAAGTGTTTTGAATGAAATGATCCGGAAGAAAAATACAGATCTTGACTTAAAGGTAGCTGGAAAAATTAAATGAAAAATTAAATGAAAATTAAATGATCTGGAAAAATTATTGTCTTCAATTATTGAGCTATGTCTGTACAAACTTGACCACATGAGTTTAAAACAAAGAGTGAATTACACATATTAGGGTGTTGGCAATGGAGGATTGGGAATCATGGGAGGATTCCCACCGACCAATCACAGATTGCCATGTGGCAGGCAAAAAAAGGAGGATTCGGAATTCTAAAGTGTTGGCAGTGGAAGATTATGGAGGATTCGGAATCATCCCTTCGGATCATCTTCCTCTATTTCTTCCCCAACGGTCATTTTTTGTTTTTGTCCTTTCCCAAGCCGCGTCGGCTTACATGTGATTCCAAAGCCCCTGCCGCTGGCGGCAAGGGGGTTGGCGGCGGTGTTTGCCGGCGGCCTTCCCCCAAGCCGCTGGTGGCCTAGTAACGGTTGCCAACACCCTAAGATCCATGTGGTTTGTGCAAATAGGTCCTTTGACCAAACGGACATTAAATTTGACCGTTAAAGTTGCTTATTTAACTTGCACATAATAATGACTCACTTTACAAATTCAATTATAGTTTTATATAAAACGGGTTATTGGATTAGGAGGTCATCATACTTTCACAAAACATCTAATTTAGTCGCTCTACTTTTTATTATTTCTAAAAAGACTGTCGTACTCACCAAATCATTTATTCTGGTAATTATAAGTTTGGAAAAAATGGAATTGCATATGATTACCTGATTTTATAAATTCAATTTTTAATGACACGTCATTTAAGTTATATCCACCTCACATGACACATCAAATTATCTCCACCAGCTTCTACCATCAACCACCACCATAATCACCAACTATCACCAACCTCTCCTCTACCTACACGACCATCAACACGTCAACGCGACTATAAAAAGCCATACAAAAAGCTATAGATTAATAAATACCCATATAATGTGCTTCCATTTTGGCGATGAAATAATGTTTTTGGCACATCCAACTGAGATAACACCAAAAATACTATAATTAAGCATTAACAAATAAATTAACAACAATTCATTTTACACAACCGCATGCTTTAACGATACACAAGTTTTCGCAACATATATTGCATTCCTGTTCTGAATTCCAACATTTAAGTATTCTCGTACGAGGACGCTGATCATAATAATTTTCCTTACAACACACTCGAACTTCATCAGAATCTCCGGTATAACAACGTCTTGTAGGAGTTTTATCTTGGAACACAATTCTACCACCTATGCACACACACAAAAAAGACAAAATATATCATTGTTTGGGTTTGAATATTGTCCTAGCTAAGCACTTATGATTTTTAATTAAATTCAAGTACTTACATATTATTAAGGGATTTTTTTTTGTTTATTAAATTATTTACCTTCAGCCATACAAGTAATAAGAAGAAAAAGAATGAGCATAAGAATTGTCTTCATGTCGAAGTCTATTGATTGACCAAGGAAAATCAACATCAATTTATATAGATATTGAGAGTTAGCTTCACGAGTTTTGCATGAATACAATTTTGGAACAATACATGCGTATTGCGTGAAACGTGCCTCACTAAACACGTCTACTTCAACAAAATTTACTTTTCCGATTTATGAAATTTACGTCCAACAAAAATTAAGTGCTTATCAATGAAAGAGATGAAATTAACACAGACGAGATCAACAATAGTTGTTAAGATCTCGATCATGATCTAATGATATTACGATTTTAAGATACTACAAAGCAAAAACGAGCTGGATCCTACGTAGAATCTTAACAAGTTTAAGATCTTATAAGATCCTGAATTCCTGATCTTGACCATAAAAGTCATGCACACTGCGTGAAATAATTTGGCACCCAGTTGTTTGCCGAGAAACCCGTATTACCTATATGTGTTGCACAACCAAAGACAAGTATACAGACTTGGTTTGGAGCACTTGTCGCTTGTTGATGGTTTTGTACTCTAATAACCATAGTTTATAACCCGTGCGTAGACGAGTTTTTGGTATTAAGATAAGTTTAACTAAACACGTGTGCTTATGTGCTTCCATTTTGATTTTATAACCGTGTTAGTATATAAGGATTTTGGCATTACGACCAATTTATTTTAATTTTTGATAATGATAATAAAGACTGGTACATGTAGTATTCGATAAATTTATAAACTTATGATTCTAAGTTAATGCTAATGCTTTTAATATTTTCTTGTTTGTTGATCATAGTTTCACCTTATAGACAAAAGGAATAAAAGTGCATGATTCTCTCTCGAAACTTATTGTACTAATCAAAATATAAATCCAGGATGATGACACTAGCTAGTCTGTATGGACAAATATAAAGTCCAAAAGACTGGATCTGCAACAATGCCATTAATAGTATTGTACGGGCAAATAAAGAGTCCAAAACTATGTATATATTCAAGCGGCAAAACCGCTTGGTGATGGCTTCCCCGTGAGTGCACCCGGCCTGCACCCTAACGACCTTATACGTTGTTAACTACATTTAATCATCGTGTTATTAGCTAAAGTTTTGAAATACTACTCTATGCTCACTACAAATAAAAAAACTTAACTTTACACCTAAATATATACTTTGGGCTAACTTTGCTCATTTGACAGTTACCAAATCTCTTTATTGCCCCTTGTTTCCTAAATCAATTTCCATTTTTACCCTTAATCCACACCTTATTTAAACAAAACATGACTACCATTCTTATCAACAACAGTTACCACCAACTGTCACACACCCAAAACACTTAAAACATCCGAAAATGAGTTTAAACACTAAAAGAGTTGAAAACCATTCGGGCTCGGGTCACGTTCCACCACAAAGCACCACAATATCAATACGATCAGAACTTCATGAAGTATGTCGTCCACCTGCTAAAACGACGTTTCAGAAACTAAGACATAAACTGTCTGAGATTTTCTTTCCTGATGACCCACTTCACAGATTTAAAAACCAAACTTGTGCTAATAAAATCATGTTAGCTCTTCGTTTTGTTCTCCCTATATTTGAGTGGGGGCATAGTTACAATTTTGGCCTTTTTCGTTCTGATGCAGTTGCTGGTCTTACCATTGCTAGCCTTGCCATCCCTCAGGTACACATATACATAGTATTACATTTATTATTATCGTCCATTGAGTAGTGCCTGACCGAATGCACTGTTAAAAGAATATTTGTAGCTTGAGTACGTAAAATGTCTAAAATAGCATTATGAGGAAAACGATCTTTTTGTTTGACCATGTAGACAATATCTCGTTATTCATCAGCTGGACCATGTAGAATGTTGTGCAGCTTTCTGTTTTTACGGGATTTTGATTTGAAGTTTAATTTGATCTACAGGGAATAAGTTATGCGAAGCTTGCAAATCTGCCTCCTGTAATTGGCCTATGTAAGTTTTTACGGTCAGCCGGTCAGGTTTAAGTTCAAATCTTAGAAATATCTTTTAAGATTAATACTTATTACCAATTATGAAAATATTATCAGATTCAAGCTTTGTGCCACCATTGATATATGCTGTACTAGGAAGCTCAAAACATCTAGCTGTCGGGCCCGTTTCCATAGCCTCGTTAGTGATGGGAACAATGCTAAATGATGCTGTTTCTTACTCCTCGGATCCAGTTCTATACCTTCAGTTGGCTTTCTCTGCCACTTTCTTTGCTGGCCTTTTTCAAGCATCTTTAGGATTCCTACGGTACTTTTTATTCCTCAATATTTTTGTACTAATCACGAGTAAATGTTATCCGATTTCAATCAAGTGACTAACATACATGATGATTTACAGGTTAGGTTTTTTGATCGATTTCTTATCAAAGGCTACACTTGTTGGTTTCATGGCTGGGGCAGCGGTCATTGTCTCGTTGCAGCAACTAAAAGGGCTACTTGGGATCGTCAATTTCACTAGCAAAATGCAGATAATCCCTGTTTTATCGTCTGCTATTGAACAAAGAGACGAGGTAACTAAGAAACAAATCCTGTATTCATACCGTCACAAAGACACATCTGTGGATATGGCATATTCTCATCCTTGGACTAAATCCATAAACTTGAGGATAACCATTAAGACAAAAAAAAAAAATTAACTCACTCTAATTGTTTTTTTTTATGTCTTAAATAGTTTTTCTTTCTTATGATGATGGTGATTCTTAAGGTTAAACTTTGTGATTTGTATGCAGTGGTCTTGGCCTACTATTGTGATGGGATTTGGCTTTTTGGCCTGTTTGCTGACTACAAGACAAATTGTAAGTACAATCCATATTTTCCAACCATTTTGCAAAGTTAGTTATGCTTTTGATGGCGTACCTTGTTTTATATGGATTCTGCATTTTAAAGATTTGACGAAATGTGCGATCTATTTATGCAGGGCTTGCGAAAGCCTAAACTATTTTGGGTATCAGCAGCAGCTCCATTAGCATCGGTTATTTTATCAACATTCATGGTAGCTCTTTTCATATCAAAGCTTCCGAACATGGCAACTGTAAGAAAAATCATGTTCACTTTTACTAAACTAGTCTTGCAGTTTACAGTTTTAACCCGAATGATCTGAAAGTCAAACTTTTTAAACAGATTGGTCAACTGCACAAGGGTCTGAATCCACCGTCATCAAACACGCTATATTTCCATGGCGAGTTTCTCGCTGTTGCTGTTAAAACCGGTGCCGTTACTGGACTATTATCTCTCACAGTAGGTTTTCTGTAAAATGAGCTAAAATACATTGATAAACGATCGATCATGTGTATTTTAAATTGTAGGAAGGGATCGCGGTCGGAAGAACATTTGCGGCTTTGAAGAACTACCATGTGGATGGAAACAAAGAAATGATAGCGATCGGGCTTATGAATATGGCTGGTTCTTGCTCCTCGTGTTATGTTACTACAGGTTTGAATCAAGTCTTAACACCTTTATTTTTTGGTTTTCATTTGAGGGGTGTTCGGGATTGCTTATTTTAATTATCCATTTGACTCGTATCATTTTTAAGTAACGCTTTCTATTTTGCTCAATTGACCCGTTATAGATAAAACATAACCTGAATCGTCCCACAAAACAAAGAATGAAGAAGCTAGTATATAACTAATCACTCATTGTTTTGGCAGGGTCATTTTCTCGATCAGCTGTGAATGAAAACGCTGGTGGACAAACAGCTATGTCGAACATCATAATGGCATTGACGGTGCTTGTGACGCTTTTGTTCTTGATGCCCCTCTTTAAGTACACCCCAGATCTAATATTGGCTGCAATTATTGTTACTGCTGTGATCGGGCTAATTGATTATCAAAGTGCATTCCGTCTTTGGAAAGTTGACAAACTTGATTTCTTGGCCTGCTTATCGTCTTTCTTTGGTGTCCTATTTGTCTCAGTTCCGGTTGGGCTTGCAATCGCGGTAATATTTCCATTTTTCTTTAGCACCAGACGTGCCCATTTCGACCCATTTACTTACAAGCGGCTGTTTTTGTTAGTTTTATGTATAAATATTAATATACGTATGTCCGGTTTCGAACCCGAGGCTCGGGATTGCACACATTAACGTGAGAGTTTCAATGATGAATAATTAAATATATATATTTTATGTATTTATTTATTTATTCATTTCACCAATAAAAACACTTAACGACGGTTAGTACTTAACGGGGTTTTAACTAACGACCGTTAAAGGACTAAACGTGAAAATAGGAAAGAAGGATCTAGAATCCCTTGTGGGATACTAGGATCGGCCAAGACTTTCTTTTTTAAGGGGAGGGCCGGTTTTGGTTTGCTTGGGCACAAAGAAAAGAAACACTATAAATACAATTCATTGTGTTTTAGTTTTTCTCGAATCTTGAAACCCTAACTAAGCCAAACTTCTTCTTCTTCTCTTCCTCTTGCTTACACTTGTTCGACCCTCTTTTAAATCCACTAGGATTTGGCGAATCAAGTATAGCAATAAAGTGTTTGGTTTATTGGTGATCAAGAAACTAGCTTTTCTCGTTGAAACGCTATCATTACGTGTGTACAGGAACGAGTGACAAGCTTATTTTAGCTTGTGATCTTGGAAGGTGATCGATCCAAATATAATCCCAATTAGGGTTTATATTACTTGTTCTTGTTGAAGAGATTCCTTGTTCTTGCTAGGAATCATTAAGGTACGTATCTATTTATGTTTAATTAATTACATGTTCTTGTAGATCTTTCCGCTGCGTGTTCTTGATGATTATATGTGTTTATGATTTTATATATAGTTCACATATTCCAACAGTGGCATCATGAGCCTCGTTTAGAACTTGTAATTAATTACTTAAACCTAAAAATTGGATCTTGTAGAGATTACATGCAATTATAAAATTAGGGTTTGTTTATTTTTTTATGAAACCCTAATATGGTTCGATCCATATTAATTAAAAATTAGGGTTTTAGTTTTTTAATTAAAACTTGAGGAACCCTAGGATTGCATGAAAATTTTAGGGATTAATTAGTGAATACCGTATGTGATGTCACTAATTAATTAGATACGTACGAAGAATATTGACACAATAATATGTGCTACATGATTATGTGATCAATATGGTATCCATGACAAAAAATCTTGCATATTTTGTCATGGTGTGATTTGTATGATTTTGTATTGAATTATTTGCTACATGATTTAAATAAATCTTAAATTGGGGAAGACCTCAATATATATTAATTAATAAGTTATGTGCAATGTGGTATCTAACTAACTAAAACTTACGCGGCCAAATTATTTGGCGTCTGTGGACCATTGGGCACAATGAGCTCGAAAACCAATGGGAGTTTTATTAGTTACATACATTTAAAATTACACATAGAATTAATATTATGATTTATTGAAAAAGGTTTGCATGTGGCTATATGATATCGTGGATGATCATATATTTGTTATTATGTGTTTATTTATTTTTGTAATTACTTGATCTTTTGTGTTTATATATTATGATGGATTGCAACACATAAGAGGGTAATTTTTATAATAAAAATAAATAAGACTAATAACTATGAAACCTTTGTAGTAATTTTATTTATTGCCAAGTCTTATGTGCCGACAGTGGTTCGCTTCGCACGGTAATTTGCTCCCAGGCGAGACTAGCAATAATAAATTTACTACATTAATTGTTTTAGCAAGAAAATCATAATTTTTTAGTTGATTGATTGCGACTGTACTAAGTGGTCGAAGCGGCGGACCTAAAATTGGCAAACTAAAAAGTGGGTTCTAGTTGGTACGCATTAAATTGTGACCTTAGAGGGGCACGGTTTTAACCAGCTTCGGCGGCTGTCGTCCCTACGCCCGCCTGTGCGTCAATTTTAGACTTACCAAGTACACCACGATAAATACGAAGCATCTTAAGGCAATGTTGTAATTTGTTCAACGCCTCAATTAAAAGATTTGATGATTTGAGCTACGAATGAGTAAACGGATTTTGTTTTGAAAACATATATGATACAAAGATGAATGCATGACATCTTTGTACATATTTTTTGATTTAACACGTCAAAATTTATTACCCTGATAAATTTAAGTAATATGCCACCCAACTACAAAAAGAAACACCTAAGGTTTCATCCTACATCACTAGCAGCCAAAGCTGAATGTTGATGTTCAAAGGGTGCGGTCTAAGGGTAAATTGAGTATTTTATTGCTAGCAGCCAAAGCTGAATGCAATAAAGGACGTCAATTTACAGTCTCTTAAGTTGGTAGACTTAATTGGGCACTTTCATTACTAGCAGCCAAAGCTGATGTAATGGGACGGCGCCAAGGCATAAAGATTTGGGGATGAAACATGTTTACATTTTGCAACTGATGTTGGCAATATAATGTAAGTCCCATGATTCTAGGAATTGCAATTGTATATTGGCAATTGAGTGCAGCTCTACCTTATTGAGTACTTTCATTGCTAGCAGCCAAAGCTGATGTGATGAAACGACGTCAATTTGGATCCTAATTTTCAATAAAAATTAAATGGTGAAATTTATTTACCGTGGGTGTTTAATTTTGTTGAAAAGTTATTATCAAAATACTAAATTGAATTTTGAAAATTCTTTTAATGTATTTAATGCAACATTAAAACCGTAAACGTAGGAAATTCCTTTAAGTGGAAATTTGATCTGCACCCTGTAGGGGTATTTGGAAAGAGTCAACCTAACTTAAAGGATAAACCTAGTCTACTTTCCGTGTGAAGAGTGAGACTTAATCCTATTCCTTTTCATGAGTGAGAAAGGTATAATAGAAAAATTGGAATCGTCTAAATTCTAAGAAATAACTCATGGCGAATTTCTTAAGAAATTGCATGGTTAGGAGTTATTAAATTAGAAACTAGACCAATTACCGCAAAAGTGGTAAAAGGCTAACTAGAATGGTTGATCTAGTTGTTATGCTTTAACCATTCAAGGTGCTACATTCCATGATGGGGATGGTAGACCTAATTAAGGAAGAAATTGCATACCCAATTCTTTCAAGTTAATTGCATTGATGGATATTCCATCATTTACAAAGTAGAATACATTCTTTGAAGTACCTTAGTAGCTGTTACGTAAGGGATTCATCAAAGGTGTAGGAAAGTAAACAGCACGCTATTTGCTTTTACTGGTGATGCAACACTTACAATGTTGTCAAAGCCAGTGGGAGCATTGTGTTGAAATTACTGAATAATGAGTTCATACAGTGATCTTAAATTCAGTGGGAGCTACAAGTCTTGGTAGTTACCCGGATTATCTCTAGAATTTCTTGAGATGATTACTTTCCAATTATAGACACTTGTGGTATTAAGGATAGTCGTGTACGTTTCCTTACTAGACGAGGTGATTCTATATCTACTTATATCTATGACACAATCATATTGATCAAATAAGCAAACTATTGACGTGTTGTTTATTCGATACGTGATGTTGTTCCATGCACAAGTGGGAGAGATCTTATTGTGTGCAAGCAACAACATAAAGGAATATGATTTAAAGGATTCTCTTGACTGTAAGGTAAGAGATCAATGTTCTAATGTGTTTTATACACATTCTAATTTATGGAACACTTGAAGTTAATATCTACTTTCATTACTAGATATTAATGACAAGGTAAATTACATACTTTCATCATTATCAGCCTCGACTGATGAAATGAAACTATGTTAATTTACAAGTTTCTAAAAATTAGATAATTATTAGAACAAGTGTCAATATGATAATAAGACTACTTCTAATGAGAATATTTATGTATTGTTGTAATGACATAAATAAATGAAGTAATCTTATACTACTTCATATTTAGATGTTTATGTATTCTTGGAATGACATAAATATATGAAGTAATAAATTAACTTGAAATACTATTGAAACCAAGTTGTGGGTTTCATAATTACTTTAGTTATACATGTTTATATTGTAGATATAAATATGAAGTCTTTTATTGCTATAAGACTTATACTGAAGTAAGACGTTAACTTGTTATGTTTAGACATATACAAGAAGTCATGAAGTTGATTAATGACTTATAACGGAGATTGGGATTATAACAGTTTATGTCTTTTTGGTAAGACATAGAAATTAAGTGGCTTGGGCTAAAAGGCACTTATGTTATAAAGTATGCAATTGGCTTTGAAAATCTATTGTACCATTAAAGTGATTTAGTTGGTAAATAGGTAAGCCAATACGATATGTATATTTATCTTATATATTGTAAGATTAACTTACAATATTAATCCTAATGGAATACATAGTATGTATGGTATGTTCAATTAGGATAATCAAACTCTTGGAAAATTGTTTGATTAAAGATAACTATATCTTCTAATCTTCCTAAAGATATCAAGGTTAGAAAATTGAGTATGGATTGAAAATACTCAATTAGACTCCAACCTAGAAGATTAATAAGACACCATTGATTATGGAATGTGTTGAATCACATTAAGTCTTAAAATTGAAGTTCAGAATTTGTTGAACTACTTGTTGGGTAGGTTATTAACAAATTAAGATTAAGAACTATCAATAAGTATTTGTAAAAGTCCTAAAAGAGAACAAGTATTGTGTTGCTCTAGTTGCTAAGCATTTATAGGTAATCTATAAATTGCAAAAGGCGAGTGGGAGTTTTATCTTCAAAAGATAAAAATTACAAGATACATAATCTTCTAAATACACTAGCAAAATCATAATGAGGATTTAACATGTTAGTGTTAAATCTCAAGATGATGGAATTCTCAATTCATAGATCCGCAAGGATATCTCAAATATTTGTAGAATATGTTGAAGGTTATGAGTTACAGGATCGTGGTATGCCTGTTAATAAATTGCAAATGTTTATTTGGCAAATTACTCATACTATGAAAATTAGATGCAGTCCAAGAAAGATAACTAGTTTGGAAACGTAGTTAATCTTAGACTCTATAGTAACACTATAGAATGGAAATGAATTTCTACAAAGGAAATGAAAATCCTAGAGATTTAAATTTTTGTGTAGAAATCAGAATGGACAAATTTGTGTACATATTTAGTGTGTGAAAAGATTGTCAATCACACTTAAGCAATTAAATGTGATTGAAATTCTTTCTAAACACATTAAATGTATAAAGATTATGATTATCATTATTAGCTTCATTTATATGAAATTAATAATGGAATGTCAAAACTCTTTCTTGGATAATTACTTGTGCGAGGACGAAAAGTGATTGAAAGGAGTTTTTGAATTCAAATAATCTTTAAAAGTATACATAATGCAAATCATTTGTGAATGGATTAATGCATGCATCTAAAAAAAATATACTTATTTTAGCTATTAAATCTAGTTTGATTTATAATTAAAATTAAGATATTTCTTAAAATTCCTGAAAGCTAGTGGGAGTAATGTATTTATTTTCTTGTTTCATATATGTTGAATAACATATGGGAAGTAACATTCCATTAACATTTATATGTTAAGTTTTAGTTTGGAATGAAACTTCATATAGAAAATAAAACCTTGAAATATATGTTTATTTGATTATAAACATAAGCGGTTAAAATAACTGATTCTAAAAGAACATGATATTCTATTAGAAGATCTAAATAGAAACATATCTTTGAAAAGATATGACATGAATAAATCTAAGGTTGACAAAAGGATTATTCATGTACATCATGTTGCTTGTTGTATCATGCTTGGATACAAGATGATTAACAACATTAGTATCTAATTGGAAATTATTAGATAACTAAGTGTAATGGATATGGTTTAGAATTTACATCCTCAGCCTGGACTTGCTCAAAAATTCTAAATGTGAACCATATGGCAAGTTATTGCTTGATTGATATTATGGTCAAATCTTGAAGGATTTGAAGATATCAAACATTACACGATGAATGTTAAAGTTTACGGAACTTTAAAAGAGCATATTGTTGTTTGGATACAATGATGCTAGTAAGATTGAGATGACACTCAATACTAGTCATGGTGGGAGCTAATCCTTATTAGGAAACCATGTATACTAGTTGTGCTCAATATGAGCATAGTTGCATTATACATAAAGAATTAGAATACTTTAACTACAAAGGCTTGGTAGTTTAATTGTCATAAATTCGTGAATGAGGATGCCACGTATTTTATGAAGTATGTGTCAATATCTAGATAGATGAATGAACGCATACAAGAATTTCATTATTGAAATAAGTATTCTCAAAATTCCGATAGATCAACATTAGTTGATTTATGCCTTGTCAACAAGTATGTGGAACATGACTTGTGGCATAATTCATTAATGAGAATTATCATGCATTGATCTAGTTAGTATTTGGATAAGGGATATTAAAGCAATATTATACTAATGGAATAAAGTGCGGATAACGTTTATTCTCATTATTAATATTTGTGTCCTATATTTGCATGTTTAAATCCATGAGTAAAATTATTATATTTTATTCTAAATAGTCCGTTGTCAATTAATAATATGGGAATATTATTGAACTAAGACAAATGTGAGGATTGGTAGAATGGACTGAAGGTTGAGACACCAATGTCACATGATATTCAATATTGGATAAATTGAATATAGGACTTATCCCAACTACATGATTATACTTTATGGATCGTCGTCATCAAGTATATCATGAATATTTATCCTCAGACTTGAGATGACAGATAATTGCCGAGGATGTAGCTTATTTTCTGTAAGGTGGTCTAACGCTAACCGTAAAAGGTAGTTATAAGGGCTATTTTCGAAAATGATGCGAAGTTCGAGGGTTATGCTCGCAGTCAATAAAGGATTTGTTCCTTCAACTTTGTGTTGAAGTTTAATACTGCTTGGCCACTCGTAGGATTGACAAGATGTTTGCGTGGCCACGCCCAAAGTCTATCTGGAAGACGTTCAGATGTTTTGGTAATCTTGTTCAATTACGTATAAACGAGAAACTAATGTTAATTATGGAATGACCAAGATCCATATCCAAATTAACGCGGTATTAGTAACAAAAGGATAAGTATGATGATTAAATTTCATCACACGTGGTTTTTTACCAGGAGAACCACAACTCGGATCGAGCTGGGGGCATTGGGAAGGTTAAGCTAGGCTGACCCATGTCATTACTATATTAATGTTTATCCAAGTGGGAGCTGTTAGTTTTATGTATAAATATTAATATACGTATGTCCGGTTTCGAACCCGAGGCTCGGGATTGCACACATTAACGTGAGAGTTTCAATGATGAATAATTAAATATATATATTTTATGTATTTATTTATTTATTCATTTCACCAATAAAAACACTTAACGACGGTTAGTACTTAACGGGGTTTTAACTAACGACCGTTAAAGGACTAAACGTGAAAATAGGAAAGAAGGATCTAGAATCCCTTGTGGGATACTAGGATCGGCCAAGACTTTCTTTTTTAAGGGGAGGGCCGGTTTTGGTTTGCTTGGGCACAAAGAAAAGAAACACTATAAATACAATTCATTGTGTTTTAGTTTTTCTCGAATCTTGAAACCCTAACTAAGCCAAACTTCTTCTTCTTCTCTTCCTCTTGCTTACACTTGTTCGACCCTCTTTTAAATCCACTAGGATTTGGCGAATCAAGTATAGCAATAAAGTGTTTGGTTTATTGGTGATCAAGAAACTAGCTTTTCTCGTTGAAACGCTATCATTACGTGTGTACAGGAACGAGTGACAAGCTTATTTTAGCTTGTGATCTTGGAAGGTGATCGATCCAAATATAATCCCAATTAGGGTTTATATTACTTGTTCTTATTGAAGAGATTCCTTGTTCTTGCTAGGAATCATTAAGGTACGTATCTATTTATGTTTAATTAATTACATGTTCTTGTAGATCTTTCCGCTGCGTGTTCTTGATGATTATATGTGTTTATGATTTTATATATAGTTCACATATTCCAACAGTTTTGTCTTATATATGGTTTTTATTGTAGGTGGGAGTATCCATCTTCAAGATTATGTTACATGTGACTCGACCAAACACCAGTGTCCTAGGAAACATTCCAGGCACTCAAATCTATCAAGATCTTGATCGATACCTAGAAGCTCATAGAGTTCCTTTATTTGTGATACTCAGGGTCGAGTCTCCCATCTACTTTGCCAACTCTACTTACCTACAGGAAAGGTTAAATCTGTGCAACCTGCATTTCAATACTTGCAATTTAAAAAAAAAAAAAAAAAAACTTAGATTAGTTAAGAATCTTATATAGCAGATGCTTACATTTAGTATTTTGTAACACATGATTTCTAAAATAAAAATAAGGGATGTATGTCAAGATATCGAGGTTTAATATTTGCAGGATATTGAGATGGCTAAGGGAGGAGGAAGATTGGGTTGCAGCCAACAACGGGAGTACGCTAAAGTGCATAATTATCGACATGACTGGTATGTTATTTAGCATCGGATTAGCAAAAAATGGAAGGACTCAAACGCGTTAAAAGTAAACTGTGACACACAGAATCTACCCATTTTGATCCTTACTTAACTCACTCGTTCTGCAACCTATAGATAGTAATGTAAACTTGTTTTGACTAGAGTGTTATTCAAGTTATACTCGTTAAGGTGTGAACTTAAATAAAAGTATATTTCTAATCTCTCAGCTGTGACGGCTATAGACACGAGTGGGCTTGCAATGGTGAACGAGCTTAGAACAATGCTAGAAAAGCGATCACTTCAGGTTAGGTTTAGTTATGTATTTGTGTGGTAATTCAATATGCATATAAAAAGCTAAGACATGTTACTCATTTTATGGATATGCAGCTTGTGCTAGCAAATCCTACAGGAAGTGTGATGGAAAAGTTACACCAATCGAACACGTTGACGCCGTTTGGGCCAAACGGATTGTATCTCACCATTGGTGAAGCCGTGGCTGATATCTCGTCCTCGTGGAAGGGTCAACCGTGAGCGAAGCTGAAAAGATTAGGAAAGATCGTTTTTCGGTTGAATAATTTTGTTTGCCTTTTCAAAATGCTTTGTATTGTAGATGTCTCAAAAACAAGTTGTACAAAGATAATCAGTCTAACTAATTAAACTCATCAAGTTAACAACCGTTTATGTTAGTTTTGATATACGTTTAAGTTTATTTGTACACATGATATATATTATATAGTTAAGTTTATGCAAACAACCAGATGAGTGACATCCCAAAGAAGAAAATGGTCAATCTATACTTGTGCAAAAGTTATGGTAGAGAAGGCAATCTATACTTGTTTAAAAGTTGCACTACAAATTTTTCAGGATCGGAATCCTACGTAAGATCGTTTTTATTGTTGCAAGATCAGGATCGCAGGATCAGACCGGGATCGTATCAGGATCCCAAATTTTCTTTTTCTTATAGAAGTTATACATTTTTAGATAATATATAATATCAAACAAAACTATATGCGATTTTTTCATGAAAATTACCATACTTATAACAATAATGCAATACAATCATTAAGTTAAAGTTTCAATCGTTAGATTAATGTGACTGGGTTTAAAATAAGTACAAGAATGAGAAGAAGCATGGGCTTGTAGTAGGATAAGATCGTTTACGATCCTTTGTGCGATCCTACTATCCTAAACCGATCTTGCTCGAATTGGGATCCTACTACGACCCTAGTCGTTTTTCATACATGGAATCGTAGACGATCAGGATCGGGATTCTGACAAGCTTGTTTTATACTACAAACGTTTTTGATAGGGGTGGATGCTCACCATGCCCTCTCTTATCTCCACCCCTTAACATCGAGCATCATTTATAGCAAAAACTTAATTCTTACACACTCCTAATTGCAACTTAAATTAGCAAAAACTTCTTTAAGCACTTTTTCTACCTGCCTCTTTTAATATAGTTAAATATTAGGTTAATAATTCTAAATTCTTAGCTACAAAAAAGAAATTCTCAAAAGCGTATAGAAAGAGTCCAAAATGAGCTATGACAATATAAATATTATTATGTGGACGCAGTGTACATCAAAGACCGCATAGCGCAGTGGATTAGCGCGTTTGACTTCGGATCAAAAGGTCGTGGGTTCGACTCCCACTGTGGTCGCAAAGTTATTTTTACTTTTTATTTTGAGTAAACTACAAAATACATTCCTGTGGTTTGGTCAATTTCACACGATACATCCCTCCCAAAAAAGTTGCGCCATACACATCCCTCCGTTAGTAAAAGTCAGACACAATACATCCCTCCGTTAAAAAAAGGACTAACGGCGCAAATCATTTCTCCGTTATCTCCTAACGAGATAGAAAATGTTTACACCGTTAATCCTCTGGGTTAACTCTATTTGCACCGTTAGTCCTTTTTTACGTTTTCGTCCGTTTTATTTACGTTTTCGTCCGCTTTTTTACGTTTTCGTCCATTTTTTTACGTTTTCGTCCGTTTGGTTTCAAGGATTGACTTAATCAACTGACTCGAATCATTTATAAAAATTCGAAAAAATTTATAAAAATTCGAAAAATTTATAAAAATTCGAAAAAACTTATAAAAATTCAAAAATTAATAAAAATTCAAAAAAACTAATATAAATTCGAAAAATTTATAAAAATTCAAAAAATTTATAAAAATTCAAAAAAACTTATAAAAATTCAAAAAATTAATAAAAATTTGAAAAAACTAATATAAATTCGAAAAATTTATAAAAATTCAAAAAGTTTATAAAAATTCGAAAAAACTTATAATAATTCGAAAAAACTAATAAAAATTCAAAAATTTTATAAAAATTCAAAAAAATTTATAAAAATTTATATAAATTCGAAAAAATTTATACAAATTCGAAAAAATTTATATAAATTCGAAAAAATTCAAAATTCGAAAAATTTATATAAATTCGAAAAAAATTTCAAAATTCGAAAAAAATTTTAAAATTTTTATAAAATTCGAAAAAAAAATTAAAATTTTAATAAAATTCAAAAAATTTATAAAATTTTTTATAAAATTTTTAAATTTTTAAATTTTTTGAATTTTTAAATTTTTAAATTTTCATAAATTTTTTAAATTTTTATAAATTTTTTTGAATTTTTATAGATTTTTTGAATTTTTATAAATTTTTCGAATTTATATAAGTTTTTTCGAATTTTTATAAATTTTTTGAATTTTTATAAATTTTTTGAATTTTTATAAATTTTTCGAATTTATATAGGTTTTTTCGAATTTGTATAAGTTTTTTCGAATTTTTATAAATTTTTTGAATTTTTATAAATTTTTTGAATTTTTGTAAATTTTTTCGAATTTATATAAATTTTTCGAATTTTTATAAATTTTTTCGAATTTTTATATATTTTTTGAAATTTTATAAATTTTTCGAATTTATATAAGTTTTTTCGAATTTTTATAAATTTTTTGAATTTTTATAAATTTTTCGAATTTATTTAAGTTTTTTCGAATTTTTATAAATTTTTCAAATTTATATTAATTTTTTCGAATTTTTATTAATTTTTTGAATTTTTATAAGTTTTTTCGAATTTTTATAAATTTTTTCGAATTTATATAAATTTTTCGAATTTTTATAAATGATTCGAGTTAGCTGATTAAGTCAATCCTTGAAACCAAACGGACGAAAACGTAAAAAAGCGGACGTAAACTTAAAAAAATGGACGAAAACGTAAAAAAGCGGACGAAAACGTAAAAAAAACGGACGAAAACGTAAAAAAGGACTAACGGTGCAAATAGAGTTAACCCAGAGGACTAACGGTGTAAACATTTTCTATCTCGTTAGGAGATAACGGAGAAATGGTTTGCGCCGTTAGTCCTTTTTTTAACGAAGGGATGTATTTTGTCTGACTTTTACTAACGGAGGGATGTGTATGGCGCAACTTTTTTGGGAGGGATGTATCGTGTGAAATTGACCAAACCACAGGGATGTATTTTGTAGTTTACTCTTTTATTTTTTTTTCTTTTTTTTTTTTTTTTTTTTTTTTTTTGCATAAAAGTGAAAATCATATCGATTTGTACAATGTTTAACTCTTTTTTAGTAGAAATCGCAAATTTATTGTTACTCATTCCGTCCAAAATAATTACGCCCGATAAAAAAAACATATAAAAAACATAATTATTACTGTTTTTTTTCTTCTTATTTTTTTGCAAAATAACAATTTTACTCTTAACTAATTAATTAATTAATATCTTCTTTAAAATATGTAATATCAATTTCAACCAAGAGTAATATAGTAAACTCGATAAAACTTTCATATTTATTTTTAGTAGTGGACAATTAAATTAGGAAATCCGAAAAAGAAACGTGGGCTATTAATTTGAGACGGAGGGACTATTTTTTTTGCTCAAAAATCGAATGAGAGTGTATCATGGTTAATGATGACATGTAATTGTTTTTAAAGTTAAGCATTTTTATTTGTTGCAAGATTTCAATGGAGTCAATCTTTAATCATTTGAACCCTTCACGAGGTCACTAACCATTGCCACTTATTGTTTTAACCTTTTTTTTTTCTTTTGGAGTGGTCATTTTTGTTTTGCAACACAAATTAACAAAACATTCATTATTATTTATAGCGAAGTTAGGAGACACTTTGACACGTGTTCAAATAAGATGCTGCCACGTGTCCAGTTTCAACTAAAATTTGAATAAACAAATTTTGGGTGCCAAAATTTGTTTATTCAAATGTTAGTTGAAACTAGACACGTGGCAGCATCTTATTTGAACACTTGTCAATCCATCCTCCTTAAAGAATTGTGATGACTCATCACAACTGATCTTGTTCTTCCGGCTCAGCAAATTCAGGGAACCTCTGCATCACATCATCATACAACTCCCAAGTGGCTCCATCTTCATCACTGTTTGACCACTAAACTAAAATGTAGACTGCAGCTTTGTTGTTCAATTTGCCCAATTTTCTATCCAATATAGCCACTGGGTGCATGTCAAGCAATCCATCCTTCCCAATGTGAGGTAACACTCCCATTTTCTGCACTGGACCTCTGCACAGTTTCAATTGAGATACATGGAAAACTGGATGTATCAAACTGTCATCAGGTAACTGTAGTTTGTAGGCCACTGAACCCACTTTAGCCACAATAAGGAAGGGTCCATAGTATTTGGCTGAAAGTTTATGGTATGGGTTCTGTCTCACAGACACTTACCTATAGGGCTGCAGTTTTAAGTATACCCAAACACCCACATCAAAGCTCCTATCAGTCCTATGCTTGTCTACATAATTCTTCATTCTATCTTGTGCTCTCTTCAAGTGAAACTTAAGCATAGCTATGACTTGTTCCCTTGCAGTTAGAGTTCTATCCACAGCCTCAACCATACTATCACCAGCTAAGTAAGGCATATGAATAGGAGGTGTTTGGCTGTATACAATCTCAAATGGTGTGGTATTGATAGAAGTGTGAAAATTGGTATTATACCAATATTCAGCTAAGGCTAACCACTGAGACCAATCCTTAGGTGTTTCACCAGTCATGCATCTCAAAAAACACTCTAGGCACCTGTTCACAACTTCAGTTTGGCCATCTGATTGTGGATGGTATGCAGTAGACATCTTAAGCTTGATCTTTAACATCTTAAATAGGGCTTGCCAAAACTGACTCAGGAATACCTTGTCCCTATCACTCACAATTGACTCTGGCAGCCTATGTAACTTGTACACATTGTCCAAAAATGCCTGAGCAAGTTGACTTGCAGTGAAAGAGTGCTTTAAGGCTACAAAATGAGCATATTTGCTGAGTCTATCTACTACCACAAACACCACTATCTTCCCTTGAGAACTTGGCAATCCATCAACAAAATCCATGGATATATCAGTCCAAACTCTTTGTGGAATAGGTAAAGGTTGTAGTAAACCAGGGTAGGCACTCAAATCTGGTTTTTGTCTTTGGCATACATCACATTCCCTCACCAATTGCTTAACTGTTCTTCTCTTCTTTTTCCAATACACTACTGCACAAAGCTTTTTCAAAGTCACTTGCACACCTGAATGTCCACCAACTGGTTCAGAATGAAAGTGGTGAAACAATTGCTTCCTTAACTCTTCATCATTGCCTACCATTAGCTTACTTTTCATTCTCAATTGCTTATTTGCCCAAGTGTACTTCCCAAAACTGTTACCATTGGCTTGCAGCTTGTTAATCAACTTGACCAACTCAGAATCATTATCCCAACTTTTCTTAATCTTGTCCAACAAATCATTTGAAACAGTAGTAGCCACAAAACTAGCCAATTCAGCTTGATTATCTACCCTGGACAATGCATCAGCAGCACTATTTTCACATCCCTTCTTGTAATCAATTTCATAGTCATACCCCAACAGTTTAGGCAACCAATTCATTTGGAAAGGAGTTGTTAACCTTTGATCCAACAGATATTTCAAACTAAAATGGTCAGTTTTGATCTTAAAGTGTCTGTCTAACAAGTATCCCTTCCATTTTTCCAATGCTAGAATAACTGCAAGGAATTCTTTTTCATAAGTAGACAGAAGTTGATGTTTCTCAGATAAGGACTTACTTAAAAATGCAATAGGTTGACCATTTTGTTGCAATACTGCTCCAATACCAGTTCCACAAGCATCAGTTTCCACCACAAATTCCTTGTTGAAATCAGGCAATGCTAGAACTGGAGCTGTCATCATAGCTTGTTGCAGTTTTTCAAAGGCCAATTGAGCTTCATTGGACCACTTGAAAGCATTTTTCTTTAGCAAAGCAGTCAAAGGTTTACTGATTATAGCATAATGTTTAATGAATCTTCTATAATACCCTGTTAACCCAAGAATATCCCTTAATTGCTTGACATTTTTTGGCACAGGCCTGTCCTTAATAGCATGTATTTTAGCTGCATCTGTAGCCACTCCTTGTTCAGTTATGACATGACCAAGGTATTCCACCTTCTCCACAGTAAAAGAGCATTTGGACTGTTTGGCAAACAATGTGTTTTGACTCATTACTTGCAGAACAGACTTCAAATGATTCACATGCTCTTCCATGCTTCTGCTATAAATGAGGATATCATCAAAGAACACCAACACAAATTTTCTCAAAAAGGGTTTGAAAATTGTGTTCATCAATGACTGGAAGGTTGATGGGGCATTGGTAAGACCAAATGGCATTACCAATAATTCATAATGGCCATCATGGGTTCTAAAAGCAGTTTTCTCAATATCAGCCTCCTTCATTCTAATCTGGTGATACCCTGACCTCAAATCTAACTTGGAAAACACTATTGACCCATGAAGTTCATCAATTAGCTCCTCTATCATAGGTATTGAGAATTTGTCTTTAATGGTTGCCTTATTAAGCTGCCTATAATCCACACACATTCTCCAACTACTATCCTTCTTTTTGACCATCACAATGGGAGAAGATAAAGGGCTTTGGCTGTGTCTAATCACCCCTGAGTTTAACAGCTCACTCACCATTTGTTCTATGGCATCTTTTTGCACTGGTGGATGTCTGTAAGGTCTGACATTGATTGGTGGAGTGTTTGGCATAAGCTGAATTTGATGATCATGAGATCTCTTGGGTGGTAAAGAGGTAGGTACTGCAAATACATCTCTAAATTCTTCCACAACAGGGGTAATGTGGTCATTAGTTTCCACTTTTTCCTCAATTTGTAACAAGCTTGGAGCACAAATACACATCATTAATGAATTGGTAGCACCTTCTTTCCATTCATCCACTGCAAAGGAGCCTGTGGAGTTCCCCTAAGCCACACCTTCTTTTGATTGTAAGTGAAACACATGGTTAATTTCTCAAAATTCCACCTAATGGCTCCCAATTTAGCCAACCACTGAACTCCCAACACCATTTCACAAGCCCCCAAAGGCAATATCATAGCATCCACTTCATACATCATATCTCCCACAGTCAAAGCTAGCTTATAACACATAAAAGCAAGGCTGTCAAACTCGCGAGTTTACACGTAAGATCGTACGATCTTGTGTGCACACCAGCAAAAATCGTGTAGTATCGTCGTAGGATCGCACTTTAGGTGGGATCGTAAGTAGGATCGTAAACTCAATCGTAAGATCGTATGATCGTATTCCGATACGAGTTTACCAAATTTGATAAAATACTAAAATCACTTACTGGACTTACTAGCCCACTACTTTTCTTAAGCCCAAAGTTGCTAAATTACATTATAGTCATTACTCACTGATCTGCGTTTCATTATTTCCTGGTTTCCCCAAATCAAAATAAAAACCTAGTTATCTACTTTCCCCAAATCCTAATTCCATGAAAAAAATTAGTGTTTTTCGTCTCTTGTTCTAATTACTCGAAGCTCTCTTACAGGTAATTATTATTTTTACTTGCACCTTTTCATAGTTTTTAAGTTTTAATTTGAACCACTTAATGAGTTACCTGTAACATGAAACTTTTCCATCGAATTAACCATAATCTGTTATGCAGCCGCAAATAGGGAACAATGGGGTTATTCCAAACTAAACATCCAAAAGTTAACCAAAACTTTTGCATAAGTTGGGATTCATTATGTTACTGTATTGATAGTATTAGCATAAACTGAAATGTAGCACACTTGAATATGTTTGGTGTTAATTATTTGTTAGTTTTCTTTTTAGGGGTACCTGTTATAATCAATTGTTAATTATTTGTTACTTATTTGTACAGGTTACGATTTATTTCTTGTATTGCCATGAATAGCAGTTCAACATCCGCACTGTCATCTAGTTCTACGCCTTCGTCTGCAACTAGTAGAAAACCAAAAAGGGTGAATGCACCTAGAGCTAGGACTGATCTTGGTTGGGAGCACGCGGTTGACTTAGGTCAAAGAAAGGTGCAGTGTAAATTTTGTAGTTGCGAGTTCACTGGTGGTATTTATAGGTTTAAGCATCATTTAGCTCGAACACATAAAGATGCTGCACCTTGTCCAATGGTTCCCGATGATATTAAAGTCAAATTTTAGAAAGTGGTGGAACAAATGGAGTTGGCTGCAAATAAAAAACGTAAACTGTTGTCAGTTGATGAGGATGAACAATTGTTTGAAAGTGATGATAGAAGTCATAGAATAAAAGATATGGATACTTTTGTTTCAAAAAAGGGGAAGGTTCAGTGCACATTGAATAAAATGTACAAAAAAGACGAGCGAGATAAAGTCTGTCAACAAATTGCCCGTTTCTTTTACACAAGTGCTCTGTCATTCAATTGCGTAAAGAATCTTGAATTCCAAAAAATGGTCCAAATGATTGGTGACTTTGGGAGAGGTCTTGATCCACCATCATACCATGAGATGAGAGTTACTTATTTGAAAAAAGAAGTTGATTATACAAAGG
Organism: Artemisia tridentata subsp. tridentata; assembly: GCA_021014915.2. Lineage (NCBI taxonomy): Eukaryota > Viridiplantae > Streptophyta > Magnoliopsida > Asterales > Asteraceae > Artemisia > Artemisia tridentata. The sequence goes on from CP139502.1 coordinate 316,860,105, forward strand.
CATTACTTGAAGACTACAAGAAAGAGTGGAAAAAAACAGGTTGCATGTTGATGAGTGATGGTTGGAGTGATCGAAATAATCGATCAATATGTAATTTTCTTTCGAACAGCCCTAAAGGTACTATCTTTTTAGCATCAATTGACACATCTGAAATTAGTAAAACAAAGGAAAAAGTATTTGCTATGTTAGATGATTTTGTGGAGAAAATAGGAGAAGAACATGTTGTTCAAGTAGTGACTGATAATGCAGCCAATTACAAGGCTGCAGGTGAAATGTTAATGAACAAAAGCAAGAAACTATTTTGGACACCTTGTGCTGCACATTATATTGATTTGATGTTGGAGGACTTTTAAAAGAAAATTGAAGAACACAAAGTAACAATAGCAAAGGGTATAAAAATTACAAGTTTCATATATAACCGAACACGACTTATCTGTATGTTGAGGGAATTTACTAAGGGAAAGGAACTTCTTAGGCCAGGAGCAACTAGATTTGCAACTTCTTATCTTACACTTGGTCGTTTGCATGAGCAAAAAGGTGCCTTGATCTCAATGTTTGCATCTGAAAAATGGACGAGTAGTAACTTTTCAAAGTTAGAGTTAGGAAAGAACATTGAGAGTATAGTTCTTGACACTTCAGGATTTTGGGGATCAGTTTCAAATTGCCTTTTAGCTGCGATTCCCTTGATAAAGGTTCTTCAAATGGTTGATTCAGATTCGACACCAGCTATGGGTTTCATTTATCAGGCTATAAAGAAAGCAAAGGAAGAGATCATAGCAAACTACAAAGATGTTCAATCGAGGTATTTTGTTTTCATAGTAACTTATAATTTTGTACTATTTACAGTTTCTTATACATGTTGCATCTCTGTTTTTTCGCAAATAAAACTTCAACACATTACAATTCAACACATTACGACCCGGCCTTGACCTGTTACCCACACATACACACACTGCCCCGTCCAGAATATATCGCACTAGTATAAAATAGCCACTGTTTACAATTCTTTTTCATTTATTCTTTAGGTATTAACCGATTATCATTATCGTTGATGAAAGATGGGATAATCAACTTAATAGGCCTCTTCATGTGGCTGGTTATTTCTTAAATCCGAGGATGCAATATAGTTCTGATTTCAAGGGTGATCTTGCTTCTATTAAAGTTAACTTGTATATGTGCATTGGAAAAATGTGTGGTGACAAAAACCTTGCAAATGAGATTGATTGCCAGATTGACATGTTTAAGAACAAAAAAGGGCGTCTCTTTAATCTTAATATAGCAAGGCAGAATATTGATAAAAAAAAGTCTGGTTGATTGGTGGGATTCATTTGGTGATGATACACCAGAATTGAAAAGATTTGCTATGCGAGTTTTAAGCTTGACGTGTTCATCCTCGGGGTGTGAGAGGAACTATAACGCTTTTGAGATGGTAACTTGAAAAAATCTCATTCCAACTTATTTTAATTATGTTTTACTAATTTCTTAATTATTTCTCTATTTATTTTGTTAGGTGCATTCTAAACGAAGAAATTGTCTACACCAACAAAAAATGAATGATCTTGTTTATGTTATGTATAACTTAAAGTTAACTGGAAGACAAGAAAAGAAAATGAAAGAGACAAAAGCTGCAATCTAACAACTTGAGGCGTTGGATTTTGAAAATGTTGAATCTGATGATGAGTGGATAATTGAGGAAGAATCAACTCAACCACAAGCACAAGATGAATTTGTAGGTCGAGAAGATGAATTTGAAGAACCTGATTTTGATTTACCTGACGAAAATGAAGTTAATGCACGACTCCATATAATAGATTGATCAATGATGGTTTATTTATGAATCTTTTGGTATTATGGCTCTTATGTTTTCAGACGTTTAGGACTCATGTTATGTAATCTTATTCCGCTAAATCGTTAATGTAACGATTAAAACTTGACTTTTTTGTGTTTTACTATTACTTTGGTCTTTGAAATTTGAACTTTGGCATTTTCAAGAGGATATTATATGAATTTATCTTTGACGTTTAGTAGAAATGTAAAACAGTTTGACTCGTTTATCCTTTGTTTACAAAATATGACAAATTGGTAGGATCGTAGGATCTCGAACCGATCCTACGATTTCGATCTTGCAAAGACAAAAATGATCTCACGTGGGATCGCAATCTTGACAGCCTTGCATAAAAGTACTTATCATGTCCCGTCCATTAGCCACAGTAACTTGCAAAGGACATGTCTTCTTGAGTCTACACCCTAACCTTTTGGCAGTTTGCAAATCTAAAAAGTTATGTTTACTACCTGCGTCCACCAAAATGTGAATTTTCTACTTACCAATACTACCCCAAACTCTTATTGTTTGGAAAGTATTAGTACCAGTCAAAGCATTCAAGGATATTTGAGGTGGGCTATTTTCACAAAACTACAAACATCCCTCAGTATCAAACTCCTCTACACCATTATCCATCATTGGTTCTGACTCCTCCTCCTTTTCCTCCTCACATTCACCATCACCAACCACTATCAAAGAGTACAACTGCCCTGCACACTTATGGCCAGGCACATATTTTTTATCACAATAAAAGCACATATTATTAGCCCTCTTTTCATCATATTCTCTTTGAGATAGTCTTCTGTTTTGATTAAAACTAGTGTTTGGCTTAACTGTTCTGTTACTAGGTAACGCCATAACAGTATTTGATCTAGCATTCACATTGTTATTCTTGACTCCAAAAGTGTTATTAGGAACTACTTTAGGTGCAGGAGTAGGTAGTAAAGGATAATACATTGATTTCAAAGCCACCAGTGTTTGTTCTTGCATTTTAGCCATGTAAAACACATCAGATAGGGATTCCAAGGTGATCATTCTTATTTGCAGGCTGATCTCATTCTTAAACCCACCAAGAAACAAACTAATAACATGTTTTTCACTCAATTCAACCTTGTTCAACAGATCTTCAAACGTCTCTTGATACTCCTTTACAGAACCATTTTCAACTTTTTCAATTCCATGATTGGATCATCAAAAACTGACCCAAATCTTCTCAATACCTCTCTTTCATACACATCCCAAGGAGAGTTTTCACCAAATTTTTTACAAAACTGTTGATGCCATACTAAAGCCTTATCATACACATGCATGGACACCAAATCAATCTTTTCATTGTCATCAACAACACCATCAATCTTAAAGAATTGCTTGCACCTAAACACCCATCCCTTCACATCTTCCCCATTAAACCTAGGGAACTCAATCTTGGAAAGCCTCCCATGACTTATGCCATTCCTATTGTACTGAGAACCACCACTGCCATTGGACTGACTTCCACCCTGATTACTAGTACCCTCCCCATTCTTGAGCCTAGTAATCTCATTGGACAGAACATTTTGGCTTACCAAGAAACCATGCTTGTGTGAGTTCATTAATGGAATGTTGCGATGCTTCCATTGATGTGGCAGAATTTGTTCTTGTGTTCACCATCGCATTAGTATCACTAGTACTCATCAACACTGGACTAGTAACTACCAATTTCGTTCTTGATTACTCAACCTAATTGCTGCTGATCAGCTTGTTCAAGAACAGAGAAATTAACCACTAATGGGCTGTTCTTGTGACCGTACAATTGGTTGACACTAATTAGATGTAAAAAGAACGAGTGAAATTAGTGGTGACTAATTTCTGACCGGAAATCTCTATTTTGTTGCCGGAATTACGTCGGAAAAGATAACCGGAAAATCAAGAATGTCAGTGTAACACTCTTGAAGATAATGTGGTGCCAGAAAAGGGGCTCTTGATACCACTTTGATATGTGCTAAACTAGAAATCTTAACAGAAATGTTGTTTAACAAGAAAATGTAATAGGAATTCAAGAAATAAGAATTGAACTCGAATTAACAGAATCAATGATTTGTGAATGGAATTATGAATTGTAAGTTTACAATGAAAGAAGAGAGAAATGAATGAAAAATGAAAGTGAAGGACAAAATATAAAGGAAAAACTAGTAACAGATTTGTCTTTCACTTTCATTTTTCATTCATTCATAAACTTGTAACAATTCTCTCTTCTTGCATTGTAAACTTACAATTCATAATTCCATTCATAAATCATTGATTCTGTTAATTCGAGTTCAATTCTTATTTCTTGAATTCCTATTACAGTTTCTTGTTAAACTACATTTCTGTTAAGATTTCTAGTTTAGCACATATCACACTTGTTAAAAGTAAAGGCATATAACGACGTATTGGCTAAGTTTAAATTAGGAGATTTAAAACCAAGCACGATGTTAGATATAAATTTAATTGAAGTAGAAGAAAAAGATCCCAATTCGGACTTGATCAAAGCTAATATACATATATTAGTGTATCAAAATCCAACATTTTTCTATAAACCATACGGAGTAATATATTTTATACTACTCATATATCGGTTTGTTAACTTTATAAGGCGGATCTATTAAAAAGTGCGAGAATTTTAAAAAGTATAAAAAGTTACCACCAACTAACATGTGTCCTCCACCTATTTAATTAAAAAAAAATCCGTTTAGGGGCAAAATTGTAATTTTATCCGTTTTTTACTTTTCCATCTCAATTTTCAAACGCACATATCTTTTAAACGACAAACTTTTAGAAAAAAACCGATTTCGCCATAATTTTTAAAATTTAATCCTCTTTAATTTGGTATAAATTTTGTTAAAAATTTTGAAACTTTTTTTTTACATATCAAATGTGTCTTGATTTTCTTATTTTTTGAGCATTTTCGGCCCTATTTTTACCTTTATAAATGCCGAATCATAAAAAACTTGAAACATGAAAGTTATAGATTTCCGTTCACTCTTTACCCAGAAATTTCAATAACTCAAATCCGAAATGATATGAGTGAGATATCGCACGTTAAAGATAGCGTTTTAGTCATATTTGTTGCACACAAGGTGTTTGATGAAATGTCTAGCTTAGGTTTTTAGTGTTAAAATTGCGTCAAATGCACTAATTTTTGTACCACAATTCATCATTAATCATTTTATTAATATAAGATTTAAAAAGTGATGTTTTTGTTAATTTTACACACATCCATAGAGTACCCTTTGATTAATAAAGCTTTTGTTCATCAGTTTATTATAGAGATGTTCATAGTTATATTGATGAGCAACTCTAGTAGATGAGCTGATGTAACTTAACTGATATACTGTACACAGATAGCTTTTGTTCATCAGTTTATTTTAGAGATGTTCATCAGTTACCTAGAAGTTTTTTAAAAAAATAAAATAAATAAAAAACTGATGTACATTTATGTTTTACAAGTTCACGGCAATACGATATACGAGCGACTGCATTGATATTTAAACCAAAATACTCACCAAGTACATCATAATGTTTTAGAAATATAAAGTTACTTAAGAAAAGTAACCAAATATTCAAGACTACTTAATCAAACCAAAAGCTACTTAACAAAAGTAACCAAATATTCCAGATTACCTAACCAAACCAACCAAATATTCAAGATTACCTAACAACTAGGAACAACGAACAATTTCGAGATCGAAATATTCATTGGCGCATTCTATAATCGCGCGATCTAAGTTTTGTTTGAGCGCCTTCTTTGTCTTCAGATCTTTATCATTATCTCGATAAGCTGCTTCTTCATCTTTATCGTCAACATAAGGAAAAAGTACCTGCATCGAGTTGTCATCCTCACTCTGTGAGCTATCACTCCTCATCCTGTTTACAAGCCTGTTGATGCAAATAATGTTTTAAAAACGCTATTTATATTTTCGATAACTTCACATTTTGAGGATGACAAAATGTGAAAACACGTTACGTTAAAATTAACGTAAACAAGTTTTTAGTCGAAAGATCACATTTCTACACAAATCACTGTAGGTCAGTATTGTGATCTCAAACACACACTCTCGCTAATGAATTAAACAAACACGTACGATCTACTACTTATCTAAATATGAAGCTACGTATGGAAATATCAATAAGCTAGATACGATAAGCTAGAAATAAGAGAAATGAGAAGAGAAGAATAAGATGGAAGGTTTTTCATTCAAACGATTCACACACTAGCATAGCTTCCGCACATACATAAGAAAAACCAACAATGAAAATGACTCCCTTGCCTTGTATTTATAGGCATTGGGAGGGGAATGATTCTTAGGAATATTCCCTTTACATGTGATAAGAATTAATTAAATAATATGACCGGTCCAAGGACTACTATTGAACCGGTTCATAAATACAAACAATATAGTCCTAATTGTGCAACATTAATTAAATGAACAAGACTTGTAAAATATTAAAAATGTGTTCCTAACAATCTCCCCCTAAGTCTTGATCATCAATGTTGCCCGACGTCTTCTTTGCTTCTAAGGCTTCTGACGTCTTTATAATCTTTGTTTCTTTGTTCTTGTGAAATGATGATATGATGTTGTCTCTATCTGCCAATCTACAACGTCTTCTCGTCTTCTCCATCATGCTCATATATCTTTGAATTGTTTTCTGCAACATGTTCTCACTTTTCAATCTTAATCTTGTGGAAGGTTGAGATGCTCGAACTTTTGACTTTACAATTACATATGTTGAACTTTTGATGTTACTGAGTCTTTGAGAGAACATTTCTTCACACTATGATCATGATGGAGTCTTGATGATCGAACTCCAGCTCCTCAGCAGCAGCAATAGCAGCAACAGCACGTACCAACCGGTACTTACAGGCTCAGACTTGAGATCATCAACAGCATAGTGTGAAGACTTTCTCAAATCCTAACCCAGACCGTTCTGAACCGGATTCCCCCGAAAGGGATTACACGGACACACCGAAGTGCACCCACGATTCAGTGAGTCGCTGGAGATCACCCCACGACTGTAGACCATTTGGAGCAAAACACTAAGCGTAACTCACAAGGAGTTACCGAAGTGACCTGCTGTCAGAATTGTTTGATGTTGTTCTGGCAGGATTTCCATTCAATCATTGATAATCACAAGTGTGATTTCTCTCATGAATGTTCTCGGCAGATTGCTAAGATCTGCGAAGGACACTTTTCCTAATTTACAACTGATGCCCATGATGTAGAACACCAGAGTAATTCTAAGTGTACCTAAGAGATCTTTTGATGAATCTCATGGCTCTAGACTCAATAAGTGCACATTTGTTTGGTCATCGGAGGCGTGGAGCAGATTGCCTCCTTTTCAATATCAACAATCTCGTAATGAGATGTCGATAGATTATGAAGGGTTCTCCGTGTGAATGAAACAAATGTCTTTTGAGAGACACTTGAGTGGCTTAGAAGGTTTTTTTAGTGCGTCACTGGGTCCATGACGTCTTTGGTCTTCAATACCGGTGATGCTCATCAACCAGTAGATTATGAATTGAACCCGTTGTCTGCCCTAAGGTTGAACAAATGGAGGGCTATTTCTTTTCACCCTTTTCTTTGCTTTTCTTTTTAATTCTTCAACCCCTTCTTTCTCCGTTCATTCATTTTCTCCTTTTTTATATCATACCTAGGACTTTCTAGTCTAAACTAGTGGTATTGTCCTTGGGTAGATCCCTCCGGCTCTGGCGGATCATAGGACGGTTTTTCCTAACCTTAGTCACCTTGTAACTCCATGACTATCCTAATGATGCCATAAGACCAAAACCATTGAAAATCTCTCAAAGTGTCGATAATTGTAACGACATTTTGTTGACACCTTGAGAGTTTGATGATTTTCAGAAGTACTCCCCCTTAACATGTGCGCATAAGTAATAAATTTGAAATTTGCACATGCCGGAAAGAGTTTGCACTTTTTGAAATGATTGACTTTCAATGAACCTGATCGTCGCGAGACACGCTTACATCACCAGTTAGACTGGCTTGAAATTATTACCCGTCCAGATCAGATTCAAAGATTATCGCTCGAAATCGGTACATTCTACTCAGACACGTCCTTTGCGAGACACGCTTACATCACCAGATAAACTGGCTTGAAATTATTACCCGTCCGGGACATGTCCTTTCGACTACTGACTTTCCTATTCGTCAATTCGAGGGTCAATTCTGAGTTTGAGCACACGAGATTCCAGCAAATGAGACATCATATTTTAATCATTTGTTTCTTCTCCCCCTCAAAAATAGCATACTCATGATGTTTTTGGAAAAACGTTTATGATTAAAATATGCTGTTTTTGAGTTTTAGGGGAAGAAGTTTCAAGAACTTTGATACTTCTTTTTTTTTTTTTTTTTTTTTTTTTTTTGAACAAAGATTATATTTTTCAAATACTCCCCCTGGACGAGGGAATACTTGTCCTTATGAGCAGAATGTTTGGAAAAACGTTGTAAAACATTCTGATTTTAATTCTGCTCATAAGTAAGAAGCTTTCGCTCCTTTTTCAGGATTGAGGCACTGAAGCGTACCTCAGGGTCCTTTCTTTGGGGTCCGGGTTGTACACTGTTATGTGTGCACAAGCCGTAGTTACATTCACAGTCATATATAAGTAAGAATATTGAATGAATATTGAATATTGAAATCAAATTCTTACAAATTAACCGCCTCGGCCAAACGTGGTGAATTTAGGATCTGTTCTCTGGAATAATCTGATGGCAAATGGAGGACGACCACCAACATAAGTTTCCAATCTCCTCATCTGATCCCTTCTGTAGAGCCTTTCTTCGATGGACCAGATAAAATTCTTGACCTGCCTGAGCTGCTGATGATTCCATTTCTTGTGCTTCTTCAATATTTGATCCTGAACCCGTGTGACTAACCCATCTCGAACATTCTTTAGCGTGTCATCACAAAATTTGTGAATCTCTTTATGTGGCATGAAACGGTTAGTGTTCATTGCACTTCTGTAGACGAATCCGAAGATAGGGTCGGTCTTGAGCAAGTACTGAGGTTCCTTGTTGTCAGTGAGAGTAAACATGGGTTCCTCAAGATTCAGTTTCTTCTGATAACTTTCAACTCCAAGTTGAAGATCTTCTACACGTTCTTTGATCACTATTCTTCTGATGAAGTGGCATATAGCAGCGCTAAATGCATACAGAAGAGTAGGATTGAGGTGATTCAGCTTCCCTTGCACTTTCATTAAGTACAAGTCTTCAATGTCGTTGAGATTGAGTTCAGGAAAGTCTGCTTCATTGAACGTGTAAATAAGATTATCTTGTCTGCGAACGGAGATCTCAGAAATGAATGTGTATCCCAGCTTTTGTGATCCCTTAGCATCAATCACTGCCTTTATACGAAGATCACTGAACACCTTTTCACGAGATGCCATGAGGGCTAGCTTGTACTTGTACCATGATTTACGTTTGTCAAACCAATGGAGAATGCCAAGTTCAGCATCACGATCATATTTAACCCTTTTGTTGATGAAGAGTTTGCGACGTCTAGCTTCTTCTTCAATGGCAGGATTGGTGTAATTCGCAGCAGGAGTGAACGTTATTGAGGTAGCATACTTGATTTCACTAGAAGCCCCATGCACAAGTAGTTCCAGATCTTGGTTGAAGAAGAATGCAAATGGAATTTCGGACGTTCCATGATATGGTCGTATCACAGGAAGTGGTTTTGTCCAGTCCGTGATGTATGGACGTTTCTTGCTGTCAAGTCCACCTTCCCTGTATACATCTGGATTTGTCCAATCGAAGTCTTTTGATAATGCTCTAGCAATATTCTCCAGATGATATTCCAACTCAGCAGCACTTGCAGACTTATCTTTTAAAAGATTGAAAGCATCATTCTTGATTCTACGAAGCTCTCTTTTAGTCATCTTCTTAATGTTGAAAGCATGTTTGACTTTCTGATTGAATTCAAACGTGCTATCTTCTATTTTTGAAGCTTCGTCGTCGATGATCTGAGCCTGTGCAAATTGGTCGAACCAGTTATTTCCTTGTAAGTCTTCGTCAGTATCTAACCATGTAAGTACAACTGGTTCTTCAGAAGACTTTTTACTGCTGGATGGTTTGGCTTTTGCTGGTTTTGGAGGTGATTGAGGTGGATCATCTTGAGGTGGGTCATCTTGAGGTTGAAACTCAATGTCATCATTGATGAAATGTTCAAAGTGATGCTCAGTTTCCTTAGGACCAGAGTCTTGATGATTTGGAGATGGTGGAGAAGTTCTTTGTTCTGGTGGTTCCTGAATGTGAATACCAGATCCACTCACAGTCTTTTGTTTCTTTTGTGTGGAATTAGGATCTGGATCCTCAGTGTCGTCATCACGAATCCTCTTTCCTTTATCAGCAGCAACTTTGCAGGAAACATTCTCAATATGTGCTGCAATTGACTTCATAAGACTAATATCTTCAGGAGAAGGAGATGTCATAGTGTGGAGTCTGTTGAGAAGCTCAAGTTTGAGTTCTTCTGTGGTGAAGTCTTTGAGTTGCTTGAAGCCAGAATTGAGGATGATTGCTTCTTTGACCTTGATATCAAGTTGAGTGTTGACATTCTCATTAAGATTCTTCTGTAGATCAGCAGTAAAACGTTTGACATAATGTCTTGTCTTACTTTTGATATTGTCTTCTATATCGAAAGAAAGAAACTCATCCATGTTCTGCTTTGTTTCTTGCATCTCCTTGACTTGTTCAGATAGACCCTTGATAAGATTTTGCATTTCTGTCATCTGTTCTTGCATCTTGCTCTCTCTTCTTGCTTGAGCAAGTTTTGCTGCTTTCTTGATTTGCCTAGATATTGGTGAGAGAACTTCAACTCTTGTGACTTTGGCGATTTTATTGACTTGTTTGCCTTTTATGACTGTTCTGATTCTTTCTGCCAATGTTGCTTTGCCTTTGTTTGGTGGTGACCTTGATGGTGATGGAGTGAGTGATGGAATAGATGATGATGAGTTAGGAGAAGCAGAGTCTTTGTGAGATGAAGATGAAGGTTTTGAAGGTTTTTCCGGTGATTCTGGAGGAGTTTGATGCTTAGGAGGTGACTTAGGAGGTGAGAAAGGTTTGGGAGAAGGAATGGGAGGAGTTTGATCACGTGGTTGTTGTTGAGGAGATTTGAATGGATCATTCAATGGAGAGATAATGTAGTTGTCTGCTTCCTCATCCTCCTTTTGTTTTCTTTCCATTTCTTCCTTCCTTTTCCTTTCTGCTTCATTAAGTGCCTCCAGCTCATTTGCAGCTTCTGTAGCCTTTGATCCAGTGATTTCTTTTTCTTCATCAGAATTTCCCCATTCATTAGTGTCATCATGGTGATGTACCTCCTCTTGATGTGGAATATCATCAAACATTGAATCGGAAATTTCATTTTCTGTAAATATAATCTTTTCAGACTCTGATTGTGTTTGATTCTCCAAATTTGTTTGATTTACTGAGCTTGATTGAGGAGGGGGAACCGTAGTTGTAGCCATAGCGGGTTGATTAACCGTATCTGGCTTTGCTGTGGAAGATTGTGAGACACCGGGTTGATTAACCGGATTAGGGGATGAGACTGGTGCTGGAGTGACTCCTGATCCTCCTGCTCCCTTAGCAATTTCTTCCTTCTTCTTTGCTTCCAATTCCCTCATAACTTGCTTCTGTAGTTCTGCTCTTCTTTCTTCATCAATCTTCTTCTGTTTAATACTTGCCTTAGCAGCATTCTCTAAATCAATCTCTGTTTGAAACTCGGCTTCTTGCTCATTGAGTATTTCTATTTCTGGTTCAGTGTCTTCGGAGGATTCAGAGGATTCATCACGAATACCAATTTCTTCAACTTTTGGTTTTGGAGCAGTCTTGATGATTCTCCTCTTGCTTGGGGGTTGTTTCTTTGAAGCACTTGATGCACTTCCAGTTTTGCTAGCTCTACTACTCTTGGAACGAGTCTTGGAAGAACCTGTTCCCTCAGTCATTTTAGTGATACCGACAAGCTTCTTCTCATAGGCTTGAATGTAATCTGCGTAAGCAGGAGTTTCCTTGACCTCTTCAGTAAGTAGAACATCAAACAGCTTAAGACCTTGTTTGTGAGTGCTATCCTTTGGAAAGTATACTGATTTGAAGTCCGTGTCCATCTTGATCACATGTCTTTCTCTGTCTTCGGGACGATTAGAAATATCATGATGTTTATCAAGAAGAAGACTAATTAGCAACTTGGTGTAACGGACGAATGGGATTTTAGTCAAGGGTTTTTTGAGTACACCATGTATTTGATGCATAAGGTCTTCCCAGATAAGAGCAGCAAAATCAAGGTTGTGTTTGGTAACAAAACCCCAGAAGAGTTGAGCATGAGAGAGTCTTGGATGTTCGTGTCCACTGTCTCTTCCAGACACTGATCGAATCAGAATATAGTACATTGCTCTCCACGGTTGAGGAATGGATTTTGCATTGATATTTGAGAGGATGTTGAGTGGAAGATCTGGATCAACATCATATCCAAGGCCAATGAGAAAGTTGAGAATGTCTTGTTCAGTGGGTGCAGGCCAGTATCGTCTTGAGGGTTCCGGTGGATCTGGTAGAGATAAAGCTTCACGTAGATGTGCTAAAGTGACCTTGACTTGTTTCCTGTCAAGAGTGCAGGTGAAGAATTTGTTGTTGTCATCTGGTTTGATGGTGCTCCACATCTGATGAATGTAAATCTCTGGAATACTATCTGAATCTTCCAAGATACTCCTGCATTCATGTCTTTTGAGAATTTCGATGACAATCCGACAACTTGGTTCAGCACACTTGATATTATCAAAGACCACTCGTGAATTATTCTTGCCATACTTAGCCTTGAATCCTTGTGGGAATAACTCTGCTTTGGTGATAAGTGGAAGTGGTTGTTGTTGTTGTGAAGACATTGTGGATGATCTGAAACAGCATTATGACACCAAATTTGCAGGATATATGTGTGTTAGCATTAGTTGGAATTGAGAGTATGCACATCACATCCTTTATTACTGAGCAATCGTTAATCTATGAATTGATCATTTTGATTTGCATAAGAAATTTTCTCATAAATTAGAAATTTCAATGAAATTAGTAATTTCAAAGGCAGATGGTCAAAAACAAGAGATTTTGACAAATGCGAGAAAAAATTACCAATTGCAAGAGAAAAATACCAATTGCGAGAAAAACTTGTCAAATGCGAGAAAATTTCCAATTGCGAGAAAATTTTTCAATTGCGAGAAAAATTTCCAATTGCGAGAAAAAATTTCCAATTGCGAGAAAAATTTCCAATTGCGAGAAAAATTTCCAATTGCGATAAAAATTCCAATTGCGGGAAAAATTCCAATTGCGAGAAAAGGTTTTTCAATTGCGAGAGCACATTACCATTTGCGATAGCAACACCAATTGCGAGAGCAATGGCAATTGCGAGAACAAATGACAATTGCGATAGCAATTGCAATTTCGAGAATATCTTATACAAGAAATTCCGAACCCGTTTTGACGATGATTCATTCCCAAAAATTTTGCAATTCACAGATTAATGATTCCAAATCAATTGCAATAGGTTCACTAAGTTATTTTACTCATTTTGTCCAATTAATAACATTTTCTAACCACAAAATCTATAGATTCGAACTGCATGTGCATAGTGTTCTTGATAAACCCTAAATCTCAATCGATGATCGTCTAATGTTTCTGGGCTTAATCTAAGGCAACAACTATTCAATTCGAGTCATAACAACAACATAACAACTCATAATTTACACCAAGACATTCGTATCTGAGTTTCCCCAATTAATGAACATAAACCCTAAATTTCGAATAAACATTCAAATGAAATTCTGGAACAATTAATCACACATTTATGTTACATTATCAAGTTTTAAGCATAGAAGAACAAGCATTATCACTCAGAACGCATAGGATTAAAGAATCCCAATTCTACGCAAACCCTAGAATTTTGACTAGACATTTTACACAAATTCCACCGATGGATCGTTAATTCCTTGAAAACCATATGTTATAATCCTTTAATAAACATGAAATCACTCACAAATTCGTTAGATCTTGAGCGGATGATTAGGATGAATTAGAGCCGTTGATTGGGTTGGTGGATGAAAGTAATTGCGATACAGGATTTGCAGAGATAGTAAATGCCTTGAATAGTTAATTCTGATTTGCATTTAAGTCTTTACTATTAATTTTTATCCTATGTTCACAATTAGTCCCTTAACCTCAAATCTTAGCACACTAAGTCCTAACCAAATGATTTTCACTAATTAGCACTTTTAGTCCTCTAACAAATAGTAACCATCAAATTCCTAATAATTCTTAGAATATCACATCAAAGCCAATACAAAGCAACAGTGCGACAGAAAAATATGCAAGTACAAATTTGTAAAAAATTTGTAAAATTTTGTGTCTCCCCCTCAACATTTGTTCAGAAGTGAATAAAGACAATTGTAAAAGTGAACAAAATGTTGAATGAGGATTTGTACTTGCATACACATTTTTTTTTTTTTTTTTTTTTAAATGTTATTTACAAGATAGTTTTGGATGATTGACTCAAGTATTAGTTTTTGAGAAAATTGGACAATTCCTGAGGAGTCAAACATCGCATTCCAATTTGGTGAACCAATTTCACAAAACGTTCATGAGGTAAAGCCTTCGTGAAAAGATCCGCCAATTGGTGTTCCGTTCCCACGAAATACAGCTCAACGGTACCCTGCTCCACATGCTCTTTGATAAAGTGATATCGGAGAGCGATGTGTTTGGACTTGGAATGTTGGACGGTGTTGCATGAGATAGCAATAGCACTTTTGGAGTCGCAGTACATCGGGATTTTGTTGAATATGTAACCATAATCCATCAGTTGTGATCGCATCCAAATGATTTGAGCACAACAGGCAGACATAGCTACATATTCTGATTCCGTTGATGATAGAGACGTACAATCTTGTTTCTTTGACTGCCAAGACACCAGCTTGTCACCGAGGAATTGAACACCACCAGATGTGCTCTTCCTTGTATCAATACATCCCGCATGATCCGCATCTGAAAAAGCAGTTAGTGCAAAACCAGAATCCTTTGGATACCAGATCCCCAAATGAATGGTTCCCTTGATGTATCTAAGGATTCTTTTAACAGCAGATAAATGTCTTTCTGTTGGGTTAGATTGATAGCGTGAACACAGGTATGTGGCAAATACAACATCCGGTCTGCTAGCTGTGAGATACATAAGAGACCCAATTATACTACGATAATTTGTAGGATCAGTGGGTTTCCCATGTAAATCAGCATCTAGCTTCGGGGATGAGGAGGCCATTGGGGTGTTATAGGTGTCACTAGTTGTCATGCCATGCTTCTTTAATATTTCTTGTGCATATTTAGACTGACTCAAGAATATACCACGAGGTGATTGGTGAACTTGTAATCCTAGAAAAAAGTTTAATTCACCGATCATGGACATCTCAAAGTTTTGTTTCATTAGTTTTGCAAAAGCGTTTGAGTACTTTTTATGGGTAGACCCAAAAATGATGTCATCCACATAAATTTGTACGATGAGAATGTCCTCCCCGTGTTTTTGTATAAACAGAGTCGGGTCCACAGATCCTTTAGTAAAATGATTAGCAAGCAAGAATGCAGCAAGTTTATCGTACCATGCCCTCGGGGCTTGTTTAAGGCCGTAGAGAGCTTTCTTAAGCCTGTAAACGTGTTGTGGATGTTCTGGATCAACGAAGCCCTCTGGTTGTGAAACATACACCTCTTCACGAAGTTGTCCGTTCAAAAATGCAGTCTTCACGTCCATTTGATAAACTGTGATGTTCTTGTGAGCCGCGTATGCCAGAAACATTCTCACTGCCTCTAGCCTAGCCACTGGTGCAAAGGATTCCTCGAAGTCAATTCCCTCTTCTTGGCTATACCCTTTAGCAACCAACCGAGACTTGTTCCGAATAACCGTTCCTTCTGCATCCAGCTTATTTTTCCAAATCCATTTTAATCCCACAACATAAACTCCGTCTGGTTTTTCAACGAGTTCCCAGACTTCCAATCTTTTGAACTGATCCAACTCTTCTTGCATTGATTCAATCCAATTGTCGTAAGTCAAGGCCTCTTTGATATTTTTCGGTTCAGCTTGACAAACGGTGAGAGCGTAAATGCAGGTTTCACCATCTGTGTGGAGTTTCTGTCGTGTCATTACTGGTTTATCTGGATTGCCAATCACATTTACTAACGGATGATCCCTTGTCCATTTATGAGTTGATGGGTAGTGTTGAATGTTGTGCTGATGATATGACGGGTCCATATTGCTCGAGGATGAATCTCCGGTATCTGGAACAGTTGGTGGTGGAGCAAATGGATTAAAGAAGGCGTTCCCGTCATATCCTGATGGTGGCGGAACATTGTTAGAAATGGGGGATGAATCTTCAACTGCTTGTTGAGGTGTTTTCTCCATTGTTGATGATGATTGTTCAAGTGGTGGTGCATCGTCAGCAACTACTGTAGAGGTAGATGCTGATAGATCAGGTGCTTGATTTGGAAGTTGTTGAGCAGCGGAACTGGTGGAAGCATCTGATGCACTAGTAACACGAACGTCATCGAACATAGGTGCAAACAAATCTTCCAGATCCTTCCTGTTGAAAGGTAGGGGTGCAGATGAAGATTCAGGAAAGTTCAGACGGTTATGTGCGGGTTCCAAGCGGTCTTGCTCAGAAGCCATTTCGGTGAGTTCATCAAAATTAGCGTGTATGGTCTCTTGAATTTCCCCAGTCCGACGATTCCAAATACGATATCCCTTGGAGTTTTCACAGTATCCAACAAAGATCCCAATATCTGCTTTAGCCTTAAGTTTACCAAGATCATCCTTATCATTCTTCGGATAACACAAAGCTCCAAAGACGTGAAAATGGTTGATGTTTGGTTTTCTCCCTTGTATAATCTCATATGGTGTTTTGGTGTGTCTTTTAGTGATCATTGCACGATTCTGAGTATAACAAGCAGTATTGACAGCTTCAGCCCAAAGATAATCCGGTAATTGAGCATTGATCAACATAGTTCGAGCTGCTTCCACGAGCGTCCGGTTTCGTCTTTCAACTACACCATTTTGTTCCGGAGTGCGAGCTATGGAAGTCTGATGAACAATCCCATGTTTCTCTGTGAAATCCCGAATGATTTGATTCTTAAATTCAGTCCCGTTGTCTGTTCTGATGATTCGGACGGTGTTACGGACTTGAACTTGAATCTTGGTGAGAAACGTGATGAGGATAGAAGGAACTTGATCTTTAGTCCGAAGAAAATAGACCCAAGTCCATCTTGAGTAATCATCTACTATTACCAGAATATACTTCTTCCCGTTAATACTCTGAACGCGCATTGGACCACACAAATCCATATGAAGCAGTTGTAGGACATGGTCTGTGCTGTGTTCTGTTTTAGGAGGAAAATGGGCACGATGACTTTTCCCTTGTTCACAAGCAGAACACAAGTGATCCTTGGCATATCTGAACTTTGGTAGACCGTCAACTAATTTCTGCTTGGCAAGATCAGTCATGGTTTTAAAATTGAGATGAGACAATCTTTTGTGCCATAACCAAGCTTTTGTGGGATGAGCCTTGGAGAGTAAACAAATAGGAGAAGAAGCTGTCATGCCGTCAAAGGAGATAGAATACAGACTTGTTCCGCGTTTCCCTTTCATAAGGTCGTTCCCTTGAAGATCACGAATAAAGCATGTTTTCTCCCTGAATGCTACTTCCAAGTCTCCATCGCAGAATTGTCCCACGGAGAACAAATTATGACCGAGACCTTCAACATAATACACACGGCTGATTTCGATGTTCCCATTAATATAATCCCCATAGCCCATAATTGCAGCGAAGTGATCATTCCCGAATCTGACCGTTCCGATAAACTTTGCAACAAAGTTCTGAAGAAGTTTGAGATTGCCGGTCATATGTCGGGAGCACCCGCTATCAACAATCCAGAGGACGATTTGAATCACCTGCATCACACACATCGGAAACAGGTGGAGAATTGATAACGGTTGGATCCGCTGGGTTAGTTACACAAGATGTTAGTATTTTAGGTAACCATTTAAAATCAAAAGTGTTCTGTAACCAGCGTTGCCAGGTCCAACTAGTCTATGCCTTTTTCCTAAGGTATGCACTAGGTGACTTTTTGGTCTTGGATTGGGGCTTTTCTATTTTCTCCTCAGAAACAGCTAGTGGAGGCATTCCTAAAATGGATTTCGCAATGGTTTTAAGCCTAGAGGAAGCGCCACTAGTTCGTTTCTTTCTCTTAGTCAGCAAAGTTTTAGCAACACATTTTGTATGATCACCAGATAGTATGCTATGACGACAAAAGACACAAGTAGCATCAACCAAAACATCTTCATTAATATTTAAAGAGTTATCATTTGTTACATCATTCTTAGAACTAGACTCAGATAAGTGCAATTCTATTTCTGATGTTACATTTGTCTTATTCAAACTACTTTCTTGAACTTCTTCAGACTTAGATACTTCCTTCCTAGATTTCTTGACTCTATTCTTCCTCTGTTTCTTGTGAGTCTTGGAATGGTTGATCTTAGAGGTGGTTTCTAGTCCTGTGGAAGTACAAGTAGCTGAATCAGTGGTTGTGTCAGATGCTTGGGTATGTGCTTTGTCCACTACATACATTCCTGGAGCAATCTTATGAATGTTTGCTTTGCTCTTGTCTAAAACTCTGATCTTCTTCTTCAAATCAATAATGATGTGTTGGAACTCTTGATTTTGTGAATCTAATTTCCTGTTTAGGTAGACTGTGTCATTTCTGTTTTGAATAACTTCATCCAGGTCTTTTTCATTTTGAAACAGTTTAACTTTTAAGAAAGCCTTTGTTTCTTTGTTTTGTTCATGACTGTTTTGAAATGATAGAGATCCCATGAGATTTTGAAATTTGATTTCAAATTCAAGACTTCGTTTTTGACACCAGTCCAACCTTTTTTGAAGATTAAAAACTTTGTTTTCCACATCACAATTGATTTGTCGAAGATTCGCATTTTCATGTACCAGATTATCAATCTCCATATGCAACATTTTAATATCCACAGCATGATTATTCACAAGTAAAGCATTACCAGATTCATAGAGCGAATTCATAATCACAGAGACCACGTCATAACACAAGACTTTTTCCAAGAGTCGATCATTTTCTTTTGCTAAAAATTTCTTTTGAAGTTTTTGTCGTTGAACCTTGTCATCTTTAGCTTTGAAAATGGATTTCATAGATGCTAGTTCCGTATATAACTCCTCTTCCCATCTTGTTGCACCCTTTTTCAGATTTCTGACATGAGTAAGAATTTTCTTTTGAAGAATCTCCTTCTTTTCTTTCTAAACAGGAGAAAGAAAAGACGAGATAGGAATTTGAGAACTGAACTCAATTTCATTCTCCAAACGAGAAATGTCATCCATAAATGTCTGAAAATATCGAAGAACCCGACATTCTTTAGGCATTTGTGGATCAACAAGATCCTCTATCAAACAATCTTTAAATTGTACACCAGGCGTAGGATCAGAAGTTATAGACGAGGGAGCACTTATGTTTGTGTATGTTAACGTTTGTTCTGGATGATCCTTAGGAGGAACAAATGATTTGCTCAAATGAGGTCGTGCATTATAATCATAGTGTACGTTTGAAAACTTTGTTTGTGACTTTGATCGACCCTCAATCTTGTTTTCAAGAAAATCAGTTTCTTCATCAACAGAATACATAACAACACGTTGAAAGGAATCATCTAACAGAAATGTTGCATTGTATAACTTAGGATTCTCTTTGAGTGCTATGTGTAATCTGCGGGGTGTATCACTGCCAAGTGCAAAACTTACTCCTTTAGGACTTTGTTTTACAATATTTTTCTGAATTTGTGTTACAGAGTTACCCGTTTTATACACAATGTTTTGAAAATCTTTGAGTTTGGTTTCCAAATCCAGAATTTGATCAAGATAGGAGTCAACACATTTCCGAGTGGCTTTCTTTTCTTCAAGAAGATCCTTCTGAGATGTAGAAAGCTCAGATTGAGTTTTCAACAATTCAGAATTTAAAGCATCAATTCGAATTTTAAACTCAAGTTGATCCTTCTCTTTCTGAGAGAAAAGCTCAGCTTTGGCAATGGTTAGCTCACGAACTTGACTTTCTAAATTTTGAACTTTTACATACTCTTGTTGGAAAGCCGTTTCAAAACCTTTTTCACGTTTATCTTGTTTTAGATATCCGGAAAGTTGTAATTTATAACACTCATTATCCTTTGTTAACACTGCAATTTTCTCTTTGAGCTTCTGATTTATGTCATTGCATTTTTCTATTTGTGACTGGGTGGTCAATAACAAGGCCTGTAAGTCCGAATCTTGATCATCCAACTGATCTTTTTGTTCAATATGATCACAATTAGCATCATCGATGAGATCATCAAAGGAAACAACTGTTTTATCATCATCAAATGATACAACCGTGTTAACTTGATCATCGGATGATGATGATAATAACTCATTTTGAACAAAAGTTTCGTTTGTAGATGAAGATGCAGACGGTGAAGCAATTTCATGAATAAGACATATCGGATCAGGTACCTGAGAAAGACTATCGGTATCATATACCGGGCCTGACTCGGACATATTCATCTCTTGCATATTAGCCATAAGCATGACTGCAGCGTTTGCCTCAAGGTCTTCCATCTCATCATCTGATTCCACAGTTGCCATAAAACTTTGATCATTCTGAGTCATCATCCCAGCAGCTCTGTCATCTTTGAGTGCCATCATAAGAGCCTCTTTGTGATACTGACTGCCCATTGTTCTCGGCTTCGGACAAGCATTAGCCATATGACCATTCCCCCCACAATTGTAGCATGTGATAGATGTATTAGCAATGCCTTTCTGACCATTCCCAACATTCGAATTTCCTCTCTGAACATTCCCCATACTGTTTCTGTTTACCCCTGCAGTATTGAACCGATTTCCTCCTGACTGAACCCTTTGATTACCATATCCACGAGTTCCCGAACCAAATCTGCCTGAAGACCTATTTTGAATTTCAACTCTGCCATCATGAACAACTGCCTGATTCCTGGTATTTGAAGATGAACGAAGACGGTTGTTGGATTTTGTGAATCTGCCAAATGCGTTAGCAATCAATCCAAATGCTTCATTGAGTGAATTGAAAGCATCCTCTTCTTCATCATGATCTGCATTTGAGTATAGCATTGAATCGGTGTTGTTGTATGGAACCAGCTGGTTATCAGAGTATTGTTGTGGTGCTTCATAAGGAATGATTTGATGATGAGGTTGGGGTGGAATGCTTGGTTGAAAAGATGAGTGTCCAAATTCCTGTTGTGGTAAAGAGAAGTTAGATTGAGCAACGAGAGCAAGTGAATTTGGTGTTGGTGCTGGTGTAAAACCTCCTCGTGCTGCAATTTCTTTATCCACTTCTGATTGATGTTGTCGGAGGTAATCATACATGAGACCATATTTGACATCACCAATTTTCTTTGTCTGCCTCACAAAAGTTGCATATTTTTGCCATTCAGGACCAAGGCATCCAAGGAATTTGGAGTTGATAGCAATCTTTGGTAACTTTATATCATGATGATCAAGATCGTTGATAATGTTGGTGAAACGGTGGTAGTAAGATTCAATGGTCTCCCCTGGTTCCATGATGAAGTGAGTGTACTCCATATATAACTTAGACTCAAGATCTTCTTGGTTTAACTCTGTTCCTTCCATGAGAAGATGAACATGTTCCCACATATCTTTGGCTGTCTTTTGAGCATCAATACTTCGGTAGATAGGATTGGGAATTCCTTGAAGTATGAAAGACATAGCCAATTGGTTTGCTTCTTGTTGTAATGTTTGCTCAGTTGTGTAGTTGGCAACCGGAATGGGTGTGGATGTTTCTTCTCTCTCTGTAGTTGCTGAAACTACAGTAGCTGGAATGGGATAGGGTCCTTCTTCAATGACCTTCTTGAGATACTGACCATGGGGTTTTTTCAGTTCAACAAATCTGAGGAATCTACTAGCCCATTGCACGTAGTTACCCGGAGTTAGCATAGGTGGAGTTTCTTGACTTCCAGCTTCATGACGTAATTGCTGACTACTTATTGCTTCACACATCTTGTTAAACCAATGAGGTTCTCTGGAGTATGGTGAATAATTCTGCAGTTGTTGATTCTGTTGCATGATTTGTTGTGGGGATACTTGTGGTGGAGAGAGAAATTGATGCTGTTGAACGAATGCTTGTTGTTGTTGATACTGAGGATGATTTTGTTGTTGATGAGGATGTTGCTGTAGCTGATAGTAGTAGTTGAAGTGAGGTGGTTGAGACATTTTCTTGGATCTTTAGATAATTAAGATGTGTTTTAAGATTTATGATGTTTGATTTTTAAGTTTACTTAATGTTCTTAGTCCAATTGCGAGAAGCACTGTTTGAATTGCGAGAGAATCTGAATTGCGATAAAGGTTGACCAATTGCGAGAGACTTGTGTAATTCCGAGAGATTTCTCCAAATGCGATAGAAAATTGCAATTGCGAGAATCAATGTCAATTGCGATAGAACTTTGCAATTGCGAGAGATAACTCTGAATTGCGAAAGATCAAGCAATTTCGAAAGATTTTTCAAAATTACAATTTCGATCACGTTCTCAAACTTTTATACAAAAGTTGAGAATAATTCCGAGTCGAGGTAGTTTCACAATCTTTTACAAAGAAGGAAACACCGAGTACCAAATCCGAAGAATCTGATGAAATTGCGAGAAACCCTTAAACTAATCCAATTGCGAGAAACCCTTAAACTAGCAATTCCGAGAAACCCTTGTTACCAAATGCGAGAAACCCTTGAATTGTTGCAGACCAATTGCGAGAAACCCTTCTTCTTCGAATTTCAACCCAGAACGATGGATAATGATGAAAAACGTAAATCTAATGATTATTAACGATTAAAACAACGAATTTTCACCAAATTTTACCACGTTAACTTGAGAAAAACGAAGATTTAATGAAAAAGTTTTACACAACGATTTGCAAAACTTACGTTAATCACACTTTTGACGCAAAAGAACTTTTAACAAAAACTAACGTAAACTCTTCAAACCAAATGAAATACCGATTAGATCTATCCTTAAAACACTAATCCTAAATATCCTTGGCTTTGATACCACTTGTAGGTCAGTATTGTGATCTCAAACACACACTCTCGCTAATGAATTAAACAAACACGTACGATCTACTACTTATCTAAATATGAAGCTACGTATGGAAATATCAATAAGCTAGATACGATAAGCTAGAAATAAGAGAAATGAGAAGAGAAGAATAAGATGGAAGGTTTTTCATTCAAACGATTCACACACTAGCATAGCTTCCGCACATACATAAGAAAAACCAACAATGAAAATGACTCCCTTGCCTTGTATTTATAGGCATTGGGAGGGGAATGATTCTTAGGAATATTCCCTTTACATGTGATAAGAATTAATTAAATAATATGACCGGTCCAAGGACTACTATTGAACCGGTTCATAAATACAAACAATATAGTCCTAATTGTGCAACATTAATTAAATGAACAAGACTTGTAAAATATTAAAAACGTGTTCCTAACACATTTCTACACAAATCACTCTAGGTATGAACAAATAAATTTACAACTTGACAAATGATCAAAGAAGTGAATTTGTGTTTTAAACTTCACATTTTTAATGTGACAAAACATTTTTACAAAAATATACTTTACAAGTTATTTTTGTATAATTAAGAAATGTTTTAATGGAAAAATAAGTTCAAATAACATAACAGCTATTTCCCCCCCCCCCCCAAAATCAGCTCCAAACTTCCTCAAATAAGTTTTCACCAGAAAAGACAAAAAGATGAGCATTTTTGTCTAGCACGGCACGGTACCACTAAATTTAGTGGTACCGTGTGTGATTTAGTGGAGCCGTGCCTTTATAACGGTCATATTTTTTCTGCCTATAAATACCAGCCCACTTCACAGATTTTGGGTATCCTTTTTCACACAGAACTTTCTGAGTTCAATACCCCTATCATACTTTCTCTTCTTGATCATTTAGTTTAGTTTTTCTTTTGTTTAAGAGTGATCCAATCATCCAACCTAGAGATCCTCTTCATTCCTCTTCAAGTGCAAGAGAAGAACACAAGGTATCCAAAAAGATACAAAGTGTTGTAGTTGTAGTTTGAGCACTTGTAACATTTGTTACACACTTGATTGTATCATAGCATACATCAAGATCATTTTTCTTTTGTGAGTTTGTAAGTGAAGATCATTGTGATCTTATAAAGATATTGAATATCTCTTGTAGCCATTGGGCTTGTGTGTTGATCAAG